>OZ020267.1:20234381-20684381 GCA_963971225.1 Melieria omissa | reverse complement strand
TGCAACTCGAGATTCCCTGTTAATTTGTTATAAATCTTCTTTACCTCCGAAGAAAATGGAGTAGATTATGTGGTCTCACAATATGCCTCAGAGACCCAAGTAAGCCAGGGTTGCCATGTACATATGTTAAATGAAATAATTTAAATTGAAGTAGCCAACCAGATCTGTTCAATTGAGTATAATTTTAATTGAAAAAGCTTATGGCACATTTAGTGCTTAAATTTCTCCCCAAAATTTTAGAAGTTGATATTGAAATTTGGCTTATAGACAATTTTTGTGTTGACTGGAGTTTAAAGTATTCATTCAAACTTCATACATACATAAGTTTCTATGATGTAGCGCCTAAATAAGTCGGTTTCGAGCGCCCGAAACACTCGCACCTGTATGAAATGCTTTCCAGGCGGCGCACAACGTTCTCGTAAATGAACAACACATAAGTGTGAGTGTGTGTGTGTGTGTGCGGTCTAAAATATGTGTAGGTGGTTTTACACATTTACACAAAATGGCAAATGGTGTTAGTAGCTAAAAAAGGAAACCCAGAAAAATTCAGTTTAGAAAACAGAATATGTGAGGGCAGTAAGAACCAAATAAGATTTGGACTTTAATTTGATTGCTTTTGCGCGTAACTAAATTATTGCAAGTGTGTATATATGTTTTTTTTTTGTTTTTGAGAGAGATGTATATGGGTGTATATATGTGCATGAATGTGTGTGTGATCTTATTTTGTGGTTTTGTGGCTATGTTTAGCATCTTTTAGGCGCATAGAGGGCGGACTTGGGACTTTACGGCCATTTGGCCATCATTCTACAATTGCTACAAGTTACCATTATGTGGAGAGAGGCCACGGTTTTAAGCGTTTTATGTGCTGCAGTTGAACTCAATAGGCACATGACTTCAATTATTTATGCTTATTTGATTGTGAGCCTAATTTCAAAGAATAAATAAACGTTAACTGTCGTAAAACATTAACGCCCCAACATTGCAACCCCAAATCATTTGCGATTTGTATCGGTGGACGCATGCAGGCTGTGCTGCTCTTTTAATAACATAAATGTTGCCTATCCTTAGGCGCTGATAAGCTTCGCGTTCTGCTCATACCAATTTTTCTTGATAAAAAACAAATAAAAAACAGTACAGACGATTACAGTTAATATCTAGCAACATGTACAATTTGTTGTTGTTGTTGTTGTTTTTGCTACCAGCGCATTGCCCAGTTGTTGTTGCAAATTAGAAACGCACAATTTAAATAATGTGTGTACTGTTTTTTTGCCGTGCAAACGTTGAAGTTGGAGTTGGAGTTGGACTTTGTACTTATGTATACATATATATATATATGTCTATGTATGTACATATGTAAATATCGCCATGCATGGGGCTGGCAGCTGGCAGGCGTCAGCGCACTTTTGATGCCTGGCACTTGGCACTTTGCTGCTTAATGAAAATGTTTCGCACACTTTTGCACATACAAATTCAGTCGTTCGCACACACACACGCGTACCTATCTATGTACATATATGTACGTTTATGTGTGTGTGCATGTAATGTAATTATGAAAACTCAAAATACGAGCAAGTAATTCCGTTAATATTCACAACACGTGAATACGTGCTGGCATTTTCATTTAATCGCCGCTCTATTTATTTTTGGGGTCGGTCGCTTCGGTGTATTAGTACTGACATACACACACTTACACACAGATGCATTGGCATGTGTGTGTAATAAGAGATGTTTGCCGTTGAGTAAAGCTGAGTCGGGAATTCAACTTGAGCCGAGGCGCAGCTTCATCTGTCGGACTGCTATGAGCAATTTGCGGCACCGGAAATGGGTCAAAGACAGGAACGTAACCAAAGAGGGCGACCGGGGGTAGGGTATTAGAAGCGCCATGTAGAGAAACGTTATTTGTTTGTTCTTCTGTTGGCAACTTTTGGTTTTTTGCTACTCTTCACTGTAGTACTGCAAAGTTTTTGTTTTAATATTTTAAATCATTTATTAGTTTTGTGCTGAAATACTTCATAAAAGACACATTTTCGGTGCTTTAGAGTTATGAATTTTTTTCTTATTTACTTCATTTGGGAGTATAAGACTAATGCTTTCAATTAGTTATGTTTGTCGAGTTCTACTAAATTGAGTGACTAGCCTCTTTCTAGCAGTCTTAGGTGATCTGTTGTCCCATAGGAAAGATGCCTCTATACCAGTGTTGCCACTTAAACATTTTGTTCCGACCAAACTTCCGAGCAAATCTGACCCAAACCGACAAAAAAAATTGCGTTATCTTTAAATTCATTTTTAAATTACAATAAAATTTTTTTAAAATAAATTTTTTTGTACTAATGAAAATATATTGACATCGCAAGACGGACAAAGATTCGTTTAAGCAGACCAGCGGACCAAACTAAAAAAATTTTACCAATTTTGGTGCGAAAAGGCCAAAACCAGCAACTCTGCTCTATATGTAAAATTGTATTACTGGGTTATGCAGAGCGCCCTCAATGCATCCGCGTTGCTAGACAGGATGTGTTCTTGGAAAACACATAGGTTGGTGACTTTGATGAGTTTTTTTGGTTGATGCATGAGCTCTAACATATTTCCGTTAGTCCAAACTAGAGTCTTGCACAAGTATGCATTTTTGCTATTCGAAAACAATCAAATGCTTTGGGAATATTTCACTTCATCTCTGCGGACCAGTCCGAATGAATACAAGTACAGCTCTCTTCGAGTACGAGTAAGCTCCGAACAGAAACGAGTAGACGTACACTATTTATTCATATTCGCTCGAAGCGGGAAAACGAGGACAAAAGCAAACTGCTTGAATATTCGAACTCGATACTCGTTTTATTAGTCCTAAGATTACTTAGAAATATTTATGTTGTATATTAATATTTATTTATTTGTTATGCTACTTTCTTCAATAACTTCCATTTTGCGTAGCCACTTCAACCACACCACAAGTATACACATGGAAAAGTGACATACTGCGCAAAAAAATATTCGATGAAACTGTTGATCTTCGAATACTTTGCAAAGTTCTCGATTATCGAGCACTGCAGTACAGTGGTGTCTGGATATAGTGAACTAATTACTGCAAGGCCTGTTCACTGCATTGAGGTTGTTCACTATATCAAGGTCAAGATTTTTGTTCATAAACTAGTTTTAGTTGCTCAAAATACAATTTTTGTTCTTTGCTTCAAAATGTTTTTCTATATTTGGAGGCTCGATGACAAAATTTGGGTGTTAACTATATCGATGTGTTCACTATAAAGGGGGTTCACTATACCCAGACACGACTGTTATTCGCTTCTCCCCGTATACGAGCACTGCAGTGTTCGCTATTCGCCGAATATGAATAGATTCGAGAAGCGACGCTCGCTGGTTCTCGTTTCTATTCGTTTTGTTGTACACATTCTTCGAATACTAAGTAAGTACCCATACAGTACCGTAGTCGCCAAAATGAATATATTCATGCAGAACATTAGTCAAAACTGACACTGTTGGTTGTTTTGCTGTTGAATATGAAATTTTAATGTGAGCTGCTTATCATAGCTGATTAGAATGAGAACTATAGAAACTTGTCCAAATTTAATTGGTAAATGCTGAAGCCAAGGAAAACTTTTAGAAAGAAGACAACATTAGTGGAGTTCATTCTTCAAAGCATTTTCGGTGTAAAGTTTTTATCGTAGCATCTTTTGAAATATCGAAAAGTTTTCGAAAGCAGTTGTAGCGACAGGTTGCTATGAATGCAACTTTACATCTAAAACGCTATAAAGAGTGAACTTCACTATTGAAAACATAGAAAAGCGCAGGACCAAGCCAAACCGGAATCGAATAGGAATCGAACTCATAACCTCTGGAATGGGAGCCCAGTTCATTTCATGCCTAACTCATATAAAAAATATATTCTAGAACTCCTCTCTCGTAAACTTCTAGCGGCGTCCATGTTCAAAAAGGTGTATGTCTTGTGTCAGTGTTTGTATTGCCGTTACTTGCGATTTAATTTTTATAATTATGACTGCATGAAATATAAATACTTGTTGTTACTTTTTCCAAAAATGTGCAAGTTTGAAGCACAAACTGGTAAACAAAAATTACACTTTTAACAAAACACGCTTTCAAACAGAGTTTTGTACGATTTTTAGTATTTTGTTGCTGTTTAGAAACACCGAAATTCTTTACCACAACATTTCCGCATTCATATACTCGTCGTCATTGACAACACCGCCAGCAGCAACAGCGGCAGCAATGTTGGCAGCAGCTGGCAATGTTTAATTTTATTTAGACGCAGCTTTATTAGAGCAGTGGAGGCTAAAATTTTCTGCGCTTTGGCTCCAGTCGAATGGGAGAATCACACAAATATTGCTCAACTAGCAGTCAACCTGTGGTGTGTGGCTGTTATTATTGTTGTTGCTTACTAAAATGTTGCTGCTCGCTGTTGCGCATATTGCTGCTGCTTTTACTATTCTGCTGCTACTGTTGTTATTGTGGTTGTTGTTGTTGTGCAAAATATCAACATCATTTGCATTGCTTCTGGGGCCCCGCATTGTGTTTTCATAGTTGTGAAATGGATAAAAACACAGCACTACGAGGCAGCAACAACAACAACATTAACTTTCCTGTGCCGTTATGGCATGCGGCAAATTGTTTTCGCTTCATATGATTATGCCTCGTTCTCATTTGGCCGCTGCCGCGCCCCTCATTTGCATGATTATCCATACATGTGTGCTAGTGTGTGTGCGTTTGTGTGTGTGTGTGTGTGTGTGTTTCTCTGTTGGTTAATATGCGTCGTCGTTTTCCGCTTATTTAACCGTGATTTAATTTTATTTCATTTCATTTAACATTGCTTTTATTTTTCATGCAGTGCATTGTTATTTGTGTTTTGTTTTTGTTTTTTTTTGTTGTGCTTATTTTCGGCCTTTTGTTTTTATAAAATGCAATAAAGTAAAACATTTAATTTTCCCTGCGTTTATTTAAAATTTTAATATTTTTTGTTGAATGTTTTCATATTTAATGTACAAATGAACTGATGATTTTGATGTAATAATTTGTTTCGTTGAAATGGTTGTTTGGTTCACAACTGCTTTATGTGTTGTTTAATTTCGGAAACTGGAAATTAAACGTTGGTAGTACTTTTTTGATGATTAACGGAAAAGGGATAGACTCGTGAATGAGTGGACTCATACATAGATATGTATGAAAACGTAGACATATTATTAAAGAGACATTGAGATCTAGAAGCATTGAGACATAGCGACATAGACATAGACACAGATAGAGCTAGAGATCGAAACAGAAATAAAGATAGAGATAGAGATGGAGATAGAGATCGGGATGGAATGGAATAGAGATAGAAATAGAGATGAAGATAGAGATGAAGATAGAGATGGATAGATAGAATTAGAGATAGAAATATAAACAGAAATAAAAATAGAGATAGATAAAGATAGAGATATATGTAAATAGCGATGGGGATGATGGGGTTGGAGATAGAGATGGAGATAAAGATATAAATAGAGATGATGGAGATGGAGATAGCGATGCAGATAAAGATAGAGATAGAAATAGAGATTGAGATGGGGCTGCAGATGGAGATAGAGATGGATATAAAGATAGAGATATAAATAGAGATAGATGTGATGGGGTTGGGGATGGAGATAGATAAAGATAGATATAGAGATAGAGATGATGGCGATGGAGGTGGAGATAAAGATAGAGATAGAAATAGAAAAAAGAAAGAAATAAAGAGATATAGATAGAGATAGAGATAGAGATAAAGGTAGAGATAGGGATAGAAATAGAGATGGAGATAGAGATAGAGATGGAGATGAAGATGGAATTAGAGATAGAAATAGAGGTAGAGATGGGGATAGAGATAGATATAGAAATAGAAAAAGAAACAGAGATAGAGATAAAATTAGAGATAGAAATAGAGATAGAGATGGAGATAAAGATAGAGATTGAAATATAAATAGGTATACACATAGAGATAGAGGTGGAGATAAAGATAGAGATGGAGATAAAATAGAGATAGAAATAGAGATAGAGATGGGGATGCAGGTGGGGATAATGATACAGGTAGAAATATAAATAGAAACAGAAATAAGGATAGATATAGAGGTGGAGATGAAGATAGAGAGGGAGATAAGGATTGAGATAAAAAAAAGAGATAGAGATGGGATGGAGATGGAGATAGAGATAATGATGGAGATAAAGATAGAGATAGAGATATAGATAGAGATGATGGGAATGGAGATGGAGATAAGGATAGAGATCGAGATAGAAATAGAAACAGAAACAGAAATAAAGATAGAGGTAGATGTAGGGATAGAAATAGAGAATGAAATAGAAACAGAAATGAAGATAAAAATAGAAATAGAGATAAAGATAGAATTAGAGATGGAAATAGAGTTAGAGATGGGGATGGAGATAGAGATAGAGGTACAGATACAGATGCAGATACAGATAGAGGCACAGATACAGATGCAGACCATAGAGCATGGGAACATTTGTGAGACATAGAAAAAGTTAGAGATACACATACGGATAAACATAAAAATTTAATAATATCTGCCGGTGAGTTGGCAGCGAGAAGGTTATCAGAGTTATGACACAGAGACAATATAGATGAAATTCCAATGAAGGAGTCAGAGATGAGTTGATTAATTGAATCGACGTTAAACTGTTGGCCCCTTGCATCCCTATAGAAATTTATACGAACAACAAAGCTGGTTGCAAAGCTGGCAAGCTTTAGTCTATTCACGGGGCTACAAGGATCTAGGTGACATAATTGTATAAGGTACAGATATAGGTTGGATCGGACAATAAGGATATACATATATATATACATAAATTGAACCTACAGTACCAAAAATCAATTGAGATGACGGGAAGCATAAATTTCGTTGAATTGCAGCTGCTGTCAACTTGTCATGCTTGCTCCCATATTTTAACAATGATGGCTGAGATGAGAGTAACAGAACAGGCTCAGGACCAATAAATGCTCAGCTCATTATTGCTAAGGATTTCGAAATCTCATTACTTGCAATTCCTACGTGTCTCAGTACCCAAGTAATTTTCTGTCTATTATACCTGTCGGTAGGTAATTTAGCCTGGATTTGACTTCACTATCGTGGAGGTGGTTGAAAGGCTTCCATAGCACTGAGCATAGCTTGGATGTCGCTACGATGTAAACATATGAACAAAAGATTAGCTGAAGATTAATTAAGGATTAATTAAAGATTAATTAAGATTAAACGGTTAAACATTTATTCTCAATTATTGTTTGGGCTTTTAGAAAGTTATGTCCTTACAAGCGTACTTAAAGAACAATTGGGATGTTTTTAGCTTATGGGTTGAAAGGCTTAGAAAGTTATTGATGAGAAGGGGAAGAAAATAATTAAGTTTTAGTATCCAAATGTTTCAAAATATTTTGTAACTAAATAATATATAAAAAAAGTAAAAATATTTGCATACTTAAAAATATTCAAGCAGTTACATTTATAATTGAGTGTTGTAAACTTTAGCTCAAAATATTTGAATTTTAATGAGAAACATTCCTTAAATTTATTTAAATTTTTTATCTTTGTTTTATACTTGAATTTATTTAAGATTTTTTCAAAAAGTAGAAATATTGCTTTTGTTTTGGTTTTTATGATCTTTGATCAGATAGATTTCCGAAATGCAGACAAATGCTTTGAAAGATCTTTGAAGCAGATAATTGCTAGATCCAAGGTCAGAGCAATCCAATTGTCACCATCTGTGCAGCAGTACCTTTGATGATCTGAGTATAGAAGGTTTTTGCAGCACTGGAGGACATCGTCAGATTCATTCAAAGCCCAGATTGGTTTCAACTACCACCGACTACGGGTTAAGAGAGGCTTGCCACACTCTCTTCTGCCATCACAATGGGCCTCGAAGATCCCTGAGTGTACTTCTTGAGCTGCCTGTCTAATCAAACTGAATTTAATATAATTTTCAGAAGAATCCCATAAGAATTATTTTATATCTGATGTTTTATGTATGCAAAGAAATCGCATATTTTATTAATTGACAATCGAAAATATTTCTTTCGTTTGCTATAAATAAATCATAGAGCAAGCGATATGTTGCTGCCAACTGTTCCCACATTTCCGTTTCCTTTCGACGTCAAGCACAACGACCAACGCCTGTACAACCGGAGCCATAGTTCTGGCAGTGGCTGCAACGACCACAAACGGATGCACACACACACACATGTACATAAAAATGTCTGCCCGAAAACCCGCAGCATGGTCTATTTAATTTTTTATGTCTGTCTGTTGGTATTTGTCTTACTAAACGTATTCGAGTGTGTGAGTGTAGTTTTGTTTGTATTTGCTGCTGTTGCTGTCGCATACTGCAAGCACGCTTCGCAGCGTTTGAAATTTTGTAGAAAGTGGCAAGTTCATTTTTTGTGCATGTGGATTGAAATTCCACACATAGTATTTAGATATATTCCGTTATGACAGCGACACCCCCCACACCTTCAATGCCTTCAATGCGAACGCGCTAGAATGAAGAAGTGTGTTTGTGTGTGTGTGTGCGTGAAGAGTGAGTGCATTGCTCTGCTGGCATACGCTCCGCAACGACGTACACAACTCATAAATATTTTGCGATGCGCTCAACCGTGCAACCACGAACCGGCAACGGCGGTAAGCAAAGCTTCCATGCTCACATCGCTGATCGGCGCTTTGTCGCAGTTGCAGTGTTGGCGGTGTTGCTTACACGCTGCACTGCTTGCTAGCCTTGAAATGGCGGCAACTCTCTGGCAACAGTCGAAACGCATAGAAAGCGCGCAAAAGTGAAACCAACCAGCGAGTTTATGTGTGTGTGTGTGTGAAAGACAGTAAAAGCAAAAGCAGTGCATAAAAATGCGAAATAAATTAAATTAAGAAAATTCTTGCCATCGTTGTGCAATTTTCGGTGCTTCTTATTGTTCGCCCCGTTCGCTTGCTGCTTCGCATTATTTGGCATTGTCGAATCGTCTTTGTGCGCCCGCAAGTCTGAAATTGCTGGCAATTTCCACAGTTCAATGCGCTTTCAAGAGACGCTCTTCCCTCCCTGAAAGTATGCAATGCGCTGTTGCAGTTGTTGGCAATATTTGAAGGGTAGTCAGCGCGCATTTGTAAACTGATACACAGCAACACCTACACACACAAACACACATACAACTCATATACACAGCGCAGCAAAATGAAATCACAATATGAATTTTTACAGTTAGTTAAGTTTGCGTTGTTGTTGACGGCAGACGAAGACGCACTTATATGTGTCTGTGTCTGTGTGTGTTGAGTCAGTTGCGTTTTGTATTCGCTGCAGTTTTGATTTGCTGCGCGCGAATTGTGCATTCACTCCCCTAGCAACACTCGACCTGCCTTGTTGTTGTTGCCGTTTTGGTCGAGCAGATCACTTGTCGCATTATGAGACATGCTGGCATTGTTGGAGTATAAATTTCTGCACAGACGAAAATTAACATTTCTTTGAATGCAGCTGTCATGGGTGCTTTGGGCGACATGTGAGCTACACAAATTTATTAATATTATTTTTTTATTATTTTGTTTTTAATATTTGTTTTACGTTTGTGGAGTTTGCGATATTAAATAAAAATATAAAATTTATTTCAGTACATTTATTTTTGCTGCTCGTGTAGTAACAGACGTTTGAGTTATGAAAAATAATGAAATAAAAAAATAGATAGATAGAAAGTTCGCGACTGGAGCTTTTCTAGAAAGACTGTCCGCCTTTCAATTGCCGCCTAATCTTCTGTGCACTGGGACCCATAGGATTTTGAGCTGGTTTTACCTGCTCGGTTTGTTCAATGCCTTTATTTACTCTGAGGTTAACTCATAGAAGCTTAATGCTTTGAAAGTTTACGTCTGAATTTTTGTTTAGGGGTGGTCAAAGTTTTACCCTTTTTGCACATTCTTATGATGAATCGGCATACGAAAACCAAGTAACCTCACATTTTACGTATATAAAGTGTTCAGCAGTTTGATGTAAAATACCACGATGAACATTTTTGTGGAGCATTTTAACCCTGTAGCTGCTATTTGTATGGGTAAATTTGACCCTTCTTTTCTAAAATGCCAAAAATGTCCTTTAAAACAGGACTTTTTAAGGACAAAATGTATCACGAAAATATTCACCAAAAAATTCTACTATAAGTCTCTGAATACATCAAAGCTCAGAAAATAACTTGAATGCCAGAATTAAGCCAAAACTGAAAATGTGTTCAAGTGTTTATTTCGTACGCATTCAAAATTGGTACTAAATTCTCCTACAAAACCAATCGAGGGGAAGTATTTGAGTTCTATTGTCTTTATTTCTTTGATTCGTTAGTTGAGTTAAGTCTCAAGCATCTATTTTGAACTTCACTCAAAATGTTTCGAAATGTTTCTCTTAGGTTACTAAGATAAAATTCGGGCATACCGCAGACACTAATGGCAATCTATGTTATGGAAATCTATGTTAGCCATCTGCCGAGGTGATAAAACCTAACTTGGATTTTACTTATGGATTTTACTTTACTTAAGCCTTTTAAGTACAAGTGAACAGTTCTTCAATAAACCTGCTGAAACCTTTAAATAAACCTTTAATTTAAAATTTGTTATTCAGAAGATTGCCTGCAACTATGGCTTTAAATTTTTTAATGTTGAAAATATCAACCTTAATTTAATTTTCTTAGTCTTGTGGAATCATTTTCGACAAGAGATTGAGCTGGAAACCGAATATCCTCAATAGGGTCAAATAGGCAACGATTACCTTATACAACTGCAAAAAAGCACTGGGGAAAACCTGGGGTTAAAAACCAAACTTGACGCACTGGGTTTACACAGCTATCGTACGACCCATCTTAACCTATGGATGCCTGATATGGTGGAACGCTTTGGAAAAATCATTGCTCCTCCAACACCTCCGCAAAGTTCAAAAGGCAGCCTGCGCCATCATCACGGGCGCTCTTAGGACAACACCAACTTCAGCTTCAGAAGCCCTGCTTCAACTTATTCCGCTAGATCTACACTGTAGGAAATCAGCGGCTATAACAAGCCATAGACTACGGGCTACCGGCCAATGGTCGGAGTCTAACAGGGGACATGCCAGGATACTTACTCTCCTAAAGGAGTTCGAGGAACTGGATTCTTCACCCCTTCAATTTCAATTTAACAAAAAGTTCACTAGCACCATTCCAGACAGGAACAACTGCGAGGAAAGCTCAGCATGCTTAATAGGGAACTCACAGCAGATCTACACCGACGGCTCCAAGTTAAACGGAGCTGTTGGTGGAGGCATCTTCTCAGACTCACTTAGTATAAATTACTCCTTGAGGCTGCCGGACCACTGTAGCGTGTTCCAAGCAGAGGTTTCAGCCATTGAAGCTGCTCTGAATTGGATCAAAGAGGGCAGTGTCTCTAGGCGTGATATTAGCATTCTCTCTGACAGCCAAGCGGCTATCAGGGCCCTAGGGTCTCATGCTCTGACTTCAAAAACAGTGATCAGCTGCCGCAAATCTCTTGATGAAATGGCTGAGCAGCTTAAAATCCACCTGATATGGATGCCTGGTTACAGAGATATCCCGGGGAACTGCAGGGCAGACGAACTGGCTACACAAGGAACGACCAAGAAGCTATCATCAGAACTCGCCGGCTTAGGTATTCCATTGAGTACCTGCAAGCTGGTGATAGAGGAAGCGATGACAAAAGCCGCTAACAATGCATGGGCGGCCTCAGAGACAGGCAAGATCACGGCCTAATACGCTTCATCACCTGTTCGGGCTGGTTTGAGACATCTTAACAGCAAAAAAAAAAGGGGTTAGAGATCCTGTGGTACCACAATGGCCCTAGCTTGTCCTAAGTGAGGTCTCATATGAGAGCTGCCACCACCACCTACCTACCTACCTGGATGGATGGATGGATGGATGTGAGGGTGGGCAGGAAGGCTACAAGCCTTCCATAGCACTCAGTTTATTTCAGACCATTGTACTATACCCATGGGGGATAGGGAAGGAAAATGAGAGTTATATCTCATATTTCACCCGTTTTTGAAATGCGTAAGCAACACTGTCTTTCCAACATATGTTACAGCACACATTCTAAGCGGATGGGGAAAGGGAGGGGAGGGGACCTACAGTTTAACGCCGAATCCGAACGGCGATGGGCAGTTTTCCGTTCACACTTGAAGGTTTTGCCAGTGCCTGCCAAGAGCGCACTTGTCGATTCTTGTAATTCTCATTCCTTTCATGTGGATAGCGATAGAAGTAGACGAGTTGTTCACCAGCCCGAGCCAGGAATCGAACCTGGAGCCTTTTGTATGAGAAGCCAGCGCGCTACCCGCTGGACTATCAAGGCCGGCCTACCTACCTAGACTTGCATATAAAATTTATTCAATCAGTTACACAACCAAAATGACGTAAAGTGCAACACTTAAAAGCAAAACAACCTTAAGTTGTTCCCCAGGGCGCTCAGGTCAGTTGCAATGAATCATGAGCCAAAGTTGTTTTGAAGAAATCACAATGCTTTACTTTGCCTAATCAGTGAGATTTGATTGGGAGATGGAATCAATCAAAATGAAATTGCGGACAGAAGTTTTGTTTTCGAGCAGAAAACCGAGATTTGCAGTGACTTGAAACAAGTTGTCTTAAATTTGAGTTTTATGAAGCGCAGCCGGAAACAGTCCAAGTCGAATGGAGAGCAAAAATTTGGATTAATAAATTTTTAAAAGGCACACAACGCGTGTCTCCCCATGGGCAGACCGAGGCAGTGCCAGCGGCCAACAGACAGCAACCCTCATCATGGTTTATTAAATTGAGAAGAAATTTTTGCCAAAATACAAGAATGAGAAGTAAAAAAAATTTCAGAAGATGGCCAAACTGCAACGGGAAGATGAGCCAGCACAAGCGATAAGCTGTGGAGAGGGGAAGGCGGGCAATTTGAAGAGGGTTTGATGGGGCATTGTTTGCTTGCGTGGTTAGTTGGCTGGGCTGCGCTGGCTGACTGGTTGGTTGGTTATTTGCTCGCTTGTTTGCTGGTCTTGTGTGTCGTGTATACTTTTGGGCGCTGCGCGACTACGAGCCGCTCTAACGGGAATTGCCAAGTAAACAATGTAATGGCGTTTCTCTTACTTTGGTTTCGTTTCGCTTGTTGGGTGTGTTTTGTTTTATGAGCTAATAATGATGGAGTTATTATATCTGTTTGGCAAAAGAAAAACAAAATACAAAATAATAAAATAAAAAAGTTTTGCGAAAAATGATGAGAAAGTTTTGCACACGCCCACCCCTTCTCCACGCCTCAGACGGGGATTTAGAGAAAGCAAGAAACTTTTTTATGACGAGAGTGCGCCAAAGGACCGAAAGCCAGCAAGAAACTGTTGAGCCTAATGGGGTCAGTTCAGTGCCTTTTGCGACTTTCTTTCAATTATGATTCTTTTTGCGCTGTGCGCTTTCGTTTTTTAATGGATGCGGTTAATAAAATTTGAGACTTTCCGTTGAAGTGAAATTTGAATTTATGCCTTCACGAGGTTTGACAAGTGAAATTAATGCGATATTCAAAGTGCTCGCCGGCAGCGGCCGGCGCGACCCCACGGCCAACTGCGGCCCAGTCCGCTGCACCGACAACAGACGACAGCAGCCGGCTGCTGTAGTGCGCCAAAGTTTCCGACACCGAAGCATGGAACGAGCGGAAGGAATTGCAACCGAAAGTTAAATAAAAACTTCATCATGCAAATTGGAAAAAAGCACACGACAGCCGCCGTTAGATTGCGCCGCAAAAATGTGATGGCAAATGTGTAGGAGTCGCGGTAGAAGAAATAATAAAATGGCATAAAATGTGAAAGATTATATGCAAGTTCAGAGTAAACAATTCAAGCGGATGTGCCGCCAGCAAATCATTTTGCCAGCGCGAGGACAAAGTGCGCCCGGCTCCGACGATATACGCAGCGCTGCCAAGTTGATGCGTTTTTCTCAAAGCAAACTGCATCGGTTACTGAAGGACAGCGAACGACAGCGTTGAATGTGTATGTTGCAGAAGGCAGACAGCGAAAATATAGAAGGACAACGCAGTCAGCATGCGGAAAAATACAACCAGCGACGATGGTTGTGAAAACGAGGGATGCCAAGAGAGATTTATTTAGTTTTTATAAAAATATTGCAAAATTCTATTAAAGAACGAAATGTAACTAAAGTTTGTTGATTTTAGAGTTTTATTGTTTGTTGATATTGGAATTTTACAAAAATGTTTAAAATTATTTAATTAATTTTTAAACAAAAAATGTTTACAATACAATTTATTCAGTTTTAGTGCAGTAAATAACTAAAAATTAAAACATAATTCGTCTAAAAAATTGATCAAATATTTTATTATCTCATTTGAAATCATTATCATTAAAAATATTACAAATTCTATTAACAAACAAAATAAAAACTAAAGTTTTGTGACATTAGAATTTCGTAAAAATTATTAAAATTATTACCTAATTATTAAACAAAATATTTAAAATTTTTTAACAGTAAATAAATAAATATTGAAAAAATTCGTCTCAAAATATATCTTAAATATTTTATTATTTAATTTAAAATCACTATTTTCAAAATAATAATAAAAATATTGCTTATAGATATAGTTTTGTATTTTGTATGGTATTAGAATTTTATAAAAATTATTAAAATTACTTATAAACAGTTTATGCAATTTTAGTTTTTACAGTAAATAACTTTAAATTCAAACAAAATTCATCTAAAAAAATTTCTCAAATATTTTATTTTCTCATTTGAAATCATAATTTTCCCAGGAATGTGGCAACTCCGCTGTGCCCCGTTCACCCTGAACGCTTTGGTCGCGAAACTTGCGTCAACTCGCGTCAACCATCGTTGGCCGAGTGGTTGGTTGGGCTGTGCGGCTGCCGTTGTCGTTGCTGCTGTTGTCCGCTAACTGCTGCGCTTTGTTTGAGTTTCATAAACTTTTAACGACTTTTGCTTTGCTGGATCATGGCTCAAAAAGTCGCCTAGCTCAATCACGCACACACGCACCGCAGCAAAAACCTTAGCACGAGACCATATTCGCATAAAGAAAGCGGCGAGCAAATGCGCTGCAAAAAAATGCGCGACAAGTTGATTCTTTTGCTTTTCCTCTTTGTTTTTTTGTGTTTTTTTCCATCTTTTAGTTTGTTCTGCAGTTGTTGGCTGTTTATGAATTTCCTTTCTTTTTTAACATTTTCTCAGCTTTCTTCTGCACAATTTCATCTTTCCGACATTTTTTCCGCGCTGCGCTGCGCCGCAGTCATTTGCCGTTTGGTTGCTCGAAAGGAGTTTACAATTTCTTGCCGGGCATGTGACATCGATGACGGCGCTGACGGCTGCTCGGACTCCACTCGTTCGTAGCGGTGTGGGAGGCAGCATGGAGCGCCCAGCAGCGCCTTGGGCAATGGCCATAAAGTCATTCGGCGGCGGCGACGGCAGCCATCGCGCCGCTCACATTTCACTTAAGCACAGCGCCGGCAAACATGACTTCGGATAAAGTTTTAATGTTCTCGTGTTTGATCAAGTTAATTTAGCAGGAAATTATAATTGTTTTAAGTTTTCATGTGATTTCTCCCCCGACTGCAATGTCGTCTGAAACTTCGTTGTTGATGATGGCACTGATGGCAATGAGCCATCGGCGTCATCGAAGTTGCCGACTTGCTGAACTACGCTGAGGCGTTTGCTAGTTCATACATGTGCATGTTGTTGTTGTTAGTGCTTCAGTCGTTAGACCATTAATGGTGCGTGGCAATCGAAAGTGCTGAAAAATCGCCAAAAACACCCAAAAAGTTTCATAGTCGAAGCGACAACGAAAGAATTAAACGAAATCAATAATGCGCGCAAAATTTATTTTTACTACATTTATTACAGTTGAAAACTTTTTCGAATAGTTGTTGAGTCGAGTATAGTTTTGAGAAAGTTTCGACAATTGCCCATAATAATATTTGGATATATTAAAGTTCGAGTAGAAATTAATGGGAGATGTCCTCAATAATTTTAAAAGTGTTTACACTGCAACTTTGGAGAACTCACATGTCTCACATGTTACACTTCGACAAAGCTCCAAGGAGTAACGAGAGTTGGATACCCTGTAGGATAGTTTACTTCGTAGGTAAACCGACCAAAAGGGTGTCCAAGATTTTTAAGATTTTTTGGAGATTATAAGTGACATTTTGATGGCCTCTGCTCATAGTTGTGTCAGTGTTGGCAGATCAGGAGATTTCCTCCTAGATTCAGAAGACTCTTGATTTTTCAGGAGAATTTTTAGGAGGAAGAATTGTTTAGGAGATTCATATTTTAAGTTAGGGGATTTTTCGAATCTGTTGTGTATTTTTTGGAGTTTTTTGTATAACGAAGTATGATGTTTTGGGAACACTGGCAACAAAACATATTTTGGCAACAATTTTAATAGTCAAAGCACCCTTTGTATTACAAATTTTTAAGCTTACAAAATGTAAGCTCGTTCTATCTCTTTCTCACTTATTGCTGTCACAATGAAATCCCGCTAAACTGGCACTTTTTATTTAATTAATTTGTTATATGGTTTGCTTTTGTTGTTAAGCTGAAGATGAAAAAAAGACGGCTGCAATAAAAAACAAAAATAATAAGTATGTATATATTTTTATTTTTTTATCAGAAAGTTAAGTCCTTTTAAATGATTAAGAAAATGGTTAAAAATTATTAAAAATGTTAGGGATTTTGTTTTTTAACATTTGGGAGAAAATTTTAGTATTTTTGTAAGATTTAGTAAAAAGTCATTTCAAGTGTTTGGCAACACTGATTTGTGTGCTTAGCATCATTTTGGTTTGAGGCTCGGTTAAACGTTTACAAACCCTTCGGTCTTTCTTAGAAATATTCGGCTTTTGAAAGTTTTACCTCAGCCCTGTATAAATATATATCTGGTTTTATAAGGTTTTTCTTAAATAATCTGTTGAAATATGGGAATCTTGATTGATTTCGAGACACAAATGTTTATGTATTTGTTTTGTTATTAATTTTTGTTTGTGAAAGGGATTACAATGGTTTGCTAAAAAATATGGGAAATATTGAAAAAAATGTATATTGACTACCACTTTCTTCTTTCTAGTAAGTTTACAGAACAAAAAACAAGCAATCGTCAATTTGGTGATTATTATAGATTAAGCGTTGATCAAGTGAGATGAAGTTACATAGAGTTGGCAGGGGACATGTCCTTTTTTATAGATATGTCATCTATCAGATCAGAGATTCAATCAAGTAAAGATTAAATAAGGTAAAGTTGAGGTTGCCGCATCGTTAGCCCAGTAAGAAGTGGACAGGACTGCCAATTCAAAGGTCGTGGGTTCGATTTCAACATGTTTTGGTACCGCAGTTCCCTAAATTTGCAATTCTTCCTTCTTTCTAATTGTTTTCCATCCCTATGGCATTGCCCAGTCAAAACTTTTACCTTTGGATAAGCTCCTATCCTTCCCAATCAGTTGTAATAAACAGCTCGCAACAGATTTTCATACCCAGTTGCCCAGTTTGGACTAACGGAAATATGTTGCAGCGCCTACTTCATCCAAAAGTGAGTTCATTTTCAAAGACATCAACCTCTGCGTTTTCTAAGATCACCTTCTACCTAGCAACAACAAATGCACAGAGGGCCGTCATAACCCAGTAATAAACTTTTACATAGAGAGACGTCTTCCTTGTGGGCAACTGATGACAGCCGCATCTTATAGGACAAGTAGGGATAGGATAATCACCCAACATGGCAGAACTTTAATTTATTAGTGTAACCAACACAAGGCCCTTTTTGAGGCCCTATGCTCCCAATAGCTGTAAACTAGAGGAAAAAAGGGTTGCCAACTAGTGTCATATTAAAAAAAGAGCATGTCTATCCGATTGATTGATATTGATGAGGTATTCATATAGATTATGTAAAAATCAGATGGTAATTTACTTATTATTACCAAATGGTATGAAAATAAAGTTCAGGTATTCCTCTTAAATTAAAATTAAATGTTTTGGATAATAATTTGAAATTGAAAAATTTGATGAATTATGTGTTTTCTGAATTAGTATGAGTTTTACTTTTATCTTTTAGTATTTTTAAGAAATATAAATATTCATTTATTTTATTCTGAAAGCGAAAACTAGTCTTTTAGGTTTTGTTTATTCAGAAAAAAAATCATTACAATATTAAATAAATTAAAAAAATTAATAAAAATAAATAAAAAATAAATATTAGAAAACAATTATATATAAAATAAAATCAATTAAGGGGGCTTTCCCGTTTTTCGGTTTCAAAAAATCGTTTTTTTTTACAGAAATCTATTTATAAATACTTTAACAATATGAAGCCAAAGTTTCATAATGAAATATGCAATAGTTTTGAAGTTATAGCCAAAAATGTTTCGGCGCGCACAGCCTCGCGTACGCTTTAAAAAAACTTTAAACGCGTTTTCCTCGAAACCATGTTTTTGTGACTTTTTTACACTTTTTTTCGGATCTAATGAACCGATTTGAATAAAACTGAATTTCACGTGTTCACAAATGAATTCTCTATCGCACATCATAGGATTTTTTCAATGTTGTGAAATGTCGATTTTTAACAACACTTTTAGTACCAAAATTTGGCCAAAAAAATCGATTTTTTTTCAAATTTGCGCCAAATTTCACCAAGTTGAAATTTTTCAAAAATCCTCCGATGTGCGATAACTAAAACTATGTAATTAATGAAAATGATGGTAAATTTGATTTCAGATAAACCGTACCCGAGAAAAGTGTAAAAAGCTGGGAGTATGTTTTCCAAACAAGGCAACATAAGTACTTGGCAAGCCGGCGGCCATTTTGTTTTTTTTTTTTAAAAAACATTTTTTTCAACTCACTATTGTAACAACAAACAAAATAAAAAAGAATTACAACATTTTATCAAACTGTCTTTCCAAAATTAATTCTTGAAAAACACCTCATTTTTCGACGAAAAAACGGGAAAGCCCCCTTAAGTATTATTTGTTTTTAAGTTTTATTCATAATTTCTATTATACAAATTCCTAATCGGCATCAGACTGAATCCAGTTTATCCTATTCTTACGAAGCCACTAAATAGGCTTAGTATGGATTTTTAATATTTTCGTTTCAGTATTTAGTTAAAATAATTTTAATAATTTGTTGTAGAGTTTAAACCAATGTTGTCCTTTTTCATCTGCACCCTTTCCAAGCAAACTTAGAAAGCAAAGGATGAAAGAACGAAATTAATTCTTATAGGTTAGGTTAAGTAAGATAGGCAGCTTGTTGATTGGTTACTTCTTACAAGAAGACTAAATGTTATAAGTTAAACGTGGATCATTTTAGTGCAGAATTTTATTCATCTCAAGTGAACGTAGTGAATACCAACAATTTTGATGAACTACAGTTGAAATTATATACAAAGACTTGAAAATGATTTGCATGCAACAAGCTACAGATTGAGCAAAATATTTTCTTATGATAGCAAAAAATAATTATGGATGGGTTTTCAACAGCGACAGACACCTGTTGGATAATAAAACTTTTATGATTTCAAAGAGTAAACGCCAATTTATGCTGAATTTGTTTAAACTTTTGCCTTTATTTTGAACTTCATGACATCCCTAAAAGATATATTTGACAATTTTCAAATGAAGCAAAAGCAGGTTGCAATACCCACAGTTTATTTTTCTCTAAATCTTTTCATGTGGCCACTGCAGTTTATCCATGATGACCTTTCACTATCACTTTTGCTTGCATCTTAATTATTCTTATCTTTTTATACTATCGTCAGTGATGAAACCGAAGCAAATGTCCACAACTGACATATAAAAGCAGTTCAACATTTATTTATGAAATTAAATCTCATGAAATTGATAAACCTAAAGCATTGCAATTAAAAGTATAATTTAATAAAGTTTATTTTTGCAAGTCGCACAAACGTTTAGCCAATTTGAGTATCAAAATAAATGACGAATCACGTTTATGTAAATACGACCACAATTACATTTATAAAAAAATATTTATTGTAATTTTCTTTTCAATGTTTTGTTGCATCTCTATTAAATTTAATGAAATTAAAATGAAAAAAATGATTAATTGAATTGAATGCAACTGAAAGTGAGTAGAATAAAAAACATGTTTTACAAATCAAAGCAGAGAAAAACTACAAAAATAACAACAAATCAACGGATTACATGTAAAAATCAAAGCAAACCGAATGCAACACACTTTAAATGTGCATTGGCCGCATTTACTGCATGAATTTTTAAATCTGTCGCCACTGTCGCCATGGCCCGCGCACTGGACACACGAGAAGCAAGAGAGAGAGCGTTAAAAAAAATTGTATTTGCAACCAATAGAAGTTTTGGGCCGAAGCCCATCTAGTGGCTAGGCCGAACTTGATTAAGTCAGCTGCCGAATAGGAATTAAAAATTATGAATGAAACTCAAAATATATACACAGTGCAACAATTATGTGTTAAGTCTCGTACCATATCTCAGCAACCAAGCGCACCATCTATGTGCGAGAACATGCGTTTTGAAGCTTCAACCTTCCTCTACTAACTGTCAAAACTTCAAGACATTTGGTTGACATTTAATATTTATTAAAATTCATTTTGCAAAACACGTTTTCGTTTGATGTTGAAATTTTAACATGGAGCAAAGAGCGGTCATTAAATTCCACGCAAAAAAATGGTTTGTGGATGGCAGAGAATCGCTGGAAAATGAAATAAAAGAAGGAAGGCCAATTTCAGTTCGGACACCGGAAATGATCCAGAAAGTGTGATTTTATTGCAGAAGACCGCAACACACTGAACTTCACACTGAAAATGATGGAAGAGGCCTTAAACATCAACAGAGAAACTATCCGACTCATTCTTCACGAGGATTTGTGCAAAACAAAGGTCTGCGCAAAATTTGTTTCACACACATTGAACGAGGACCAAAAATTAATGAGAGTCAGTCATTCTAGAGACATCGTTGCAACCGCAGGAAATAATCCAAACTTCCTGGAAACACTTGTTACGGGTGATAAGACATGGTGTTTCCAATACGATCCAGAAATCAAGTGTCAAAGTGCGGAATGGAAATCAAAAAACTCCCCACAAGCCAAAAAAACACGAAAAGTTCCATAAAAAATCAAAACAATGCTCATCACATTTTTCGATAGCAAAGAAATTATCCACAAAGAGTTTGTTCCTACTGGTCAAACAGTTACTGCCGCATATTACCTCGAAGTTTTGAAGCTTTTGATGGCCAGAATCCGTCGTATTCGATCAGAATACCGCGATCCAAAAAGTTGGTCTCTATTGGAGGATAATGCACCGAGTCACACAGCACTCATTGTTCGTCCATTTTTGGCTCGGAATCAGGTCTGTGTGTTGAATCATGCGCCGTATTCACCTAATTTGGCACCGTGCGACTTCTCTTTGTTTCCGAAACTGAAATTGAAGTTGAAAGGATGCTTTTTTGATGACATTCAGACCATACAACGGGCTTGGATGAGGGCACTGGAGGGAATTCTGAAAAATGAGTTGGAACAAGTTTTTGAATCACTATTGAATCGATGTAACAAGTGTATTGAATCACGAGGAGAATATTTCGAATAAATATACTGGAAAATTAGGAGATATCCTGTTTTTATTTTGTTTTCTAGAGGCAATCTTAATACATAATTATCGCACTGTGTATTAAAGTAAATTTGTAATGATTATATAATAATAAAATAATATAAATAAGTGAACAAGAAAAAAGAAATAAATAAAATTAGGTTATTGGTAAAAATATTAAATTTAAAAAATTCAATTTGAGTTGTGATTAGTTGGTTCACAAACGTTTGAGAAGCAGAATATTGAGTCTTGTAACTCTTATCGAATTATTTATTTTTATTTACAAGCCAAACAATTTCAAAAATTGTTTTATGTAAAAAAATCAAAATCTATTGGACAAAATTTTTAAAATATAAAATTCACTTATGTGATTTCAGTAAATAAAATACGAAAGCTCTGAAAAACTCTCCAGATTTTTGCTGGATTTTTGAATTTTTACAAATTTTTGTATTCAAGTACGGGCCAAATAATCGGCCATATTTGGTCAGCGTTGAACCAAAGCCGATTATAAAATGTTTGCCCAATACCGAAGCCAATGCCGATTAACGATGTTCAACACTAAAAAAAGAGACACTGGCAATGCCAAAAAGCGCTGAACGCGAACTGGGTTGTAAATTTTTAAATTTCGATATAGTTTTGCGCGCATTGCAATGTGTTGTCGATGGCTGCGAGAATTCAGCCGCTGTACAAACACGCAGCACGCAAATAGCACAACGAATGCCGCTGCACCATCGATACAACAACTAAAAAGCTCCTATTCGACTCGCCCCCGCCATCACTGCGCCCCATATGTGCCACATGTGTTGTTGTGTTGGTGTCAATGGGAAGCGACAACAGCGGTGGAGGCGCAGCTGGGACTTTTGTCAACATTGGCTGGCAAAAAGAGCGCATGCAACCAGCAGCAGGAGATGATGCAGCACTTTTGTTGCGCTTTACAATGCCCAACGACAGCAACAGCAACAGCACTTTTAATATTTGCATTTTCCACCAACAACAATTATGCACACCCTGTGCGCTCGGCGCGTAAATAATGCAATGCGGGCAGTCGCCCAACTCCGCTGCGCGCCAACCGTTGCGGCCACAACAATGCGAAAGCGGTTAGCGGCACAACAGGTACAAGCGGTGGCCGACTTTATAAATATGGCCGTCCGGCCCGGCGCTGCGCTGCGTTGCGTCGCCGCGCGCACTCAAAGGAATGCGCGGCCCAAAAGTGTGCGCTCGCGTGTGTGTGTGTGTGTGAGATTGAGTGCAAATGTGTTTGTATGCATGCGTGAGTTGTGTGACCGCCCGCCTCGCACCGGAAACACCAATGTGCAGCGAGTAATTGTGCATGAAATATGGTCAGTGCGGCATTTCCGTGTATCAATTTCTGTTGCAGTTGTTATAATTGTTGTTGTTGTGTTGCTATTATTGTCGGTTAGTTTTGGGCGCAACATACACACAGATCGATTGGCATTTGAAGTATTGCCCAACCGGAGCGACAGCATTTAATTTTCCTGTGTTGACATTTGTTGACAACTCGCTCGCGCTGTCAAATTCACGCGTGAATTTCGAGATTTCAATTGTTTTAGAGAAAAAAAATGTGCAGTGAAGTGTTACGAGTGCACTGAAAATGGCCACAAAGCGAGTGCTGAGTAAATCGAGTGTTTTTTTGAAGGGTAAATTGAGTTGTTTGGGGAAAAGTGAAAATTGTTGTGGCATAAAAAAGGCCAAAAGCTTGGAGTTTAATATTGAAATTGGTTGAAATTAGATTAGGAGGAAACTTAACTACTTAACCCTCTACTGCCACAATTTTTTCCAAGTCGAAAAATTGTTCACCTACATGGTTTTAGAATCATATAAGAAGAGAACATTTTTAAAATAAAATAAAATTTTCTTCGACCATTTCAAAAATCATAAATTTTCGATTGTTTTTGTATAGATAAAATAAATTGTATCCTTTTGTTTTAAAATCTAAGATAAAAGATATGTTATTTGCGCAAGTATTGAGCCTAACTTCAATGAAATCGAATAAAAAATGACAAAAAGTTATGATGCACTGAGTGAAAACACCAAATTTACATTTATTGCACTGCACAGTGATTCGACTCCATACAACCGCGGGACAAAATTAGAAGGAGTGGTCTGTTCTTCATAAAATGTGGTACACCAGTAAGCATGGCCTGCTGAATTGAAGTCTCTAATTTGTTTTTCTTAAACTTTTGTAGTTTGGCAATGCCTGAGACTTAATTTTGCAATTTTCGTCATTTTTGGTGAGCTATAGCACCAAGTGTGTTGGCTAGATTTTTCAGATTTTACATTTAATCGGTAACATCAACATTGATTATTGCAAAGAGTAACAGAAATTGTCTCAGGACCCTTTCGTTTTGCAATAAAAACGATAATAATAGACGTATGTTTTGCTTTTTTGCAGTTTTCTCAATTTTTCATGCTGATTGCATACTTTTAGGCATGAAAAAAGAAATTTTGTCGAAAAATAGGTGTTTAGACCACTTTTCAAATTGAATTATTTTCTGAGAACGGAAGATATCGGAGGATGTAGTTACATTATCCGACAAAGAAAGAATGCTTCTTAAAATAAAAAAAAATCCAGGAACATACTTTCACACACTTTTTAGATATTTCCCTCTAAGTTTTACCACTTTTCAGACTTTTAATTTGGGAAAATATTTTGATTTCAAAGTAGTGTAAAAGCCTCACTTTTGCAAATTTTGAGAACACATTAAAAGCGAAAATGGCCACATTATTTCTGAATCTATATTAAACGTTTCAGCAACTTCTTGGTAACCATGTATTTTTACAATTTTTTTCCTCAATACACAAAAAAACCGAAAAGATGTGTTTACATTTTTTTGTGAAAAAAGTTTCAACTTTGAGCAGCTTTTGCACTTGCACTGATTATTTTATCGCACAGATTTTTTGGGGTTTTCTTAGTTGGAGTTTTACCTTTCAAATGACATGAAAATCATTAAATTCTGAGACTATAAATTTTTTGAATTTTGTCTATGGAACGAATCACAGTGCACTGTGCGAAAAAAATTGTTTGCCGAGACCCATCCTAATGTTGATATATGCGTGAAACTAGAGTTCATTTCTAGTAACTTGGCATAGTCAGTTTTACATTTTCTGTCCCAAAGTCCTTTTTAAAGGACCTTAAAATTTTAAGGACATTTTAAATATTTGTTTTTTAATATTTGCGGCTGTGCAGTGATGAAGATATGAGTATCAAATGAAAGAGAAAAATTGTGTCCTTTTAACTAAATTTTCTATATTGAACTTTCAGGACCGAAATATGTCAGGTAGGGAAAACATACATGTTTTGGATCTTCATACATCTAAATTTTATTTTATTTCAAAGTTCTCAACAAAGTTATACAAACCACCCCCCGCTCCCCCGAAACAAAATCATGCGTGCGTCACTGCTCCGGGAGATTTATTGCAGTTGCTGCAGTGTGCGCCATATTCGTTCAGTAAAAAGCGCATATATCTTTTATGAACTTTTACACGATACAAAATTTTGCGGAAGACCTTCATCTGACCTTTCTCTCGCCTTGCAACCATGTTTCGCTCGGCCCAGTTCTGGCTATGACGCTGTTACCAAATTGTACTTCTCACTGTTGATGAGTCTTTTACCCTGTGATTGACATTCACTCATTGAAGACTGACATTCGGAATTGTATCACAATCACTGTATACAAGATTACTGCGAACACGAACTGCAAGAAAACGCTGCATACAGTAGAAGCTCTCAAGTGCTGTTCGGGCTGGCACCCACCTTGCTAAAAGTGCTGGCATTCATGTCCACAAAACCGCCGGCTGTCAGCTGTATGGGCTCGTGTAGCAATTGTAGCGAGATGCGCCGCAGACACGCACCCAAATACGGATTGCGCCGATCCGTTGCAACGCCATGCAACACTGCGTTAATTTTTTTATCCTGCAAATGCAAATTGTTACAAAGCCCTTAACACTTTCATGCCACATCACAATACTTGCCCATTTTTCGCACATGCCACAAAGGCTGGTGGCAAGCCAAACAGTAAAGAAGTGAATCACAGTCAAAGTTATGCAAACTGAAAGCAAACACAAACGCATATCAGACACGTTCAATTCGGTCTCTGCAACGTTGCAAATGATTACAAATCTTCACATTTATCTGGCGCGTGGCCAGCGTCAAATAGGTCCAGTAGAGCATCATTGTTGTGTTGAGGAAGTGCTTCAGTATCAAACCGGGCAGCGTCCAGGCCACGTAGTCTTCGATTAGGCGCACAATCTGCCAAAGCGTGGCGTGCACATCCTGCAAGGCGAAAATGCGCTCCAAACAGCGGCGACGCTGCGGCCACTCATCGAATCGCGTCGCCTCCAGCTGCTGCACCAGCGTTCGCGTTGCGCTGTGCAGCTCGCGCAGCATTACCGACACCAGCAACACGAGCAGCATGAATTCAAACTGCTTTGCTAACAGCACCACTTCCGTGTAGTACGATAGCATTAGACGATCCACCGGAAAGTCGTCGAAGCCCAGCATGGCGATGAGCAGCAGAATGATCAGGCAGTTGGCCGCAAACAGCAGATAGAGCGGCCCACAGTGGCGTTTCAACGCCTGCAGCTCAACGGTGATCTTGAGGTCGCATTGTAACTGCAAGCGCAGCTTTTCGAACTCGCAGAAAATGCCCTCAAAGTTGGCGAACTTGCAGTTGTGCTCTACTTGCGCCACAAAGTGCATGAAGTACAGGAGGCTGAAGCCCAGAAACTCAACGACTCTGGTGAATATGTCGATCGTGAGGTAGTCCGATAGCTGGATGCACATGAGATATTGGCGAGCGAGAAAGCAGATCAGCACACATGACGCCACGAGGTGCAGATATTTCCAGAGCAGCATTCGGCGCGTTGGCGCCGACGCCAGCTGCAGCGTGTACGAGAAGCCCATGAGGCACGTGAGGAAGCGCAGCGGTCGCAGCGTCACGTTGTAAATTGCAGACGACTTTGGCATAGCTTGAATATAATTTTTATTATTATTGTTTATTGTTATTATTAGTTTTTGTTTATTCTTAACTATTAGTATGAGGAGTTGTGCGTTCTGGTTGGGTAACGAGAATGAACTGAAAATGAGGTTATGAACAAACAAAGCGTTGAGCTATGCAACTCGAATTCATCGATTTTCTTGCGTTCGGGCCATCAATCAGTAATTGTTTTCAAGTTGATGGTATTTGCTGCTGTCAATGCGATAAGATGTTATAAAAAGTGCATTAGCAAATGTGGTTAGGGACAGTAATTCCCGCAACGAGGTAATATTTGTTGGTAATATTTGGTGATAAGCGAAGCAAAACAAAACAGAAAAAGGGGTAAAGAGTACAGAGCCACTAAGAATTAAAAGACAGAAGCGTCACATGCGACACTGCAACAATGAATGAGCGGATAATGCATTCTTAACCCTAGTGTGTGTGGAAAAAAAGAACACTCCTACTCATGTGATGGGGTAACCCAGTACAAATTGTATGAAAATTTCTTACTTTTTGTTTGCACTGTAAGACATTTGGCGGTTTTTGCTAAGTCTTAAAGCTGTCTTTCGACAGGTTCAAACAATTTTTACGTTTTATAGGTTTCGATAACGATGCTAGCCGAACTTTACGAACTCAAACAAATAAAGCGGCTGCCATTTTTTGTTGATAAAATTATTCTATTGTTCAGCCGCCGTAGCTCAGCTGGCTATTGTGTTGGGCCGCGAGTCAAGACTCCGCGAGTTCAATACTCCGTTGCGTTAACACCAAAAAAAAAAGAAATACAACAATTTTTCTTTCGGCGGCTGTCCTCTCAGCAGGAAATGGCAAACCTCTGAGAGTAAAATTGGCTATGAAAAAGCTCCCAACTCGCCGTTCGGAATCGGCATAAAACTGTAGGTGCCTTCCAACCTTGTAAAATCATTCGCACGCACAACACGGTTGGTTGCGTAATCGGGCTGTCGTGCCAGTCAAGAAGAAGAAGAAGAAAATTGTTCTATTACAAATTATTTGCTTTCGAAAGTTTAACTTACAAGAAAAATCTAAGAAATCCATGCAATTCCATAAAAAATGTGTTGGGCACCCGGGTGCTCCAGCAACTAAATGGAATCAAACACTCGAAATTAAAGACATAATACCATTTTGGGAGTTGTCATGAAGTTAAACCTTTCTAGGTTATCTGCAAGTATATACAATTTCAGTATCAAAGTGATTTGGGTACCCGGGTACCCCAGCACACACATAAAGGTTGAACAAATACCTTTGGCCAGTTAGTAAAGTAAACAATTAAACTATTTTGCAAAACTTCGCTTCTCTCTTTCTCTCTTCAAGTAGAGTTAGCGATTACTATAGAATAAATTCTAATTTTATGGAACCTGGAACCAAGGTTGGTTGGTTGGTTGGTTCAAGTGGCGATGGTACATCCAACATGAATATCCAATTAGCGCGTTGGCGCCGTTTTGTTACCACTATTCCCGGTAGGTACTTTACGGTGTTTGTCTTCCGGACCATTTACACTGTATATCCTATATCCAATCCGTGAGGTTGATCAAAGAGAGTAGTGAGTGTATGGTGCACTTCCAGTGTATCTCTTCGAAATTCTGGAATGTTGGTTCCCATCGTTTTCCATCACCTTCTTGACAAGGCCGAACAGGCGCAGAGATAATGATGGACGGTTTCCTTCTCGTTTGGGTTTTCACAGCTGTGACAGCTGTGTTGTATGGAATCCCCATTTTAGCCGCCTGCTCTCCAATGGGCCAGTGACCTGTGACGACTGCAGTTAGTCTCGCCACGTCCCGGCGGTCCTTTTTTACGAGCTCCGCGGTCCTGTTCTTGTCGTATGTTGGCCATAGTGATCTACTGATTTTACAGGATTCCATTCTCTCCCATATAGTGTTATCTTTGGCGAAGAAGTCCTTGGAGACCTCGTTCTTGATAGAGCCCAGTGGGGCGAGAACCGTTAGCGCCTCACTCTCATCAAGAGCGGAGCCAGTTCATCGGCTCACTCGTTCAAGTCAATGTTATTGTGCCCCGGCACCCATATCAGGGTAACTTTGAACCGATGAAATAGCTCTGTGTTGATCTTCCTGCATTCCCGCACTAGTTTTGACCATAAGATCGACCGGTCCAGTGCCTTTGGATAGGCTGTCGGAAAGTATAGTGATGTGGCTTTTGCGGGATGTATCAGTCAGCGCCATCCTGCATGCTTCCCTAATAGCAAGCACTTCTGCCTGGAAAACCGGACCAAGGTTACTTACTTCTTTAGTTCGCAAAAGCATGGAATCTGTTTTGAAAACTGTTGCCCTCTGAATGTTCAAGAAAACAGCGAAGAATAATCATGAAATCTTGATCCCATTCGGCCATTTATTTGGAAGAACTATGAGCTGTATGAAATGTTTGACGACATCAAAGTACTAAAGCGAATAAACATTCAGCGACTACATTTACTCAGAAAATCTGCAAAAACTGCGAAAGCTCGCACGAGAAAATATCCATGTTCCACTTCTTCTATGACTACTTGGCTCTATCAAGAAGAAGGTGGAAGAAGTTGGGAAAGTCATTCTTCACCGACTTCGAAATGCACACTAGGTTCGCTCCTTGCCATCACTAATCCCTCGGAGTGGCCAAAAAAAAAATCAAGCCATAGCTACTCTAACCAACCAACCAACGCTGGCTCGACCATATTTTTCATATAGAAGAAAAAACACCAGTTTTTCTTCAGAAACATGTTTTCGATACGAAATGCAAAGGACGAACACAACGAGGAAGACAATAGGTCTGTTTGTATACGAATATTTGAAAATAATGGATTCTTGGCACTAAGCCGGACTTGAGTTGAATCTTGCCATGTGTGCCAGAAGTGTTAAATAAGCAGTTAAAGGTCTCATAAGCGGCCTACTCCCAGCTCCTGGTTCCAGTTTGTGCGCAAAAGTTTGACCACAGACAACATTAGAAGCAAATCTTCGTCAGTTGCAAATAGCCGCAACTAATTCTCCTCGAAGTGCACTGTGACTGAAAGACTCACATGTCCTTCCTGAGGCCATTCAGTCTGAACGAGAAACATACAAATAGTTAAATTGTTTTTCTTCGCTGCAACTGCGATTTGGCTTGCGCGCTGCTGGCGGTAGAAATGCGCGCAGCTTAAATGTTGACAGCGCATTATTTAAATCCAACTCGTTGCGTCATTTCGTAAATCATTTACGTGTGGCGTCATTAACGAACCGCAATATTTTTTAAATAAACGCTTCTGTGCGGTCGGCTCTTGCTTTGCGCTTCATCTGTTCGCATGCTACAGTTGGCGGCAAATATTTGCGGCACTTTGCAATGTTGCGGCAGCTGCTGAGGTCCGGCCGATACCAGCAGCGAGTCGCGGCAGCTGTGGCCGCTCGCGCAGTGGCAGTGCCAGCTACTCCCGCGTGACCAATGAATGTGTAATGAGTGGCCTCCCAGTGCGTGCTGTGTGTGTGTGTGTGAAAGGAGTGGGAGGCGACGGTAACAAAACGCGACGCCACTGCCCGCACGTCAGGGAGTTGGCGTGCGAAAATTATGTGAAATTGTCAGGCATGATTATTTTCGTTTAAATTGCGATTTACCCGCGTTTTATCAGCCAAAGTGCGCACACACACGCATTGTGCGCGCATTGGGTCAGTCGAATCGAGTCGAGTCGGGGTCGGGGTCGAGTCGGGTCGGACGTGTGTGTGAGAGCGCGCGCTCGTGTCCCTCGACTCGCGGCATTCGCATAAATTATTATTTGGCCATTATAAATTTTGCATAAAACCACAAAATGGCGTTGTTAATATTATCCGTGTGGTCGGCGCTGGTGTCGATGCCGTTGTCGCTGTTGGATATCGCCAGCGGTGTGCGGTGTGCGGTGTGCAGTGTGGGCGTGTAATTTGCTATTTATCTGTGTTTGTGCATATGTGTGCGTGTATTTCGGCTCATATTTGCACAACTGCCGGCGGCTTTGACAATGGCCGATTTCACTTATCTGCCGTTGCACCGTTTCGCGGCACCGATCTTTGCTGTCTTTCAACTTTTTTTTATTGTTTTCAATGCTGTGCTTTCAATGGTGTTTTCCTTTTTGTCGATGCTATGGGAAATTTGTGTAATTGGCAAGAGAAAAAATTTAAATTGCAGGGATTTTAAATATGAAAGTAAAAAACACTCAAGAACATATTACAACAAATTTAAAATAACGTAAAATTTTAGGTTATGATTTGTACAAACAATTTTTATCACTTCATTTTTCTAGTGACTATATTTCAATTATTTTTTTTTTTATGAAAATTCAATATTAATTTCAACAAAGGAATTGACTTGAAACGATATAAAAACAAAAAAAAACAAATATACAAAAAAGTATAATGTAATAAAAATAAAAATTAATTTGTGCAATTCGGTTAAATTTTCTGCTCTACATAATTTCTTTAAAATATTAAAATTTTTAGCTTTTCTGTGCAAGCAAAACCTCTTTTATACAAAATTTGGGTGGTAATAATTTTTGACTCTACTGTACTTCAAACATTTTGTTTTATAAAACCAAATTAAAACCACAAATTAAACAATTATGGAATATAAACACTAAAAAATTATTAAAAAAAATATAAAATTATAAAAATATAAATGAATTTATGCAAAATTGGATTGGATCCTGTCGATTCGGCTAATATTTCTGCTCTAAATATTGTTTTTAAAAGATTCAAATTGTTGGCTTTTCTTTGGAAGCAAAACCTCAAATATTAAATACAGTGGTGTCTGGATATAGTGAACTAATTATTGCAAGGCCTTTTCACTGTATTGAGGTTGTTCACTATATTTTTGTTCAAAAACTCGTTTTATTTGCTCAAAATACACTTTTTGTTTTTTGCTTGAACATTTTTTTCTATATTTAGAGGCTCGATGTCAAAATTGGGGTGTTCACTATACCCAGACACGACTGTATTTTGTTTTATAGAACTAATTAATAAATAAATAAATAACTAAAAACCATAAACTATACAATTAAGCAATAAAAAACCTACAAATAAAAAATGTAAAAAATCAAAATAATCAAAATATAAGTGAAATTGATGACAACGGGTCGCTTAAATTTTCTTCTGATTACACTTTTTCCAAAAGTAATTCTTGCAAATTCTTGGCTTTTCTGCACAAAAATCGCTTCAAGTATTCAATTGCATTGCGAAAAATTGCAACAAAAACAACTTTGACACCTGTCGTTCAAGCTGTAGAAACGCATTCACACCACAGCTCCATTGACTTGAAAACTTCCGATGCACACAGTTCTGCACTTCTAACAAACTGAGTGACCGACCGACCAAGCAGCGAGCGGACCGTCGGATAAACTGGGTCGGCGACATGGCAGCGGCACCGCAGAAGCGCGCTTGACTGCAGCCGCCAGCTCATGAATTCAACACAAATATTGTATAAATGTTTGCAGCACTTTTTGCTGTCGTTGTTGTGGTTGTTGTTTTTGTTTTTGTTTTTACAATTCAACAAGCAAAACATTTGAATAACACACGCTAAACGCGAGCGGCCAGCGTGTGGCAAGCGGCAGCGACAGCAAAGCATATAAAACATTTTGCATATGTTGGCAGCGCAAAACAGCGAGAAAAGAAAAGGCAAATCGTTTTGACCACAGCAACAAAAATCAACTAAAAAATAGGGAAAAAAGAAGAAGTTTACATTGCGCAACAAGAACAACAACAAAAAAGCGTTTTGAAAACTAACAGAAAACAGCAGCAACAGAATCGGACAGTGTATGCATGAGATTGTTTGTGTTTGTGTGTTTGTGTGTGTGTATGTGTGTGTGGGATAACGGTGCGCATGATACCTCAGCGATAGCTGGCAGGCAGTCGGATGAGAATAGGATTCAGTATCAACTGAATTTATGCGCTTTGTTAAGCAAGAAGACCAACAACAACAACAACATCAACAACGATAGCAGCAGCAGTCGAAGCAGCAATTGCAAGCGAGCAAACAACATGAAGCTAACAAAAAAATAGCATGAATGCAATGCATTGGTGAGGCAGGCAACGGACTCGGACTCGGCGCAAAAAACGAGAAACAAAACAACCAAAGCATTGCGAAATCACCGGGAAAACAGCAGCAACATTTTTCCTGTGATTTACAACAAAGCAAATACACAGCAGTCGGGCAGCAGTCGACGTCGACGTGCGACGTCGAAAGCGAAATCGGGGACGAGCAGATTTACAAGGATACAGAACTAAATTGCATTGCTCAGCAAATAAAATAAATTCAAACAAAAACAGTGAAATGGGTAGAGAAAAAAATTTACTGAGAACAAAATGCAAACGAACAACGAAATGATGCAGAAAAACATGGAACAACATGACTTGTGCAGTACAGACTAAAGATGGAGGAAGGCAGAGAAAGACATGTAGAGTGCAATAGTAGTAAAGTACAACAACAATAATGGGATTTTGGTATAAGCGATCGTGAACGATCGCTGGCGGAAACTATAGAAGTGGGGCTGTGTGTGCACTGTGGTGGGAATTTTAATTAATTTTATATAAAGTTGGAGTGGAGGTCCCACAGTAGGACCCTTAAGGTCATAGAGGCCCATTGTGATACCATAAAACAATGAAGCATAAGATCGTTTACTTAGTGAACCAGTTTGAGCTTCTCACGAAGCCTAGTAGACTGTGAAGAGTTTTGTCAGTTAAATCCTCTAAACTGTAGAGTTTATATAAACTTTTGTCTATTTACAGATCTCTTTCAGGTCGAGTAGGGCCGCTCGTGTTCGTGTTTCTCATTTCCTATTCTATTGATGCATTCAAATTTCATTGGAAGTTGAGCATTGCTTTGCGCAACCTTATATCTGCGCACCACTGACAGCGATGACAATATCTCATGTCATTTGTTCGTAGCGAAGGGGAAAGTTGCACCTTTGCAGACAGTTAGCCTTTCGTGCTTAGAACTGTGTGGCGCCGTTTTACTTTCCCAACTCTCTAAATACATTACCGAAAATCTCGAATTAAATCCCGAAGACACCTTCTTCTGGTCGGATACACAAATAGTCCTTGCTTGGTTGGAGAAACCTCCAAGCACTTGGAAGACATATGTTGCCAACCGCACCACCCAAATTAAAAAAAATGTAGGTAGCGCCACATGGCGACATGTCATCAGCAATTACAATCCTGTTGATTTGGGAACTCGCGGGTGTAAGCCTCAGAAGCTTTCCAAAAACCCACTGTGGTGGCATGGCCCCAAATGGCTTCAATCCCTTGAAGAAGCCTGGCCAAAATCATCTACCTCCACTGCTGTTCCACCTGAACAGCGGAAAGTCCAAGTTCATTTCGCAATATAGGATCCATCGATTTTCCTTCTATCCCCAAGCCCTACGTGTCCTGACGTACGTGTTCCGTTTCTTTCACAACGGATTCGCTAAAAAGATAAACTCTTCTCTAAACCTAAATCCATTCTTATCCCAGAATGAGATTCACTTCGTCAAGAAGAGAATCATATCGTTAGCTCAGATTCGTTCGAAGACGAGGCCTCCCCCGCAAAATCATGTCGCACAATTGGCACAACCTTTTTTGGAACCCAAAGAGCCCTGAACCGTGAATTTCTCTAAAGAGGTATACCACTAAACCTTAAAAAGTATTCTTCACAAGGAATCGATTGGGTCTTCATCCCCCCCCCAGTACGCCTCATATGGGCGGATTATGGGAATCGGCAGTTAAAAGTTTCAAAACTCATCTTAAGAAAACTGCCGGCCATCATAAATTCAATTTTGAAGCCGTATTGTTCGAATTGAAGCCATATTAAATTCCCGACCTTTGTCCCCACTGTCTCAAGATCCAGCTGATCTGCTAGCGCTTACTCCCGGTCACTTCCTACAAGGCGCTCCTCTCCTTTCACCTCCAGAACCTAATGTAGAAGATCTATCACTAATCGATCGGTGGGAGAAGCTGAAGGCACTTCACCACGAGTTTAGCCTGAAATGGAAAACGGAATATCTTCATGAGCTCCACAAACGACATAAGTGGCTCTACCCCCCAAAAGGAACTTGAGTTAGATCAGTTGGTGGCTAAGGTATTATCTTTTGAACGGACGGACAGCTCGTGTTAGTCGGCTGATTCGTTTACGAGATATGTGTTCATAACTGAAACAAGAGGGAAAACAATTGTTTTCCACAGATTTTTCCAAAACGCTTCTTAAAAATATTATTTGATTCTCAGTTTCATGTTCAGAGGACTTAAGTTAGTCTTCAAAATGTTTTTGTTTTTAAGTGCACGCCACTTGTTTAAAGCAAATAATGAACTTGCAAATTATCAAACAGCCAAATCGCACAAAAGTGCCAACTGTTTCGAATAGACCTCACAGGTCGAGTGTAGCGCAACGAGACGATATAGCAAAGCAAACTTAGACGAAGATAGATGAAGGCGAATGCACTACCTGCACAATTCTGTGCAGAAATATATGTAACTACATAAAATGCATTTAATGGCATAAACCGTGCGCTGCACTGCGCTGAACTGCACTGTGCAACTTCAATCTACATTTCTATGTTGCACTGCTGTTTTTGTTTTTTTGTTTTTTACTTTTTTTCGTTAGGTGTAATTTGTGCACACCATGGTCGGGTTATGTTGTGTGCACTTGAGTGCAATTCAGAAAAATGCCAAAAACAAAACAAAACAAAAAATGGCAATTCAACTGTATAGAAAAAAGTAACAGCAGAAAAAATACAAAGCAAATAGAGCCAAAAAACAACGACAACAATAACAACAAAGTGTGTGGCATGGAAGCGGTAGTTAATTCAAAAGTTCCGCCGTTAGAGCGACTTTTGGCCGTTTTCGGTCATGCGGCAGCGAGCAAGTGTTGCGCCACAAAGCGGTACGCCGGGCGGTGCGAAACGGTGGCAACGCCTCTGGCTGAAAAAAAAGTTTAACTTGCATGCAGCAGGTAATGCTGAGTGCAGCGAAGCATGCAAACACACGAATGTAACTGATGTTACGTATACGCCATGAAGGGCGCGAGTGGAGGCGCTCGCTGCGGCGCGGACACGGATGCGGATAAGGATACGAGTTGTTAATGCCCGCGGGTACGCTTAGTTACTTGCTATTTGCTTTTATCTATTTTCCATTTTTTTGATTGTTGCTGTTGTTGCGCTGTGGACTACTGTCTGCGAGCGGCAATGAAGCGCGGTAGGGTCACTGAGTGGGCGGCTGAGTAGCGCACTTTGCCGCTGCCGGTGCATACATATAAGAGAAAATGTGTAGTGGACAAGTGGTAGTAAGGCAAAGGGCAGCGAGTTTGGGCGTCGAGAGAGATAGAGAGAGCGGCGAGCGAGCAGAATTGGGGGCGACTCGAGTCACTCGTAATGTTTTACAAAGAAATACTTGTACAACAAAGCAAATATTAGCAGCGGCCGAAAAAATAAAAAAAAAACCAAAATAGCCAACAACAACTACAACCCAAGCGAGAAGCATAAAATTGCATGCAATCAATTTGGCTGCAGTCCAATGACTGAAAAGCAGCATTAAAGTTGCAGCCAAAGTTGTTCAGCTGTTGCTGCCGCTTGCTTCGTCGCTCAAGTGTTGTGTGCATGATTTTTCATTCAACAACCGACGGCGCTGCACATGTTGCGCTGCATGCAGTGTGGCAATGGTAACGGTTCATGCTGAAGCGCTAAGCAAATATGATAAGACACACTCGCTGAACTTCTTTGCAGTGTTGAGTGATTACTTTGTAGGGAATTTACGAGCACATTGTGCGATGCAGTGGCACTGGCACTGGCGTTGGTTTTTGTTTGTTCTGTTGTTGTTGTTGCTGCTGTTGTTGCTGTGTTGTGTTGTGGGTTACTTGATGCTTACGCGCCGTTTTAAAAATAGCTTCAAGTGTGGTTTTTTGCCGCTTTTCCGCTTTTATTTATATCTGTTTGATTGTTTGTTGTGGGGCAAAGTTTGCACTGCACAAAGTACGGAAATTGTTGCACCGCTGTCGAGTCTGTTCGCGGTTGTCTTTGTTTAACACAAATTACGAGTTGCATTTATGTGCAACGATAAACGTTGGCCTGCAGCCGCATGGGGGATCGTTTATGTGGGTCTCTCAGTTGTAATCACATTTTTTTCACTACCACACACCAACAACGATTGTACGAGTTCAGTGTTGTGCGGACTTTGTTTGCTGCCGCCAAATTGCCAAACGAAACGAGCTAAATGTGGTAAGTGGTCATTTGAAGTGGTCATTTTGGATTAAGAAAAAAATTCATAAAAATTAAATTGGTACAATGTAAACTTTTAAGATAAGTTGCAATGGATTGGATCTGAAATCTTTTTGTCAAAAGAAGTCAAATGTGTCATACTTGCCCAACCAATTCAGTGTTATTTTGATGTGCTGTACTTTTCAGATGCTCGGTGAGAGTGGATTGAGTGAAAGCTTAATCCCTCGGTGAGAAATCTGAGTATATCCTGAGGGCGACAAGGAGCCAAGACTAAGCTATTACTTATGATTTTTACTAAATAATACTATTGAGCATCGTTATCAATATTAATCTTTTGTATGAACCCTTGGTTTGTCCTCTAAGTTTAGTATTCAAATTTTAAATCTTTCAAATGTCAAATTTCGGGAATACTACGGTTTCCGTGGCGCCGCCATTTGATGATGTTTTTAGATAGATTGACCGAAAATAAATCGAAAATGAGGAATAAAAAGTTGAAAGTTTTTATATTGCCATATTGTGCACACCTGACTGTTGCCTGATGTGGTGGTGACTCCCATGAGGTTAATTTTTTAGCGTCCGGCCGAAGGCCGTCCACTTGGGAAAAACTTATTGCCAAGAAAACTATGGCTTTCGGGAAAACTGTATGCACCTCTAGGATTGCGAAAAAAAGCGCGAATTTTAAACTTTGAGCGAAATTTTAAACTTTGAACCTCGATATCTCGAAAACGAAGCGAGATATCGAAAAATTTTATTCGTAATTTTCGATTTATTTTTGGTCGATCTATCTAAAGAAATCCTCAAATGGCGTAGTCGTGCCCAAATTTCAATTTCAAATTCAGAATCTTTCCCTTTGAGAACCATCACCAGGACTTTGTTTTAACTAATAAGCACAGAAAATGTTCGCATGTTTTGTAAGTAATGAAACAAAAAATGTAGATATTGAATCCAAATTGAGGCTCAGAGATTTGACTAAAATCTAAAAGCAGTAAAAAATTTAGGTAATGAATCCAAATTTAGGTTCAGAGATTTGATTCAAATCTAAAAGCAGTAAAGAACTTCACCGAAGTTCAGCTTTGTCAAACGGTTCAAAACTGAACTTAGTAATAAAAGCAAATGGGTAGATATATCGGAAACATATCGGATAGACCAGCACATGATATCCTGGTACACAGATGGCTCCTTAACGGAGGAAAGCATCGGGATAGGAGTATATGGGCCGTGGATAAGATACTCGGAACCTGCGAACCACTATCTTCCAGGCGGAAATATACGCCATTGAAAGGTGTGCTCACTCCAATCTGGTGAGAAATGACCGGAACCGGAAGATTGCCATCCTTTCTGACAGCCAAGCGGCAATCAAGGCTCTTAGATCCTACCAGCTGTTCTCGAAACTGGTATTGGAGTGCCTTGAGAAGCTGAATGAACTTGGGCATTACAACCATGTCTGGGTACTTTGGGTTCCGGGCCACACCGGCATGGAAGGGAACGAACGGGCTGACAAGCTGGCAAAGAGCGTTTGTCGGCCCAGAACCTTTTTGTGGGTTGGGAAAAGGAGCTTCCTTCATCCTACTGAGAAAGGAGGAGACAACCAGAAGGAATCAACAGTGGGAAAATCAACCAGGTCTAGAGTATTCGAAGCTGGTTATCGGATCCTACAATAGAAAACGATTCGAGGAATGTTTTACCTTATCAAAAAAATAATCTTAGGGTTATCACGGGAATGCTTATAGGACATTGTAGATTGAACTATCATAGGAACTAAACTAGGAATCCGCGAAAACGGGTATTGCAGGTTCTGCTTGCAGGTTCTGCTTGCAGGAAAACGAGACTGCAATACATATACTAGGAAAATGTCCTGTAGTCATACATAACCAATGTTCAAGAGAACATGAACCAATGAACCAATGAACAAGAGAAAGAAGCAGCTAGGAGACCATCTCATACCGAGTGCAGACTGGGTATCCAGAGGTTTAGGAAACATACTAAAATTCCTCTTGGATACTGGACTCACTGATAGTCTTTAAAGTCCTAGAAGGGGGCAAAATAGATCTACTAGGTCGCAGTGCATTACCCCATCAAAGTCGTAAAAACTTTAGGTTATGAATCCAAATTTTAGGATCAGAGATTTGATTAAAATCTAAAAGTAGTAAAAAATTTAGGTAATGAATAGAAATTTAGGTTCAGAGATTTGTTTAAAAATTTAAAAGCTACCTAACCCAATGCCAAAAATTCAATTGATTAACGTAACCAATTCAAGGCGATGGCCTTCTTACGGCCCAAAGCGCCGAAGTAAGAAGTAAGAAGAAACTAGTAAGAAGTTAGAAGAAAAAATTACAAAATCGCCGGCAATGGGTTAAGTCATTCGGTTAAGGGGGCCGATACATGTAAATAGTGTATTTTTTGAGAATTTTTTTGGGGGATAAGGAATTTGGCAATTGATTTTCTTTTGTTTTTAATCTTTTATTAACTAATTAAAGGTTCTTTTTCCATTTTTTTTTTGACCCGAGAATCCAAGATGGCGGCGGCGCGTGGGATCAAAAAACCCCCTCCAATCTGATGCGCTGCGCGATTGCGCTGCTCGTATGGGGCTGAAATGAAAAATGAAAGGAAATCAATTAAAAAACAGTTGTGGCTTCGATGTGAACCTGGTTTAGTAAAGAAATTGTGATTTTTTTGGAAACGGCAGAAAATTGAATTTTTGGGGCAGCTGTTTTGATGAATTTGCAAGCACCAACATGAGATTTTTGCAGATTTGTAAAAACAAGTAGGTTCACATCGAAGGGATGAGTCTTCCGAAGGTGTGGTTAAAATTTCATCGCGATCGGTTAAGCGGTTCTCATGCAATCGCGCAGCCCATACCGAAAAACGTGGTTCCGAGAAAAACGGGCTCAAAGATTGAGTAAGCGACAGGCTTATACCTGACGCCGCCGCTTCTACCTGTGTTTTGTCTGGGAACGGATTAGAATTTTGGAAAACGCTCTTAGCCATACATTGAAAAGGCTTTGTAGAACATATTCCCGAGAAAAACAAAATTTCCAAAAATACTTGATTTTACATGTATCGGCCCCCTTAAGCTTTCACGGTATCGTTCGAAGGGAATGGGGATTTTATTTTAAGGAGCCGTGGGTTTACGTACAACTTTTGAGCCCAATACCATTTTAAACCATATTTTACATTAGAAAATTTTGTATCTTGTGGGTTCGAACCCACTAAATACTCCCTATGTGCGCCACTGATATCAGTGAAAACCATATGTGCCGCTTGTCCACCAATTCTTGGTTTATTTTAAGCGGTCATGCGACGGAAACTCGCAAAAAACCGAAAAACCAACAACATTAAATATTTTATAATTTTTTTATTTAATTTACAGCCGCATGCCTGAAGTAATTTTTTGTTTTTGTTTTGCACGCTTTGTGTTTTTGTTCGCATGCAACGCTGCCACATCGAGCCGCACACCAACTGAAACCGGAGTGCGCTCATTTGCTCCACTTTTCATGCAATTCGGTTTGATTTTGGTGAAATTCAGCGCTGCAGCGCTTTTATCAACGGCAGCAGCCAAGTAAAAAATTGCAATCAATGGTCGCTGTGGCCGGCGGCGGCGCTCGAAGGCGCCCGGAAGGCATTGGCGAAAATTAAGTTGAACAGGAAATGCAATTCGAGCTGTGCAGCCAGACCGGGTCGCCGCTGGCCGCGGCAGCCATTTCTCATTTTTGTGCAAACGCATTGAGACAATGTGGCCGCGGCAAAGCAGCAGCAGCAGCAGCCACACAGCGTCGTGAATGGCTCATTGAGTGCGGGGCGCCAAAATCACATGCAAAAGTCGCTTAAGCGCCGAGTGGGAAGAACTCAGAGACTGCCGCGCGTCTCGAAGTTCAGATAATATGAGAAATTGCATTCGGCTGCCGCGACGGAACGGCAATCTGATTGTTGCCTAAGTGGAAAATTTATGTTTGCCGAGCAATTGCGGTGCATGGAGACGGTCGGTGGTGCACGTTGAACGCAAAATGTTTGTTGGTCAATGTGACAGACAAATTGTTGTTTGCTTGCATAAAATTGAGTGGCGTTTATCAAAGTCGCAACGTGCACAAATAAAAATGCGCCATACGTAAAAAGGAAAATGAAAAATGTGTGAGGAAAGAAAAATTTCGTGCGGTCAAGTTGTGCGAGTTGGAGCGCTACGAATGATTTAGAAAAACTTAGGGGAAATTGAACTATGAGGTTGGTAGAGTTGTTTCTGGTGCTCATGTGAAGTAAAAATATTTGAAAAATTTGTGGTGCTTGTAGAGTTTTGTATAGGTGGACTCAAGCATTTGAATGTTATTTAAAATTTGAGATGTCGATACCATAAAAGTAGAGAGCCGAAGAACCAAATGGGATCCTAAGTTTTTCACAATTTTTTTGCACCAATCGACACGTTGACTTTCTGAACGATTTTAAAATTATAAGGAACCAAACGAAAACAAATATTTCTGACAGCTAAATGTTCACGCAATATCGAATGCACGGCCTTGAAACTAATGTCCAAGGATGCCTCTATCTTGCGGTATGTCACATGATAATCTTTCATTATCAGTTCACGCACAGCATCGATGGTTTCTGGCAAAATGTCAAATTTTGGACATCCTTAACAAAATTCGTCCTGGAGCGAACTTCGACCACGTTGGAATTCGTTAAGCCAGTTATAAATTGTCTACAGGGTTGGTGCTTCAACGCCAAATGCCGAATGAAGGCGATCAAAGTGCTCGGAAATCGTAAAAATGTCATTGCTCGGCAATGTTTGCGAGTTAAATACATTTTTTGACCGAGATTAATTTTTCAAGTCACTGTAAACAACGCAAATAGCGCTTGAACATCAAAATGTTCTGAGTATGTTTAGGGTAAAAAATTACAAAGTTTTGTATGGAAATGTAAGATTTTTCGAAAATGTTTTCGAAATTTCAAATCAGAAAATTCAAATTGTATTTCAGCGCATAAAAATGTATTTCAAATTTTCAAATTTAAATTAAATTCTTTCAAATTGTATTTCAGATTTTTCAAATTGAACTTCAGATTTTTTAAATTGTATATCAGATTTTTCAAATTGTATTTCAGATTTTCAAATTGAATTTCAGATTTTCAAATTGTATTTCAGATTATTCAAATTGTGTTTTAGAATTCTCAAATTGAATTTCAGATTTTCAAATTGAATTTAAGATTTTCAAATTGTATTTCAGATTTTAGATATCAGATTTTTCAAATTGTATTTCAGATTTTTCAAATTGTATTTCAGATTTTTCAAATTGTATTTCAGATTTTTTTAATTGTATTTCAGGTTTTTTGAATTGTATTTCAGATTTTTCAAATTGTATTTCATATTTTCAAATTGAATTTAAAATTTTTCAAAATGTATTTCAGATTATTCAAATTGCGTTTCAGAATTTTCAAATTGAATTTCAGATTTTCAAATTGAATTTAAAATTTTCAAAATGTATTTCAGATTTTTCAAATTGAATTTCAGATTTTCAAATTGACTTTCAAATTTTTCAAATTGTATTTTAGATTTTTCAAATTGAATTTCAGAATTTTCATATTGAATTTCAGATTTTTCAAATTGTATTTCAGATTTTCAAATTGTATTTCAGATTTTCAAATTGTTTTTGATATCTTTAAATTGTATTGCAGATTTTCAAATTGTATTTCAGATTTTTGAAATTGTATTTCAGTTTTTCAAATTGAATTTCAGATTTATCAAAATGTATTTCAGATTTTCAAATTGTATTTCAGATTTTTCAAATTGTATTTCATATTTTCAAATTGAATTTAAAATTTTTCAAAATGTATTTCAGATTATTCAAATTGCGTTTCAGAATTTTCAAATTGAATTTCAGATTTTCAAATTGAATTTAAAATTTTCAAAATGTATTTCAGATTTTTCAAATTGAATTTCAGATTTTCAAATTGACTTTCAAATTTTTCAAATTGTATTTTAGATTTTTCAAATTGAATTTCAGAATTTTCATATTGAATTTCAGATTTTTCAAATTGTATTTCAGATTTTCAAATTGTATTTCAGATTTTCAAATTGTTTTTGATATCTTTAAATTGTATTGCAGATTTTCAAATTGTATTTCAGATTTTCAAATTGAATTTCAGATTTTCAAATTGTATTTCAGATTTTTCAAATTGTTTTTGATATCTTTAAATTGTATTGCAGATTTTCAAATTGTATTTCAGATTTTTGAAATTGTATTTCAGTTTTTCAAATTGAATTTCAGATTTATCAAAATGTATTTCAGATTTTCAAATTGTGTTTTAGAATTTTTAAATTTAATTTTAGATTTTCAAATTGTATTTCATATTTTTAAATTGATTTTCAAATTTTTCAAATTGTATTTAAGACTTTTTAAATTGTATTTCAGATTTTCAAATTGAATTTCAGATTTTCAAATTGTATTTCAGATTTTTTAAATTGTATTTCAGATTTTCAAATTGAATTCAAATTTTTCAAATTTTCGAAATGTATTTCAGATTTTCAAATTGCATTAAAGATTTCCAAATTGAATTTCAGATTTTCAAATTTTTTTTCAGATTTTTTAAATTGTATTTCAGATTTTTCAAATTGAATTTCAAATTTTTCAGATTGTATTTCAGATTATTCGAATTGTATTTCAGAATTTTTAAATTGAATATCAATTTTTCAAATTTTATTTCAGATTTTCAAAATGAATTTCAGATTTTTCAAATTGTATTTCAAATTTTTCAAATTGTACTTCATATTTTTAAATTGATTTTCAAATTTTTCAAATTGTATTTCAGATATTCAAATTGAATTTCAGATTTTCAAATACAACAACTTGGAAAGGTGTAGACCATCCCTATTCAAAAAATATAAAAGGCAGCATACGTAAAACTACTTTTAGGCAGATAAAAGAAAAATTCATTATATCGATTTTAGAACTGAAGTTTTTTGAAGTATGAAGGATTCAATATTGAAATCACAGTTTCATATCATCATCTTTGTACCAATTCAACTAAACTTTATCAACTAAATGAATGCTGAATTATGAAACATGTTTCAATTCACTTGAGCAGCTTAATTTGTTTGTTATATCCACCGAAAATGTTTGCTTACAATTCGACATATGCAATGACAATGCCCTCAATATTGTGTGTAGTACTCAATATTGTAATAGATTGGCAATTGGTTGGAGAAATTGCAAAAATGCCGTTGACTGCTTTGGCAATTTGAGTAAGTGGACCGTGTTAAATCGACCGCAACGAACGCATTTGAAGCCATTCGAGGTAGGAAGCGGAAGCACGCGTTCATATTTGCCTCATCTAGCAGAACCTGCAACCTGCAGAGCGCAAATGCGCAAAACGACCGCACAAAGGACGAAAGGATAACGGATGCTAGACGAAGCAGTGGGAGGACGGCGCCATGATTTATGGCGCTACTTAAGAGTGCGCCATAATTAATTTTAAAAACTCTTAAATGTCTGCTAAACTTAATTTACAACACAACATTACGAAACGACTTACAGCAACGGCAATGGCAACGGCGGCGGCTGGACGAAGGCGCAGCGGTAGCAAAGAATTATTAGTGCAATGAACGTTAACAGTTGTAAATTGGAATGCGCCGTGGCAATTAACAATGTAACGAGGTGTAAATGTTTCAATTGAAATGCGAGTAAAAAACGTGCCCGAAAGCATTCATTCAGTGCGAATGAAGGGAGGCGCGAAAGGGAATGTAGGGAAAGTAAATAAACCGGCCGGGTTTTGCTTATTCGCAGTGAGAAGGGAAATTATAAAAAGACGTTGAACTTATGGCGGTGTTGGCAGTAATTTCTGTGCATATTTGCGCTTAAAAAATATATACACACACAAACACACACACATAAATATGTATATGTGTGCAGTGTGTTATCCGTGAGTTGCAAGTGCGGCACGAGCAATTCAAATAAACTTACCACTTCCTCCTTTGAAGGAGCAAGCAAACCGTTCAGGGCGCCGCGGCGGCACAACCAGCACAACACAGTCCAACCAACTGGCGAAAAAAAAGAAAAATAAATAATTGAAAAAATACGAAAATCGCTTTACATTTGCTTGGGCAGAAAATGTAAAAACCGAGTGAAAAAATCAAAAGCAGCGAAAACGTGCGCCGCCTGCATGCTGCAAAGTTGCTGCAACACCCACACAACCGCCACACTGCCACACCGCCCGCCAGCTCGTGAATGCATCCATTAATCAGAACAATTAACGTAGCCGCTGCCGCTGCCACTAATGCAGTTGTTGTTGCCGCACGTCTCGAGTGCATGTTTCACAGAGCCAACTCGTGCAACGGACGGACGGACACGCGAGCGGAAGTGCGGGCGTTCGTGCCAACTTGTTAATTAAATTATGCGTTTTGCAGTGTGTGGCGGCAGCACGTGTGCAAAAAATTCCCCATACACCAAAGCAAATAAAATTTGCAAGCTGTGCTAGAAAAGTCAAGCATTTGCAATTGCAACTGTGCTGTTAACCTCGAATGCTGATTTTTTTCATCGTCGAAAAGTGTTTGGCCCGCAGCAATAACTGTTAAGTTTATCCAAAAGTGTGTGTGTGTGTTTAGGTGCAGTAATTGGGGTGTTTTGTGCGAGTTGAAAATATCTGCACACATCTGACATTAGTTGGCGATGGCATTCGTTGTGAGCGAACTGACCGCATGTGCTAAGTTTAGCAGTTTAGTTCAGTTTTTGGAGTCAGTGTCAGGTTGCTTTGAAATATTTGTTGGGGTACTAAGAGTAGATTGTTTGTTTAAAACGAAATTAAGCTGCAAACTTTATCAAAAATACTTGAAAATCTTTCTAAGCTATGTATTTCAGCTAAATACTTAAGTGAAATATTGCTTAAAGTGTGATAAGTAAACTTCAGAAGCAGCTAAATTGTTAAAGAAGTTCTCAAATAACACAAAAAAAGTACTTTAGAATACATAAAATGAACTTAAGAATGACGAACTGTATTCAGAAAACATCAAATATTATTCAGAAAGTCCTTAAGTTAACTCAAAATAGTTTAATGTACTTTAGTAGTCATCAAATGCATTAAATAATAACCAAGTCTCGTTTGGAAAGTGTTTCAGAACAATCAAATGTATTTCAGAACTAATGAAATGCATTATTGAATAGTCAAAGATTCGTTAAATATAAATAAATTAAAATTAAATAATTATGCTTCAGCAACTATTGAATGTGTTTCAGAACAATTAAATGTTCTTAAAAACCACCAAATGCGCTTCAGAGTCGTGAATTCTGATTTAGAAACAGTCAAATATATAAAAAAAACCTAAATTAGAAATTATTTTAAAATAATCAAAATTACTTCAGAAGGTATCAAATATGAAGTATGACATTTTAGAATTATCAAAAATTTTTTAAGTGGGGTTTAAAAAACTCTGAAATGTATTTCAGAAAAATTAAATGCATTTTAAATGCCATCAAATACATTTCAGAGCCATGAAATCTACTTTAAATGTCGTCAAATGCACAAAAAAATAGTTGAATCTTATTCAAAAAGTATTATAAAATATTCACTGAAGAACATAGTGGTTATGAAATGCATTTCACTACGTCAAATTCACTTTAAGGGGCCCGAACACTGTAAACTGCGATTTTTCATATGTTTTTTATTTTATTTATTAAAAAAAAACGGACGTTCCGATTTCCATGAAACTTTACACATATGTTAATAAATGTTTAGATTATCGAAAACATTTTTTTTTTTTTTTTTGGCGGCCATGTTTGTATTCTGTAGCTGATCCAAAATGTCGTCTTTTTAAAATGACCCTTGTCGCGTTGACAGCAAATCAGCATAACGGAGCCTCCTAGAGCAAAAAACAAAAAAGATTCTTGAAATATACATTACTGGCTACTGTTTGACGTAGGGGATTTTAAAAATATTGATTAGAAAAAAAATGGCGGCTGTTTGAAGAAAAAGTTTTTTTTTTCGCGTAAAATGTTGCACTAAATTATTTATAAAAAAAAACGTCGAGCAGAAGCGACACTATTCCCGAATAGAATGCAATTTGAATCAGGTCGATCGGATAAAAACTTTTTCAGTTATGCTGTCAACGCGGTCAAAAAACATGGTTTCGAGATAATCGCGTTTTAAGTTTTGAAAGGGGCAAATCCAATTAAAAAAGGTAGTAAAAAAGGTAATCTAAACATTTATTAACATATGTGTAAAGTTTCATGTAAATCGGAACGTCCGTTTTTTTTTAATAAATAAAATAAAAAACATATGAAAAATCGCAGTTTACAGTGTTCGGGCCCCTTAAGAAACTACCAAATTCATCCAAGAGGTGTCAAATCTCAATCAGAATGTGTTTCAAAGTAATGAAATGTACTTCGGAGGCATGAAATACATTTCAGAGCAGTCAAAGAATAATTGAATATGCTTCAGAAATTATGAAATGTATTTCAGAATAAATAAATTTATTTTAAAAGCCATTAAATGCATTTGAGCGTCGTTAAATTTGCTTCAGAAGCAGTCAAACATATCAAAAAATTATTAATTCTATTTTAGAAAGTATTGAAATATAATCAAATTTACTTCTAAAGGTATAAGATACATTTCAGAATTATCAAAAATTCTTTTAATGGGTTTCAAAAAGTCTGAAATATATTTCAAAAAATTAAATGCATTTTAAATGCCATCAAATGCATTTCAGAGTCGTCAAATCTACTTTAAAAGTTGTCAAATGCATAAAAAATAGTTGAATCTAATTTAAAAAAGTATTATAAAATATTCAAATATTCTTCAGAGGGCATGAAATGCATTTCATTATAGTCAAATTTATTTGAGAAGCTACCAAATTCATAGAAGAGGTGTCAAATCTAATTCAGAATGTATTTCAGAGCAATCAAATGTACTTCAGAAGGTCTGAAATGCATTTCAGAGAAGTCAAAGTATAATTGAATATAGTTCAGAAATTATGAAATGTATTTCAGAATAAATAAATGAACTTTAGAAGCCATAAAATGCATTTGAGAGTTTTGAAATTTTCTTCAGAAGCAGTAAAATATATCAAAAAATTGTTTAACCTAATTCAGAAAATGTTTCAAAATACTCAAATGTGCTTCAGAAACCATGAAATTACAACCACAATAGTCAAATTCACTTTAGAAGCCGTAAAATGTATTTGAGAGTAGTAAAATCTACTTTAGAAGCAGTCAAATCAAGCATTAGGGAACAGTCGTATCTACTTCATAAAGTATTTAAAAATATTTAAATGTGCTTCAAAATTAAATCATAATCACAATAGTCAAATTCACATGAAATGCATTTGAGAATAGTGAAATATGCTTTAGAGGCAGATACATGCATTAAATAATAATTGAATCTAATTCAGAAAGTGTTTCAGAATACTCAAATGTGCTTCAGAAAACATGAAATCACAATCACAATAGTGAAATGCACGTCAGAAGCCATGAAACGCATTTGAGAGCCGTGAAATTTGCTTCAGAATCAGTTAAATACATCAAAGAATCTAATTCAGAAAATCCGTCAGAATACTCAAATATGCTTCAGAAGACATGAAATCACAATCACAATTGTCTAATTCACTTCAAATGTAGTTCAGAATGTAATTTAAAGAAATTAAATGTTCTTCAGAAGGCATTAAATGCATTTCAGGGGAATCAGAGAACAATTAACAAAGAATGAAATGTAGTACAGAACAATTAAATGCACTTAAAAGCCATCAAATGCCTGTCAGAATTCATCCAACGAATTAAAGAATAATTCAATGTAATTAAAAAAAATATTTTAAAAATGAGTTAGTTGCATTTCAAAATAGCCAAACGATATTAAACATATATCAGAAATAATGAAACATATTTCAGTAAAATTAAATATATCTTAAAAACCCTAAAATGCCTTTCAAAATAGTTAAATGCATTTCAAAAAGTATGAAATATTTTTGGGAAAAATTAAATGTGCGTACTTCAGAAACCATCAATGCATTTCAGAGTCATTAAATCTAAGTCAGAATACCTGAAATGCATCAAAAATAGTTAAGACAGATTTATAAAGAATTTAGGAATAATAAAATTTATTTTTGAAGGCATTGAATTCATTACAGAGCTATCAAAACCTAATGAAATATACTTCAGAAAGTATGAAATGTATTTCAGAATAATGAAATATGCTTTGTTAGGCATCTAATATAGTCCAATGTTGACTGTTTGTATTATTTATGGCTTTCTGAAATGCATTTTTTAACTTTAAAAGTTTGTTTGATATCTTTTGAGCAGATTTCATAATGTTGAATTTATGTAATTTAATAGCTTCAGAAATTAATTTTGTGTTTTTCCCAGTCTAATTGAAAAGACTAATTGAAAAAATTCCATTGAAAAGATTTTTCTATTCATAAATATCAGAAGATTAATTATTTTTTGCAACAGATATTCCCAGAGAAGTCACTGTACGTCAGTCAAAGTAAAACGAAAGCGCCACAAGTTTCAGCTCAAACCTTTCAAACCCACACCTGGCGCTATCGAGATGAACGAAGCAATTTGAAGAAATAAATCAAACGAATCTGAAGTGAAGGTCGCATTGCCAGGTAAACCGTCACAATGCAAGCAAATTTTGCATAAATGTAATGACATTGATTGTCATTATTGTCTTTAAAAACGAATAAAGAGAACACACACAACAGGAACGGTTGCTAGGTCGAACAGGACCTGAGCAAACACAGCCAGCACTCTGCGTTGGGTAAAAGTGAGCTGTGCTGCTGTCGAGCGTAAGTTGCTGCACGGCTGCATTCTAATGCGATGACAAGTGATTAGTAAAAAAAAGGAAGAGAATTGAGGAAAACTGCAAATGAACTGATAGCAGCTGGACGGCTACTGTGGCTAATGTGGAGGCGCAAACAAAGCATCGGCCACAAAGCATCGCATTTAGCTGCACCACCAATGCTGCCGCAACATTGCAACAGGCCGACGCACAGCCACATGCCGACGCTGACAACCAAATTGGCCTTCATTGCAATTGGGAATTGAATTGGAAATTTGAAATTGAAACACGAGATCAACATCAAAGTTCAGGCAATATTTGTTAAAAAGCATTTACTCGAATCGAGTGTGTGTGTGTGTGTGTGTGAGGGCGAGCAGCTCACGAACGCACTCTCACACACATCCAGTGACATACAGAAGCATTGCGTAGCGACACTGCGGGACTTTTGAGGTTTTACGTTTATCCTTTAATCACTGAGGTGTCCACGGGGCGGCATTGTACGCATATATGGTACACACTTATATACATTGTGCGAGTATGTGAAGTTGCAGATGTATAGTGTGTCTGTTTGTGTCTGCTGTGCTGTTGTGTGCATTTGTGCAATTTTCATTACGCAGTGATTAATATCAGCCCAACCACATCAGCATTCGATTACATGCGCCTCGACAGGCGGCCAACATTCTACCCCGAGCTGTTGTCAGCCGTGAATGCAGTCTGTCACTGTTGCCTTGGTGCCTAATGATATTTGCTGCTCTTGTGGTCGATGCTATCTCGATGCATTGCCGGAGAAAGCATTGTGTGCCTTCGATTATGGTTTGAAAGGATTTTTGTGTTTGTTGTTTTGGTTACTATGTATTGTTGTTGTAGTTATAAGCAAACACTGAAGGTGAAAGTATTAGAGGAAGTGGGGTATGATTTTAAGGCAGATTTTTATATAAATTTATAACCCAGTGTTAGTTAAATGTCCCAACAAAAAATTGTTTTTGTTTTTATTTGCATTCGTTTGGTTTGGTTCAGTTGGGTTTATATCTGAGGCCGTTTCGTGGTACAGTCCAAGTGGCTGTAGTGACCCTTTCGACCCCGAATTTTATATAACTTCCTGGTGTTTAAATCATGAATCACTTGAATAAGAAGTGTGTACACGACATTTGAAGTCGCCATGCCTCTTTGTTAGAATTCTAGAGCTAGTTTACTTTTGAACAATTTCAGCTTAAAACGAATTAAATAAATTTTGTGTTAATATTTCTTAATTACAGAAAAAAGTTTTAATTTTTATGGAAAAATACAAAAGGATCAATTTTTGATTTTATTTAACCATTACACTGCACAACAAAATCAAACTTTTTTTTTAAATAACAAGGTTCTGACAACGGATTCTGGTAGAGGGGGCAAAAAAAAGATATACGTGTATCGGCGTTTTGAAAGTTTACATCTGAATTTTTTTTAAGGGGGTCAAAGTTTTCCCTTTTTTGCTCATTCTTACGGTGAATCGGCATACGAAAACCATGTAACCTCACATTTTAGGTATATGATGTGTTCAGCAATTTGATGTAAAATACTACGAAAAATATTTTTGTGGAGCATTTTAACCCTGTAGATCCTATTTTTATGGGTCAATTTGACCCTTTTTTCTAAAATGCCAAAAATGTCCTGTAAAACAGGACTTTTTAAAAACAACATTCACCACGAAAATATTTGCCATAAAATTCTACTATAGGTCTCTGAATACATCAAAGCTCAGAAATTAACTTGAACGCCAGAATTAAGCCAAAACTGAAAATGTGTTTAAGTATTTATTTCGTACTTATTCAAAATTGGTACTAAAATCTCCTACAAAACTTGCACGTGGAATGGAAAAAACAATGGAAGACGAGAGCTGAAGGCATATTAGCCGAGTATAATATTTTCCATCCACCGCTTGTGCCAACAAAAAAAATTCTTTTACAACCATTACATATAAAACTTGGTGTGGTTAACAATTTTGTTAAGTGTTTGGTCTCTACGAGTTGGCAGCTAAACGAGGTAGTCTTCATTCCTGAAGAGAACGTTAACTAAATGAGTCTTTCAATTGTTTTGTCGAGTGAAATGAAAGCTAAACAATGAAATGAATGAATGAATGGGTTAAACAATGAAAAAAGTAGTTTTCCATGCTGATTATTTATAAACAATTAATTGATAACGTCCTTGCATAATGCTTATTCATTGCTTGCATTACCATTTAATCAACGTAACTGTGTCCCATTTCTCTTATTTGCCGTTGGCAACATTCAGCAGCCCAGCGAGCATCTCCGACTCAGTTCGTGCTACGCCCTATTTCGCCAACTAAAGGCTGTGGAAAATCCATTTAGCACGAATGAATTGACAGAAATGAAATGCAACTAAATATAAACAAAACCAGTGGCAACCGGCGCTGCACACACACACACACACAACACAAACAAGGATTGCAATAAAATGAAACGAAATGCAATGCAAGCAACAAGAGGACAGAGAACACAACGTGCACGCAAATATTAAATGCCCGACATGAGATCACGCCGAGCAGCGCGAGCACGTTGCATATCCGTTCATGCGGTCGCCTGCATGCCGCGCCGTCCAACTCATCCAAGGCTGCTTAACAGTGTCAGCCAGCCCCATTGGCAGTCGGCGCTTTGATGCCACTTCAGCTGACAGAATCCTGACAGCGCCGAGATAGTCAACAATGTGTGGATGGACATGTCGGTTGTTGGTTGCGGGGCATTGGGCGGGTGGGCGGCGCTCAGCAGCTCATCGGACGCTCAACTAGCCGGCAACCGGCAGCTGGCAGTTTTCTGCGCTGCACGTTGAATCTGCACTAATTGTGGTCAGCAACGTCGTAATATAAAATGGATTTCCATTCAACAATCGGTCGAGAGTGACTGTGTGTGCGTGTGTATGTTTGTTTGTGTGCGGTTGTCTGCTCAGTTTGTAAACAGGATGCGCAGCGCAAGTGTCGTTGTACAGCCACGTTTTACGTTCAGCTTAAAAGCTGCCCGTTGCACTGCTGGCTTGGTTGGTACTTTTTTGTTGTTGTTGTTGTTTTTAATACTGGGCAATAATCATCAGCTCAGCGGGCGTTCGTGTCATGTAGGACAAAACGGAAGAAGCAGAAAAGTGGGCAGTTTTGTTGAAGTGTTCAATGCGGCTGCGGAAAGTTGGCTTCTTCAGCGTAGTGGAGCAGAGTGGAGCGTTGTTTAAGCGTTTTTCATTATTTGCAACGCGATTGGCTGCATTTGCTGCCACTACGTTGGCCACAATGCCATTGTGGTGTAAATTTGCATGTTGTTGTTGTTGTCACTTGTGAGATTTTTTAAAATTTTCACTACACTTGTTGCTTGTTGTTGTTGCTTTCGTCATAATCCATGCAGTTATACAATAGTTTATGGCTCTTTTGCTTTTGTTGTTGTTTTGAAAGTGTTCATTGTAGTTGCAGTTGGTGTTGTTTTGCCAACAGTTGATGTTGTTTTAGTTCATAAATAGTAGAGTTTAGAGTTGTTGTACTTAGTGTTTGTTGTTGTTTTCGTTAGACTTGTTGTTATTGTTGTCGTTATCGTTTTTATAGTGTACATTCGAGTTTTGTTGTACAGCTTTGGGCTATGTTGCGTTGTAGTTGTACTCACAGCTGTTGTTTAAATTACAGTTAACTATGCCCAACTTTGCTTTAGTTATGAATGGAGTTCTCTTCATTAGTTATGTATTTCTTGTTGTTGTTGTGGCTGCAGCTGCGTTTTGCTTCAATTGTTGGTATTTCTTATTTTCGTTTTGTTTTAGTTGTTGTTTTTGTTTTCTAAATTTATAGCTTTTCTTGATTTCTAGTGTCCGTGTGACAACCACTTTTTGTCCCATCACTATTGGCCAAATCAAATGCGAATGAAATGAAGATCAGAAATAAATGTTGCAGTGGCGCACACAAAAGGGATCTCAAACCCCCTGAAAAAGTTGTTTGTTGAAGAGATAATCTTAAGCAAAATTCTGAAAATTTTTGTATATATTTTTATTTATTAAAATTAATTATGAATTTTCAAAATATTTCTTTCAACTTTTTAATTGTCATTTATAATTTTTAAATTCAGAAAAAGTGGCATAACTTGAAATAATTCGGTAATTATTGAATTAAAATATCATCGAAACAGTCACAACTCAAAATTTTGGATTTTCTAGTGTAAAAAAAAACAATTCTTGCAACTTGTCATAAAGCATAATCTGTAAGGATTTTCTACTGAACGGTCTATACGATATTAAAAAAATGTTTATTTAGCTCAAAAACAGTTTTTTGCGTTTCCTGAAAAATCAAAAATTTTGAGTTGTGTAACTTAACATAATTTTTGGCCAATACAGGGTGTTATTGTAAGCCGACATAACTCAATCAATCGAATCCTTTTGATTTCGCCATTTTGATTGCCATCTTTTCTGTTTTTTTTTGCATTATTTATGCTTCAAATTTTGTTGTTGTCAAATGTTCTGCTGTTTGCTAGTTGTTGCTTTGTGAGTGCTCTGCTTTTGTTGTTGCTATTAACGGCCCCTTATTTGTTGTTTATGTTTTGCTGATAATATGGATTTTTTATTATTGTGGTTCATTCAGCTTGATGCAGCAGTTTTGTTGTTGCCTTATTATTGTACTTCCGCTTGTACGCTTCTGCTGTTGTTGTTATTTTTACTGTTTACATAGCCTTTGGTTATTGGTTTTCGTTGCTCGCTCTCAACGTGGCGTTTTTTGTTGCGTTTACGGTTGTTTCTGTCAATACTGCACTTGCATGTTTTTGTTACTGTTTTCATTGTTGTTTGGTTCTCTTGAGATGTGAGAAAAGTTTTTGATTTCGCATTATTAACTGCGCAGTTGTTAATGTTGCTCGGGGAATGACCTCAATCGATTTTCGTTTGACTGCGGGCGTGCAAAATTGTTAAATAATTTCAGTGAATTGTTTTTATCTGCTTTAAAGTGAAAAATTTGCTCATATCATTTGGTGCTTTCGTTTCAAGTTTCGCGTTTGCTATTTCAGTGTTTTATTGCGCACAATTTCTATGCTCGTTTGTATTGCCGTTCTGTCAGTCTCTCGGGCTGTGTTAGATTTTTAATCCATTGATTTGCTCAAAGTATTCCCAAAAGTGTAGCTGATTCAATGTGCTGCAGTCTCGTGTCCGCTCCCGCCCTCCGCGCCATATGCATTCTGTGTGCTGTGTGTGTTTGAGAGCTCTCGGAGCTAACGAGCAGCAGCTGGAAAATAAAAACAAAAAATTTAGCTACAAAAATCCCATGCAACAATTGGCAGCAACAGCGCACCAAAGCATTGCAAATCAAAGCGAACAAAGGCAAAAAGTGTGAACAAAATGAAGCAAAAGTGTGGAGTCAAGGATTTAGATGGAATGCCCTACAGCACTGAACATGGATTGAATGCAGCACTATGGGATTCAATATAAGAGCAGAGAATTGTTGGAGAATAAAGTGGACCAGGTAGTCCAGGTATGTTTTGCCAGTTCTAGTGATCTCTGGTTTGGTATTAAAAATGGCCGTCTATCAGTTCGTTAGCAGATCTAGACAAAGAAATCTGTAGAGAGTCTGGTCGCCAATGTTTGGCTGCCGAATTCCCTACTCACAGCTTCTTCTTCCTTAACAATATACAAACCAGCAGCAAACACCTGTGCACCCTACACTCTGTTGATTGAAGGCACAAAAAGTCTGTAATGCTGTGCACAAAAAAAAGCTTAAAAAGCAAAACGGATGACAGCAAAGCAATGAAAAAATCATCAAATCCGATTTGCCTGGATTTGTGTTTGGTCTCATTGGACGATCTGTCCGTCCGGCACAGCTGCATGCTGTACGCTGCTATTTGGTCCTATATGACTCATGTGGATTGTTCGTCTATGTTGTTGTTGTGGTTGTTGCTGTTGTCATACATACATTTGCACACGAATGTTCAAGTGAATGTTCATTTTTTCTTGTTTTGTTTTTGGATGAATGTTATTTTTTTTGTCTGCCATTTTGTTGTGGCATTTTACAATGATTTTGCATGTAAGTATCCTTGTAAGCCTGCCACCAGCCGCAGCCAGTCCAACTTATCCTCTTACCGCACACAATGCATGTCCGCAATTTTTGTGGCCAATTCTATTGGGTCTCCTTTCTTTGCCCCCCTGAAGTCCCTTTTGTCCTTAGCTTTTTTGTGATTTGTACTTCGGTTGTTGCTACTTCTTCTTCTTCGACAGCTACTTTTCCTTATTTCGACGGTGCGACTCGCTTGTCGCACACTCACTTCAACCAATTGCGATATTTGTCTGTCTGTCTGTCTAGCTGTCTGCGAGTCTGAGGTATTGCCGTTTTGGTTGCGTTGTAACAGTCGTTTCAATTTGCAGCACGCCTCTCCCCCTCTCCCCCCGCCACCCAATTTCAGTGCCAATTTCAGACTGCAATCTCCGTGCACACTTGTCAATTGTATTGTGTGGATTTCGGTGTTGTTTGTTGTTTGCGTCGTTTTGGCATTTTGTTGTGCAGTTTTTCTCGACACTTCACAGCTCAAACATTGCCAGTTGTGCTTGTGTGCTGTCTCTGCGTCTATCTATCTGTCTGTCGCGCCATTCAGACATCCAGCTGACTGGTTGCTTAATTTTTTTTGGTGTTTGGCAGATCATCAGCTTCAGTTGTGTGGTCCCGCCACATGTAATGGCGGCGACCTTCATTCCGCCACTGTGTCTTGTTTTTTACTCTGGCATCCGTTGCTTTGGCTGCTGTTGGCATATTCAGTTAGCGCTGACTGCTTTCTATGCTCCAGCATTTCTGCAACAATGTCCCCGACGCATTCGAAATTGAAATTGCATTTGAGATTTTTTAGCAACAATCTTTCTTTAGTTATTTCATTTCCTCACCTTTTCACTCATACACTTGCGAACCATTCGCACAACTTCAGCGATGCAGCGTACATGTGCGTTTGTGCGTCTAAGCGTCGGTGTGTGTGTGTGCGTTCCGTAATGACCACTTGTGTGATTTTCTTTTTCGTCCGCATCAACCCATGTTGGTTTGTCTATATTCCTCAGAGTGTGTAGTTTTGTATTGTAAAACATAAAGTTTTTTCTTTGCTCTCTACTATGATTTAGGTTTTTCAATTTTTTTCATTGTTTCGCCTGCAACAGTTGAGCCCCGCGGCACAATTCAAGTAACAATCATTGCGCTTGTTCTACTTTGTCGTTGTTGCCCATTTGGTTTTTTGTTTACTGCCATTTTGTTGCTGTTTGCTGATCAGTGTTTGGGCGGCCATCAAGTGTTGCTGTCGTTGTGTCCGTCAAGTGTACGCATTGCCAAAGAGTAATAATTCAATGGATGTACCCGCTGGGCATATTTGTGACTTCCGTCCGAGTGGGTGGAAGATTTTGCAATTTTTTCATTGTGCAACCAATGCCAGCGTTGAAGCAAGAACACTGCAAGGTTACTTAAGTGATGCTAGGAATCAAAATTCATTTGCATGTATCACTTGGCATAAGAAATCCTGTAATCTTTTGCATTCATTAGTGTAGTTGTCAGCAGTCAATCTGGTATCTTATAGTTTATTTTGTTGGTTTAAATATGCAGATTTTGATTTTTGGTAATGGGATCGCTAGTTTAGTTAGAGGATTCAATTAGTGTCGCCATCTGTTGTTTGGCCCACAGTATTCACCATCAAAACAGTATCGAAACTGAGCGGAAACGTGACAGACCACAACTTTTACTACATATTATATCCACTGAAATCTCAAAGAGCACATATCGCATTTGGCTTTTTGTTTTTTGCTTGAAATTGCTTTCAATAAAATCAAAATTTCAAATTTTGTTCAATATTTAGAGGCTCCATGTCTAACGATGGGTGTTAACTATATCGAGGTGTTCACTATATAGGGTGTTCACTATACCCAAACACGACTGTATTTATAAATGAAAAACTTGACGGTTTTCCATGACCGCAATGGCTTTTTTAGTGTTAACTGTCCAAAGCGTCGTCCTGGAAAACCGGTTCAAAATGTTGTTGGCAATTGATCTTTTATAGACACACCCAAGTAATAAATTTCTCTTTCCGCTGTTCGTTTTCCAAGACCAACAAAATTCAAATTTTCTAATGTCTGCATGGAATCAAACGTCGATTACTAGGAAATTTCGCCAAGGAAACTTGCGCAATTTACAGAAAAATTTCAAGGAAATTTGCATTGCATTGAATAACCTTGAAAGCCATCTAATGACATTTTTTAAACTTCTGCAATTTCTGAGCAAAAGTTTCCATTTTGCTTCCAAGTACTTGCGGTTACCTTCATCTTTTCTTCTTTTTTTTATTGTTTCCGATTCCACACCACTACTCAGTCTAATCTTTTACCTTTGGACAAGTTCCTATAGCTTTCACTCCAATCAGTTCAAAGGAGATTTTCATATTTAATAGTCGCACTATAAAAACAACAATAACATTATTAGCAGCGGCTATTTGGACTAACGGAAATATATTGCAGCACATGCATCAACCAAAATAATCTCATCAAAGTCACCAAACTTGCGTTTTCCAGCAAAACCTCCTACCTGGTAGCAAGGGATGCATAGAGGGCGCTCAACACAGCCCAGTTATAAGCTTTCACATACGGAACTTGCTTCCTGGGGGAAAACAGATAGCAGCCACATCACCTAAAACTACTAATGATAGTTTAATCATCCACTATGGCAAAGCTTCAGCCGCTCAGCGTATATAACCAAAACATGGTATAAGATTTGTTGAGGTCCTATGCTGTCAAGCGGAGTGAATGTGGGGAAAAAAGTGTCCGTTTGTAATTAGTTGCACGAAAGTGTAACTTATTCTACAAACATGTTTCATGTTTTAAGTTATAATGTAAAATTTACTAGGAAAACAGTTTTTAAGGCTCCACTTCTTTTCTGATTGAAAGAACTTACTTAGAAAGAATTTGTTTAAAATTGATGCTGAAGTCATTTTTGTGTTTTGAAAATTGCTAAAGGTTTGTGTGATCGATAGACGAGATGATTCTATCAATCCGAGTTATTGTGCTGATATAAAATTTTTTTGCTAAACATGCCTACCTCCCTTCCCCTTAATGTGTTTGAACTGAAGCCTGTAATATTCTACTATAGCGTAGAATTATAACGATATGCATGCATATCGTTTTCCATTCATATTGCACCTTCTAATTTGATTGAATGACAGTTGTATTCGATAGCAATGCACAACTTGTATGTTTGGATCAGCATAAACCGATTAGTTGGAGTAACGCAAAGCCAGCCAGCAGCGCTGCTCACCTGCCGCACACCAACGCATACATTTTTAGATTTATGATGACATTTGGAAAATTTTTAATAAATGCAATAAGTGACAGCGACAACAAATGGCTGTCAACACGATGGACAACAATGCATAAAGAGCGGGATTAAAGTGCACAGCAGAGAGCGTCAAACATAAACACAGCGAGGACAGCGTGAGGGGGAAAACTTTGATTTGTGCTGTTGTCAGGCGCCAAACAATTCCTGTGAGGTTAAAGCGAGAGAAATGATATTAAGGAGACTAGGGACGAGGGAGGCTGCGACAAGCAGTGGGCGGGGGATGTGTTGTAGAAGGACGGAAGAAAAAAATCACGTTAATCCCCGAAGAAATGCCATGAATAAAATCGCTCGTCGGCGGGATTATTTGCGACTATTCATTTAGGGGGCATGCAGCGTCGCCGGTGTGCCTGGCAACGAGCAATGAAAAAAGTGTGTCAACACATACTGGCGAATGGTGCCGCGAGCGCAGCAAATGGAACTGCAAACACCAACACAACTACCACAGCGAAAACTAACAATCTAACGGAACGGAACGGCAACTGCCGTCCGAAAAAAGGTAGACACAGCGACAAGTGACAGACGTCCGCCCCGACGCCCCAGTTGTGCCACAATGAAACTAACAATATCGCCTTCCCGGCCTTCGGCTCCTTCATTTTTTTCGCTCTCTCGAATTTTTGCCACTTTTCGTTTGCGTTTCAGTAACGGAGCCAACAAATCAGAAAGTGCAAACAAAAACAACAAACGCACACACACACATAAAACAACAACATAGTGAAACGGTAGTTGGTCACTGGGGAGTGACCGGCCACACCGCCCATTTTGTTCGGCATAAGCGGCGACAGCAAAACGACAAAGGCTGCGCTGCAGGTTCACAGTTTATTCAAAATTTAGTGCAGTCGCGTTGCGTGATTTTCCTATCGGTGTGTGTGTGTGCGTGTGGGTGAGTATTGAAATTATTGTTGATGGTTTGGGTGTCGCTGCGGCATTTCATATAAAATGTAAAACTTTTGCGATTTTATTAAGAAAAGGCTGTCACAAGGTGGCAAAGGTCTATCGATATAAATCATTTACTTCGAACTTGTCCATTTGTCGTAAGATTTATAAGCATTTGACATTAATTCACACACATCCTTTAACTCTCACCAACGTTCCCCGACTGTTAGTCGAACAAAAGATACGCACGCATTGCCCGCATATGTTTTGTGCGTCCTTGTTTGCCGTTGCGAGGCTGTTATGGCATAGATGCTTATTTGCTTAACTCACGTGTCCTGTGGGATGTCCTGTGGCTCTGGCTCTAGTTGCCACTCTCGCACTGATGTCTCTTGAGCGAGGTGTGCATGAGTTTTATTTGTGTTTTAAGATTTTCTTGGCAACGATTTCTTTGTGTTGCGGAAAAAAAGCGTCAATTCAAAGAAACAGGAACTTTTGGGGCTTCGCTTTCCTCAGCTTTTGACAGTTCAGTCTCAGTAAAGTTAGAGAAGTTATGTCCAATGGGTAATTTTTGCCACTGTTTTTTCGTTATAGAAGGAGGATGTTTGTTGTTGTAGTTAGGCGGGTAGATAGTTAGTTGTCTGTTAGTTGGTGGTTTAGTTTGTTTGTTAAGTTTAGTTAATTAAGTGAGTAGGTGAGTAGTTAGTTAGTAAGGTGAGTAGGTGGGTTCTTAGTCAGCTAGATAGTTGGTAGTTAGTTAGTTAACTAGATAGTTATTTAGTTAGTTAATTAATTTAATTAGAGTTTGTATACAATTCAATTAATTAATTTAACTAGTTAGTTTTAATAAGTTGATTATTTAGTTAGTTAATTTAGTTAGTTAGCTAGTAAGATGGGTTAGTTAGTTAGTAAGATGGGTAGGTAATTTGTTGCTAATTAGTTGGTTAGTTAGTTAACCAGTGAGTTATTTAGTTAGTTAGTTTATTTAGAAAATTACTTGAATTAGAATTTGTATACAATTTATTTAATTAATTTAGAAAGTTAGTTTCAATAAGTTGATTTTTTAGTGAGTTAATTTTAGTAAGGTGGTAGGTAATTTGTAGTTAGTTAGTTGGTTAGTTAGTTGGTAAGTTAGTTAGTTGGTTAGTTAGTTAACCAGTTAGTTATTTAGTTAGTTAGTTTATGTAGAAAATTAATTTGGTTAAAGTTTGTATACAATTAAATTAAATTATTTAGTAAGTTAGTTTTAAGAGGTTGGTTAGTTAGTTAGTTAATTGTAGTTAGTAAGATGGGTAGGTAGTTAGTTGGTTAATTAGTTAGTTAATTTTAGTTAGTTAGGGGGTAGGTAGGTAGTTAGATAGTTAAGTGAATAGGTAAGTAGTTATTGTCAGTTAGTTTGTTAGCTAGTTTTAGTTAGTTGTTAGTTAGTTACTCAATTGAAATTGGTTAGGGGAATAGGTACTCAGGTAGTTAGTTAATTAGGTGGGTCTCAGGTACTTAGTCAGTGTTTTCAGTTAATGTTGGTTAGCCAGTTAGTCAATTTTAGTTAGTAAGGTGAGTAGGTAGTCAGTTGTTAGTTAGTCAATTGTAATTAGTTATGGTAGTAGGTACGTACTATACATAGGTAGATAGTTAGGTGGGTACGCAGGCTCTTAGTCAGTTAGTAAGTTAGTTAGTTTTGGTTAGTTAGTTAGCTAATTTTAGTTAGTTGGATAGGTGGGTAGATAGTTAGTTAGTTTGTTAGTAAGCTAGTAAGTTAATTAATAACTTAGTTGGTTAGTATGTTAGTTAATTTAATTAATTTAGTTAGATTTAATAAGTTGGTTAGTTAGTTACTTAATTTTAGTTGGTTAGGTGGGTAGGTTGTTAATATTTAAGTTGGTTAGCAGTTTAGTTAGTTAATTAGTTAAATATATAGTTAGTTAGTTAGTTTCGTTAGGTAATTAATTTAACAAAATTTTGGAAAAAATTAAATAAATGTAATTATTTTTTATTCGAAATTAATCATTGGCTTTAATTAAATTTATCTTACTTTTTTATTAGAAAAGATTATATGAAATTCATTTTGAAGTTAGTCACTAAGAATAAAAACATAAATAAAAAATAAAAAAAAATAATTTTCAATACCAATTTGATTGATTGGGTTTTAAACTTAAGTAACCACTTTCTACAATAAGTATTCCAAAGTTTTGAAATTTTTCTATTTAAAATATTTTACTAAATTTTAACTCAAATTTCTTTATTCCCAAAACCCCCGTTGACAAATTTCCAACATAAATTGCTGTCACCATGTGCGCCACAAAGATGAAAAACGTCTGCTGTCACGTTACGTTAAAATTTTTGATGTCTTTTCATTGCTGCGTCAACTTGCAACATCCGCTTTTCGGTTAGCAAATAAAATGAATTCGGAGTTTTTCATTGTCCATGCGAGATCAACACTTGGCAAAAGAATTCAGGTCACCCACCCAAACACAGGTTTACTTACACACACGTGTGTAGACATAAATCTGCCCTGTAGGACCCGCGAAAAGCAGTTGACTGATTAATGTTTCCACTAGTTTCTTTAAACTAATTTACTCAGCTAAGAATTCAAATTCGGCGCTATGACTGAATTGATGAACTGATTCATGAATCAGAACTGATTGATAAAAAACAAGTTGAACAACCAACAACCATCAAGTCTTTTTTCCTGCAGGATCGCTTTTCGTTTATCAATTTTTACATGTGTGTGAGTATGTGTGTCTGTACTCGGTTTATTTCCATTCATTTTTAATTTTGATGTTTAACCATTCGTTGTCGTTACCTTTGTGGGCAATTGTTGTTTTTGTTGTTGTATTCATAAGTATGTATGTACGAACATATGTTGTGCCGTTGTGCGCCTTTTGTGTTTCACTTCATTTCGTTTGATTTCATGTTTTTTTCCACTATTTGGCCATCTTGTCAGCTGTTGACGTTTGCCAGCTGCCTCGACAATTTGATGAACTTTTCATCGTTATTGCTTTACTCAGTTATTTCCGCTGGAATTTCCGTTGCTTTGATTTCGACAACAAGAAGGACACGACGCAGTTTCAGTCAGCTGCCACGGAATGTGTTCGTTTGCCTATTTGGCATATGTGAGTATGCCCAACAATTCAATTGACATTGCGACAGTGTGTTGCGTCTTGTTGTTTTCTTTATTGATTGTTCGCAGCACGTGTAGGCTTTAATTGCTTTTTCGCTGTTTCTGTTGTTCAGGCCCGTGCGCAGGGGGGGGGTTTTGGGGGTTCTAACCCCCCCATCGAGAATTTTTCTACATAATTTTCCACTAGCGAGCGAAGTCAGCGCAAAATACGACATCGAACTGCGGAAACCAAGGCTCGCGTCAAAACAGACTCAACGCTCCAACGTACAAACTGATTCAGTTGAAGATTATTTTCGCATAACGATTTACATCCCATACATTGATTTGTTTCTGACCCATTTACAAGATCGATTTTTGAATCACCGCAAAATTTTATCAAACTTTGCTTGCCTCTTCCCCAACAAAATGAAGAATTTCAATGCAGAATTGTTTGAACCATACTCTTCAATTTTGCGGGATGATTCCCGTGACATCTGGGTAGACGAAGTCAAACTTTGGCGTCAACTCATCGCCGGAAAGAACGTTAAAAATTCGCTTGAAGCACTCGATGTGTGCAATGGAGATGCGTTTCCAAATGTTCATCAAATGCTTCGCATTTTGGCAGTTCTGCCTGTAACGACACCGACGAATGAACGCTCCTTTTCAACATTGCGTCGCCTCAAGACTTACCTCAGGTCAACAATGTCTGAAGATCGGCTGAACGGATTAGCCTCGCTCAATATACATCGCGATGTCGAGGTCGATCCGCAAAGAGTTTTGGAGACGTTTTTTTCTACACCTCGCAGAGTTAATTTATTATATAATAACTGAATATCAAGTCAAGACACAATAAAATGTCTTCATTTATAAGAAAAGTTTCTTATTATTTTTTATTAACTTCATAACCAAACATGATACACATATGTCAAAACCCCCCCCATAAACGAATTCTGCGCACGGGCCTGCTGTTGTTGTAGTTAAAGAAGTTGTTGTTGCTTAAAGTTGTCTCTTAATTAATAGACAGACAACTTGTCTCAGTTGTTCCGCGAAACTTGCTTATGTATGTATGTAGCATCGAGCGTGGGATGTGTTGCAACATGTGTTGCTGAAGGATTCCGTGTTGGTGTTAAGGGCAGCGATGAACTAATTGGCTACGCTTAATTGTTAGTGGGAACATGACAAACATGAAAACGAAAGATTTTGAAAGAAAGGTTTTGATTTTGTAAATGTATAATAATTGAATGAATGAAATGATGGCAATGAATGAAATGAAAAAAAATTAAACAAATGAATAAAATGGATAAAATCAAATGAATTGAATCAATGAAATGAATAAAATGAATGAAATGAATGAAATGAATGAAATGAATGAAATGAATGAAATGAATGAAATGAATGAAATGAATGAAATGAATGAAATGAATGAAATGAATGAAATGAATAAAATGAATAAAATGAATGAAATGAATGAAATGAATGAAATGAATGAAATGAATGAAATTAATGAAATGAATGAAATGAATGAAATGAATGAAATGAATGAAATTATTGAAATTAATGAAATTAATGAAATTAATGAAATTAATGAAATGCAATGAAATTAATGAGTACATAAATTAATGAATGAAATAATGAATAAATTAATAATAAAATGAATGAATGAACAAAATGAAATGAAATGAATTGAAAGGAGAAGTGAATGAATAAAATGAATGGAATTATTGAAATCTGATGATTATACAATGAGTGAAATGAATGAACTAAATGAAAGAATGGAATATTTTAAAGGAATAAACAAGAATGAAATACATGAAATGAATTCATAAACAATTTTGATAGTAAACATATCAGGTGTACAACTTTGTTACCGCCGTTTTTTTCCAAAATTAAAAGCTTTATTGCGAAAAAGTGCTTACAGATTTATTATTCAAAGTATTGTCCGTCGCTAGCGACAACTTTCTCCCATCTTTCCGGCAATTTTCGGATCCCGGCTCGAAAAAAGGAGTCCTCTTTTGACGCTATCCATGAAGCAATCCATTTTTCCAATTCTTCGAAGGATTGAAAATGTTGATCTGCCAGGCCGTGTGCCATCGAACGGAATAGGTGGAAGTCAGAAGGGGCGACATCTGGGGAATACGGCGGGTGGGGCAAGACTTCCCAATTCAGCGTTTCCAGGTACTTTTTGACCACTTTTGCGACGTGAGGCCGCAAAAGTGGCCACCACCATGTTTGTCTTCGACATCGAAATCACCATTTTTAAAACGTTGAAACCACTCCCGACACGTTCTTTCACTCAGAGCAGCAACACCGTAAGTTTCTGAGAGCATTCGATGCGCTTCAGCTGCATTTTTTTTCGAATTGTAACAGAAAAGTAAAACTTCCCGCAAATGGCGAGAATTGGGCACATAAACGGACATTTTCGAGCGTGAATAATACGAAAACAAGAACAACTGTCACTGAAACGGCGATGACAATTCGTTAGGCACTGTCCACACTCACTTTAAAGGCATTACCATCTATGTATTTCAACCAGCCTCAGCCGGTACAGCCACCTATCGGAAAATGGCGGAAGCAAAGTTGTACACCTAATATATTTAAATGATTAATTGAATTGATGGATAAATGATTTAACTAATGAATCAATCCATCCATACATGAATCAGTATATGAATTTAATAATAAAAAACGTCCACTTTCTGAAAAACCTCTTTTGAGATAACAAAGGAAAAACCTATCTCCGATTTAGCTTATTTTTCTCTTAAAGCAACAATAGAATTTTTCTCGCTAAGCGGCATTTTCATCAAAATCTGACGAGTACAAACAAAAAAATGATGTTTTACGGCAGAAAGTCGCCTGTCACAAGTTAAATTGGCACCGTTGAGCTCATCACTCAAATTCCATTCAGTAGCCGCCAAGGACTCAGACTTGAGGCGCGTTAGCTTCGGTCCATATGGCATGCAACAGGCATCCGGCGAGTGCGGCCAAGACAAAAAGTGACTGTTGTCATTGTTGTGCACTCGACACACTAACGGCACTTTCGCAATGATAAATGACAGTGCGACGACATGGCCGCGGCAGCGCGATAGTGGTGACGACAATATGAGCGGCAGGTGTGGACTTATCTTGTAGCATGCAACACATACATGCGCACACTGCAAGTCTTCTTATGTGTGTGTGTGTCGCTATGTCGCCTTCGACGAGCCGCGTTTATGGCTGCTCGCTACAACAAAGCAACCAACAATGGTGGCTGCGACATGCAATCAGTGTTGTTGTTGTATGCTGTTTCACGTTTCAAAAAGCAACAAATAGATTTTATTTTATAGGTTTACGAAATCAACAACGTTAAGACTATTTTTGTACTTTTATTGCTGTTGTTGTTGTTGTTGCTGCGCTACAGCTGCTTGTTGTCACGGCTCATTGTCTCGTCTGCTGTCACTCAGCTGTGGCATTTGCAGTGCATCCCGCTGTTGCAGTGACAGCGCGATTGCTTTTCTCCTCGCACCACGTGTCCAAGTTTTTGCCGCGTCTTGCCGGTCACTTGTGAAAAGTTTAATATTTTTCGCTCATTTTTACTTTTCTCTCGGCCCTGCGCTGCGCTGCTTTCGTTCGGCCTTTTCTATTAACGCTCCCCGTGGGAAGTGTGTCAAGATGACACGATGGCGCAACAATGGCGCCTTGACAGCCCATTAGCTGACAGCGCAGCTGGTTCATCTGGACTGGGCGTTCGCTAATCAGCATTTGAACGCTTGCGTGCAGCGCGCTCTGCGTCACCTTGGAGCTCAGATGATTTGTGGGTTTTCGGTTGCATTAGACCATTGCTTGAATTGGGCACATTGCCATCAAATTTAGAACGAGGTGAAGAAAATTGCAACTACTGTTAATAATCGACGTTGTTAATGAAAAGAAAAGAGTAGGACTTCAAAAGGATTGCAATCGCATCAGATTTCATTGTGGCAATTCCTGTATGAATATTTCCCCCAATTGCTGACAATGTTTATACGAAAAAATGCAGCAAATTTTATGCTAAATTTCCTCACTTGGAATTTCCCCGTACAACCTCCAACACTTCCTAACTAACCGAATACTTTACTCAGTTCAAATTCAAATTGTGCGCGCCGCTAGTGACACACATTTCCTGCGGCTGGTGCGCACATTTCCCGACACAATTCCTGACGTTGCAGCGGCAGCGGCCGCGGCGCGTCGAGTCACTTTCAATTACCGACAACATGCCAAGACATGTAAAGGGGCCACAAATGCAAAAACTAGCACACAAATGTGCATGTTGAAAATGTTAGTGGCATTGGGCGAGGGGACAGGCGGGTGCGGCAGACATGGAGTTTACAAGTGGCGGAAGCGGTGCAAGGCAACTCGGCGGCATAACTTTTGGCTCCTTTGCTGGTGGTGGTGGTGGCATGTGAGGCGTGTAAATTGCAGCTAAAAGTAAATGTGCGGTGAACTTGAAGCAGCAACAACACCAACTCAAACAACTGCGAGCACAATCAGCAGCAACAACAAGAATAAATAGCAACAAGGAAAATAAAAAACAGAAGCGAAATAACTTAAAACAATGGTTGGGAGACAGCAGCCAGAGGCGGCAATGTTGCTTAACTGGCAATGCTTGAAGGGGGTTTAGAGGGCGTTGCAGTGTGTGGGGCAAACTTAAGTAATAAGTGTACCATCGAGTAACATCGAGTCGAGAAAAATACACAATTTTTTTAACAATGTCACCCAAAAACACCAACTTTTGAGGCATAGGAGATCATTTTCGGTACATAAAAAATTACTCAAAATATCGAATAGTTGCCGCTTCAAACTTTGTAAATCCCATGTCTTGGATTCTAATTTTGCTTGGAGCAATGTAGAGTGAAACAAATAGCATTTGTATTATTTGAACACTTATGCGGAAGCAACATTTATTGGAAGTCTTGTTTTTATAACTCAATTTGGACGGTGTTTTCGAAATTAATGATATGAATATAACAAAATTTCTTTTACTCAGGGATGATAGTAGGTGAGTAGGTAGGCCACACTAGGCCCATTGTAGTAGGACTATAGGACCACTAACCCCTTCATTTGCAGTCTCAAATCAGACTGAATATGTTACAAGGCCCTCGGTATCAATCTTTGATATGTCAGCGAGATTGGTCGAGAAGGTGGCTTGGTGAAACCATAATTGTAAGTCAGTTTCTTTCTCTTCGTGGCTTTAACTTCTGCAGATATCGTTAGCCAAATAACCCAGCAGGACAACAGGGTTGTGAGTTTAGTAAATAATGAGACAACGGACGCCCAAAAGGTTTTTTACACAGCATCTGGTCAAATATGGGCGCTTAGTCCTTGAATCGGTGCTGAAACAAAAGTGTGATTGAGTAGATTTTAAAGTTGAGTCGATTTTATTGCACTCTAGTGTGAAAAAGATTGCGGGGAGATTGCCATTAGTCCGGCGTTGGTGTGGTGAAAAAACATTACGTTATTGGTGTGGTGGGGTATGACATACCCCAAAACTTTATATAGCAGCAACCTCATGGAACAACACAAATATTAAAGATAGCAATTATATATTATTCTTCATTTAATTTTACGTTAGAAAATGCAAAAAAATTCCATGTGCAAGCAATTTGTAAAAGAAAATAACAAATATAAGAAAAATAAAGGAAAAATACTGATATTTATAAGTTGACTTCATAAAATACAGTTTAAAAAAATTGCATTGCATAATTTTACAAAAACCATAGTCTGTTTTAAAAACGACATACATATAGTTATGTAATATAAAATTTTTGGTAGCTACGGTGAAAGAGTAGCGAAATACAGGGTCTCAAAATTAGCGTATTTTTTGCAAGATATATAAGGTTTTTGCTCTCAGACAAACCGAACATTGTGTGCTGTACTGACGACGTTTTGGTACAGCTTCGCATTATCTCAAGGATTTACAGAATCATGATGTAGAAAAATAATGATATTTTTTCGGAACATATGATACGATGAAAACGATTGTCGTATGTGCTATTAAATTCAATGGAACATACGATATTCGGCAATACTGAACTGGGAGCTTTTCTTGCACGTAGCAGTTGGACAGTTGGTATTTGCCTCCTATGTTTCCGTACGGTGAGTTTTTGAATTAATCGATGACTACTAGACCATCAAAAATATCAATTTGAATTCAAAATCATTTACACAAAAAGTTACGTTGTTGGTTTGGTGGGGTATGTCATACCCCAATGAACTTTAGCGGGGTGTGGCTGATATCTGGTCACACTCAAGTTGTTTTTGGATAGCAAATGTGTATGGTTGGACTGTTATAAACAGCTACTATAGGGTGTTTTTTTTAGAGGTACAGAACTTCGAATTGAAATAAAACACAAGAAAATCGTTTTAATGTCCATCAATTTGGCTTTGTTGGAAGGATAATTTTATGCCATTAATGTTTAAATATGATTTCGGCCATATGGCCGCCGCGGCTGGCTCGAATAAAGCCAATTCTACAGGTCAAATTTTCAGTTGATGGACAAAGCTCCAATTGCTGTGCACGGTGGCGAATCGATTCATTCGGGTCCTCTTCAACATTTTGCTCTACAGCGGCAATTGTTTCTTCGGTGCGCACTGTTCGACGTCTCTGCGGATGCGTATTATCACATAGAGGAAACGTAGTGCGAAAACGACCCATGGTTAACCGAATTAATTGCTCTGATGGACCATAAAATGGACACCCTATGGAAGAGGTAGTGCCCACATAAAACTGATATCCGTATTATTTACAAAAATACAACCTCTGGGGTATGGTATACCCCACCACACCAAGGCCGGGTTAAGAGATTAATAAAACCAATGCTAAATATTTGATATTGGTTGAGGAATATTTGGTGTGTTTGGGAGGATTCTATAGGAAGGCGTTACTTAACTTTGAGCTCTGCTTAGAGCAGTCAACAAGTTTAATTAAAAAAACGTAAAACTTACAGAAAAAAAACACATGAACAGCTTCCAGAAAGTTGAAAATTCCTTATGCAATTCTTATATATGAAAGTAGCTCGGATCATGTGCTATACAATTACTATTTTTTTTGTTACAACTTCAACTTTAAGTAAAACGATTGAAAACGTCTTGAGATCATTAAATTATATATAGGAAGCTATCTATAGGGTGTTTTTTTTAGAGGTTTGTTTTTCGAATAGAGATAAAACTGGCATTTTGTGGTCAAATCTGGCAACTCTAATGTCATTTATGTTCAGTTTGGTTTGCCATTTCATCATGAACAGGTTGACAAAAGAACAACGCTTGCAAATCGTGCAAATTTATTTCGAAAATAATGGTTCAGTTCGCGAAGTTTACCGCAAGCTCCGTCCATTTTATGGTCGACATAATCGTCCATCAGAGCAAAATCGGTCCATCCATCGGTTAACCATGGGTCGTTTTCACACTACGTTTACTCTATGTGATAATACGCATCCGCAGAGACGTCGAACAGTGCGCACCGAAGAAACAATTGCCGCTGTAGAGCAAAATGTTGAAGAGGACCCGAATGGATCGATTCGCCACCGTGCACAGCAATTGGAGCTTTGTCCATCAACTGAAAATTTGACCTGTAGAATTGGCTTTATTCGAGCCAGCCGCGGCGGCCATATGGCCGAAATCATATTTAAACATTAATGGCATAAAATTATCCTTCCAACAAAGCCAAATTGATGGACATTAAAACGATTTTCTTGTGTTTTATTTCAATTCGAAGTTCTATACCTCTAAAAAAAACACCCTATATATGACCTCTGGAAACGACATAGAACTGAAGGTCTCTTTCATTTCTATATAAATTCGCAAGATGTAGAATTGTCGGGAGTTCGGCTTCAGGTCCAGTTATAGTAAAAGTTTTCATATAAAAAATATGTTGTTGGGTCTTAGCCAGCTGAGCTACGGCGACTATCGTTGTTGGGTTTTCCTGATAATTTGTCAAGTTTTTGAATTTGTTGCATTGCTGAGTGCATTGTAGTTGTTGTCGCAATAGTTATTGTAAATATTGTTGTTGTTGTTGCTATTATTATTGTTGACAGCTCTTTTGTCATTCTTGTTCCTGTTGTGATTGCTGCCCATTCGGCATTTACTGCCGATTTTGTGTTCACTGCCAATGATGGTGAATTCACAATCCTTTGTGCTTGTTGTTGGTGTTGTTCTAGCAACTTTCATTCTATTCGTTATTTGGAGTGTTGTTGTTGTTATTGTTGTTATTGTCCATATTTCTCTACCTGCTACTAGTGTCAATTACTATTACTGTGGTTTTTAAATTTTCTTTAAGATTTTTACTTATTTTTTATTATTACACCATTTTGTTGTTATTGTTGCATTAGTGGTTTTTATTGCTCATATTGTTGTTTACTCTTGTTGTTGTTGTTTTGCCAGTGTCGTTCCTTCTGTTATAATCCCATAGTTGTTGTTGTTGCTATCCCGTAGGTTTGTGTTGCTGCTAGCTGCATTCTCATTGCTGCCAAAGTGCTTTGTTGCTGCCACTTTTTATTGCAACTATTTGTGCTGCGGGCCAGTCGGGTCTGTTGCTGCCGCTCTAACAGCTATGGTTGTTGAATTTTGCGCGCAACACGCGACATGCTGCCCGTCCCGTCCGCGTGTGTGTGTGTGTGCTTGGGAGCACTCGCGGGCACTTGTGGGTTGTTGCACATGCACTCATTGCGGCCGGATGGCTTCTTACAGCCATCGTCAGTACTGGCACTAGCAACAGCGCTGCCACACGGACCACTCGAGTCCTTAGGTAGTCGTTTTGCTGTTCGGCTGGCTGTGACAACACTTTCGTTGGTTCGTTCTGTCGTTTGTCCTTTACACGTTTACACGTTCATATGTGTGTGTGTGTGTATGTGTGTGTAGAGGGTACAGTATGCAGCCGTTGCTCGTACATGTAGAGCGTATGTGCGCTTGTGTGACTGTCTGTGTGCGAGTGCAGAGTTTAATCTTGGCTTATTTTTGAATAATAAATTTCATATGTAAATATTTTGTTTTGTGCGCGATATTTCAGCATGTTGCAGTCGCACGTACGACAACGCCACCAACACGCGCCGCAGTCTCACTTTTGGGAGCGCAGCCACCAGCACTTTGCTGACTGCGCTGGTCTCGTTGTTGTCGTTGCTGTTATTGTTGTTGTTGTTGTTGTTCGCAGTGTAATGCATGCTAGCGCAAGGACCTTAGGCAAACAGACACCGCTGCAATCTTTAGTGAGCACATGGGGCAAGCCGGGCCAAGCCTAGAAACGCATGCAAGCAACGCGTTGAGTCAAGTTTACTTTCCAATGTCACTTTGTGTGTGTATTGCTTTTGCCGTTGCGCTGTGTTTGTTTTTGTGTAAAATTTATATGAGACCAAATGTGGCAACACCCCAACTACAACAACAACAACAATAGCAGTTGTTGTTCGTATTTATTTTTATGCGGCTCGCTTTGTTGCAGTGCAACACACGGAAAATGGGGTTAACGTTGCCACTAATGTACCCATTGTTCTTATTGTTGTTGTTGCTGTTGTTGAAGTTTGAACATTTTATGTTTCATTCTCTTAAATTCTAGGCGCAGCCTAGGAATATTTTAAATTGCATTTGCTTAGCGTCGTTGCACACTGGTGGTGGCAAAATTCGCATAAATATGGAGAAATGCGCTGGCGGGAATTAAGAAATTTTTATAAATCGAGCAGACATGTGCAACGTCGACGATAACAAATGCAAACATTTACTTCGGAAAGCTGGGTTAATCTGTGGGTATTGTATGGTGTTTTAAGTGTGAGGTTTGGAAACATTTTCGTTGAAAACTTGTAGGATATTGCAATGTGTGGTTAAAGGACATGAATCAAGAAATGTTTGAATTTAATTAAAACTTGCAGGAAAATATTAAAAAAAATTTATATTGAAAAATTTCTATATTACTAAAATTAAATTTTTTGGTTTTAAAAATATTTGAAACAATTTATATTGAAAAATTTTTATATTACTAAAATTAAATTTTTTGGTTTTGAAAATATTTGAAAAAATTGTATATTGAAAATTTTTATATTATTAAAATTTAATTTTTTGGTTTTGCAAATATTTGAAAATATTTTGTATTGAAAATTTTTTATATTATTAAAATATATAATAATAATTAATTATATAATTGAATTTTATGGTTTTGTCGCCTTAAAAAATAAAAATTTTCGTTGAAAAATTTTAGGATTGTGTGGTTAAAGTAAATAAAAATAAAATAGAGTAAGTAAATCAAATTAAAATATTTAAAAAAACTTTTATTGAAAAATTTTTTATTGAAATTTATTTTGATTTTTATAATTTTAAATTTTATATTGAAAAAATTTTACGTTGAAAATATTTTTTATATTTATAACTTTAAATTTTATAATTTAAGTTTTTGGTTTTGTTGCCTAAGAAATAGAGAATAGTTCTGTTTTTGGCGATAGCGACATCTGTGTTCAGTGTTCGTGTAGTCGTGTTGTTGTCAAAATAATTGTTTCCATACGAACGTTTTGATTCAATTTTTTGACACAGATGCAGTCGTGTCGCTGCCGTTGTCTATGTGTTCGGGGTATAAGTTAAAAAAAAAATAGAAAATCCATGTTTTGATGATTCGATGAACACATTTTCTGTGCTACTGCACGGCTCTGCAGGAATTCTGTCTTCGTACGAGGGTTGCCTTTTATATTTATTCAAAAAGCATGAAAATGCATTTTGGTATTATAAAAAATGATTTTATTGCTTTTAAAAGTATTTTTCTTGAAGATTTATACACTTTTTAATGCACTCAAACCAATTGCCGAAGCACTTTTTCAACTCCGATTGAGACACCTCCAAAACATGGTTTTTGAATCATCATCATCAGCATTCTGTTGATGAAAAGCGTTGACCACGCAATTTTGTTTTTATATGCAGGAATAAAAAGAAGTCATTGGGTACTAGGTCAGAGCTGTATGGTGGATGACCCATTAAATCAATGCTTTGGTCGATCAAACAGGCGGTTATTTGAGCCGATGTGTAAGAGCGCGCATTGTCCTGGTGAAGAATGATTCCGCGTCGGCGGTTGTTTTTCCGTATTTCATTGAACACTTCTGTCCAACAAATTGTTGTCTGCCACTCAGAATTGACCGTTCTACGTTGTTCTAATGACACAGTAGCCACATGACCAGTTTTGCCAAAGAAACAGATGACCATTTTCTTCGATGTGCTGCGTGCCCGAACAATTTTTGTTGGATTAGGCTCATCTTGGAAGACCTACGCGGTTGCTGTTTTGTTTCGGGCTCATACACATACAGCTATGATTCGTCATCTGTCACGATCTTATAAATGTCTTTCGAAGTACCGGAATCGAACTTTTCCATTATTTCTTTGCACCAATCGACACGAGCGTTTTTTTGAGCGATTGCCAAATTATGCGGGATCCAACGAGAACAAATCTTTCTGACAGCTAAATGTTCATGCAATATCGAATGCCTGGCCATGGAACTTATACCCAAAGATGCCTCTATCTCGCGGTATGTCACATGACGATCTTTTTTTATCAGTTCACGCACAGCATCGATGGTTTTTGGCACAATGACCGATTTTGGAGGACCTTCACGACATCCGTCCTGGAGCGAACGGCGACTACGCTTTGATTCGTTAAACCAGTTATAAATTGTTTTCAGGGTTGGTGCTTCATCACCAAATGCCGAATGAAGGCGATCGAAGCATTGTTGTTGAGATAATTCACTTAGGAAATCGTAAAAAATTATTGCTCGAAAATGTTCACGAGTTAAATCAATTTCTTGACCGAGATGAATTTTTCAAGTCAGTGAAAACAACACAAATAGCGCTTGAACATCAAAATGTTGTAAGCACGTTTATTGGCAAAAAATGACAAACTTTTCAATGGCAATCTCAGATTTTTCGAAAACTTACTAGACCATCCCTATTGAAAACATATAAAAGGCAGCCTACGTACACAGGGGTTAAAATTATTCAAAAACGTGGACAAAGTTGTGACAGTTGAAATCTCGAATGTGTTCTCCTGAATTAAGAGTTTAAACTAGTTTGTTCTGGATTAGGACTGTTGGTTAGCTCCAGAGAAGGACAAGAAGGACTTCACAATGGGCCACTTTGATCTCCGATTATAAGTGCGGTCCTTTGGTTTTCTATATAACTCAATACCATTTTTTACAAAGCGTGATAAGCAAAATTGTTTCATGAAATATGTTAGTACAACAAATATATAAACTCATATGATATTTTTGAGCCCAAAAAAGTGTGCAAACATTGGCATTTAGCTTAAATTTTATGCAGTCATTGTGTGATCAAGGAGTATGAAATCTTCTTGATGAAATCTTCTTTTTCACAAAGAGTTTAAACTGCCCTGGATTAGGACTTTTAGTTATCTCCAAAAAAAAAACAAGAAGGAGTTCACAAAGGGCCACTTTGACCTCCGAGTGCAAGTGTGATCTATTCCTTTCCTTTCCTACATATAACTCAATACCATTTATTATAAAGGGTTGTAAGCAAAATTGTTTCATGAAATAGTACATTAAATAAATAAACCCATATCACACTTTGGAGTTCAAAAAAGTACACACACATTGGCATTTGGCTTAAATTTAATGCAAGCAGGGTGTGATCAAGGAGTATGAAATATTTTTGATTCTAATGAACCCATAGCCAACTCAGTCAGACTCAGACCAGTTAAAACCAATTGATGTTTCCTGTGTTGGGATTGGTTGAAGTACCTTTTACGTACTTTTTCATTCCCTCTATTCATGCTTAGCTATCTAAAGGTCTCTTTCTATTTGCATTATTTCTGTTGGATTCTTCTGACTAATGGTCCTTAGATCATTCTCTCTCATGTAAAATTGAAGTAATTCTACAGCTGTGTCTTTAAGTTTCATCCATTTAAAATTCTGCATGAGTTTCAGCTTTTGTTGTAAATAATTTAAAAACTTGGAAAAATGCTCTCGAAATGATTTTTCTTTTTAACCAGCAATGACTCTTCAATTTTTAATATAATAAATTTAATATATTAAGTACCCAGTACCCGTTGCCTTATGGTTTGTGTCTGACTTGGCATTTCTATTTTTGTAATCCACTGCAAAGGATTTTACAACCAAAGTCCTCTTATGGTATAATGCAGACTTCATTCCCTACCTCACACTCACTTGTTGTTTTTTTGACAAACCGAATCCACTTTGAACACACATAAAATGCACACAAACATTGAACGCATGTTTCAATCTTTGTTTTGTGTTTGAATATTAAGTGAAATGGAAAAATTAAGTTTTTCGAAACGTATCTTTGCATGCTACATGCATTTTTCATCCCCACCTCATAACTTCAGAACGTTGTTGCAATGTGTTTCTTGTTTTTTGTTGATAAGAAACTTTTCTGCATGAGTTTGTGTAAAAAATTGGAAAAATCAAACTTTTACAACACAAAAGATGCAAAGCTGCATTTAAATATCCGTTGTGCGTTGCTGCCACTCGCCGCGCGGATCCTTCACCACCGCCTTGCAACAACAGTCTTGCTGTCTTGTCAAATTTTCCATTTAAAGTTATGTAGTCGATTTTTTACACACGCACACGCACTCACACACATGCAGCAGTTGTTGTTGTTGTTGTGTTTGCATATGTTTGGTGAGTAACTTCCGGCAAAATGAAAGCTTTCCAGCGAGCAGAACGAGACGTCCAACTTCGCACAACATGTCGGCGTTGTGTGCAAGAGATGAGATGAAGTGGAAGCGCAACAGAGGGGGAGGGGGTGGTGAAGGTGTTGGCGGTGGCAGTGGCAGTGGAGCAGGCAACAAAGTAAAAGTGTAAAAGTTTTCAAATTTTAAAATTTTAGCAGCAAGTGATTCAGACATTGCGCTGGCTGCTGCCATCGGCTATGGCCGCACTTCTTTCTCGACTTTGTTTGCACTCATTCTCCACTCCTTGTGCCAGTTGTGGTTGTTATTGTTATTGTGGTGGTGGCGGTAGTGTGGCATTCACACCTGCAAGTTCGCACACACCTCCGGGCCCGCACGACTGCCGCCGCCTGCAGCTGCCTGCAGTTGCCGTGTAGTCAGTTGACACTCTTGCAGCACACTTCGATGTTGCAAGCACAGTCTATATGTGTGTGTGTGTGTGTTTCGTTCCGCTTCTTCACTTTCTGCTTCACAGAACGAGCTTAGAAAGTGGTCGAGTGAATTGTGAATGGGAGCAGTGCATTTATGCGCATAATTCATTATCTTTGTGCTTTTGTTGTACTCTATAAATATTTAGTTTACTCACTAAAACCAACTTAACGCAACACTTCACAACTTCATGTTAGACATGTCAACAGTGTCTGGCAATAACTGTTGAACAAATTTGTGCAGCAAAACTTTTAAAAACTTTATCCAGCTTAACGGCGAAATATGAGATTTGCACATTTTGCGCTCACATCCGCAGCTTGTGCTTGTTTTAATTGTTGTTGTCACACATTTTTATGTGTTATGCATTTTGAAATAAAAATTTGTATGTTCTCTCCAAACACATTCTGTCGTTGTGCAATGCACAAGTGGCTGTAAATATTGCTGTAGTTGTTGTTGTTGTTGGCATTCTGTATTATTTATGTGAAATAAAAAAGTTGCATACGCAAAGCCTGCAGCTTAAAATATGAATGACTTAACCCTAATGCTCTCAATTCAAATGTGGATAGTTGTAAATTGATAACAATTTGCTGACAATTCCATGCATCGATTAACAAAAATAAAAAATGGCTTAAGGTTGAATAAGTTGAGAATGCGGTGGAATAAAAACAGAACTTAAAAAAGAGAAACAGGGTTTTTTATGAAAAAGTTGTGTTATTAGGGTAAATTTTAGTTGCTTGTTAGTATTGTTAGATGATGTAACATATGAATGTAACTTTGAAATCAACTTTGATTCGGATTTAATGTAATATGTGGTATCACAATAAGCCTCACTATAGACTCGGACGCATATAGAGACAGCGACCATAACTTATCCTAACCTAAAGTAATCTGAAGCGTTCGGTACAGTCGGAGTTGAGCTTAGGTTAGGTTTGGTGGGAGAGGCAGCTTTATGCTAAGACGCTAACCAAAGTACAAAAGGTTTTCTTGTTGTGTAATTTTTATATCCTAAATCTTATGAAAGCCCAAATTTTCCTCCTAATAATTAAAAAAAAATCTCTACAAATATTTTTTTTTAATTTTTGTCATTATAAAATATTGAACTAACTCTTATAAAAAAAAATAAAAATACATTTATTTTTTTTATAAAAATACATTTATTTTTTTGTTAAAACATAAAAATAAAAATAAAAAAATTTAAAAAGAATTCGGTATTAAAAAATGTAAAAAATTAATTTTTTTATTGCAATGTTTGCTTCATTCCCAAAAATAAAAAAAAAAAAAATTATTGTTTTTGCAATCGCTTTATTCATTCCGCTTAAAAACTTAACGCTAACAAAACACATGAAAAATGGAATCGGTATGAAATTCGGCAGCCGCCGTGGCTCAGTTGGTTAGTGCGTTGGACCGCGAGTCGAAGGCAGCGACCCAGGTTCAATTACTGCATGTAATAACACCTAAAAAAATAACGGGAAAACTCATTTTCTCTTTTGGTGGCTGTCCTCTCAGCTGGAAATGGCAAACCTCTGAGAGTAAAAATTGCCTATGAAAAAGCTCCCAACCTGCCGTTCGGATTCGGCGTTAAACTGTAGATCCCCTCCCCTCCCTTTTCCCATCCGTTTGAAATGTGTGTTGCATCACATGTTGAAAAAAAAAAACAGCGTTGCATACGCATTTCAAACGGGTGGAATTTGTGGTATCACAACGGGCCCGTTAAGAGGCCTAAGTGTGTCTCATACAGAGGCAGCCACTGCAACCTAACCTATCTAGAGATGAAAGTTCAATTAACTATTCTGGCGTAAAACGAGAGCTTAGAATTTTGGCCGTCCCCTGATCAGGGACATTAACATATAAAGTTCAGGACCGTTTCCTTTTCATATTCGAAAAGGCAACCTCTTTCAGCAAGTTCCCCAGACAGTGCCATGTGAGTACAGCAACCACTTAGCTGAAGGAGTGAGTTGAGCTTAAAAATATACACATTTTTTGTTAGAGTTGTGGTTCAGTAAGTATGTACATAAGTAACATTGAGACTCTTAGCTCCCCCGCAAGTTTCAAAAGCAATTGTTGTTGGCTCGATTTCATTGGTGAGATCTGTGCAAATGAGACATAGACATATGATGGTGGAGGCACTCAGACTGCCAAATATTTGTGAGCAGAAAGTGCCTTAACCGAGTAGACTGAGTTGATCGCCTTGTAATGTACAACGCAATCTTCTGAGAGGTCTTGGGTTCGATTCCCCGCCATTTCCAAAAATTTCAAGTTTTTCTTCCTTTAAATGTTGTTTAATTACACAGTGCAACAAATTAAAAAAAAATTTCGTATATTGGGGATTTTTAAAACAGGATTTTGAATCTTAAAGAGACTACTTAATAAATAAGTAAATAAATAGTATTTTCTACGCGATTGTCTAAAACTTGAATTAAAATTGATCTTTGATTGATCTTTCAGCAAAATAATTTTTTCATTCATCATTAATCATGCTGGAGACAGCATCACTTGTCAGCAGATTGGAATAATTCTATAATTACTGCTGCAGAAGCTGCAAAAATGAGGATTGCAAAGAAACTATAAGTGAGCCTCTGGATACAAATGTCTCGATAGGGAATATTTGTTGTGAACGAGCGTTAATTTTGTTTTTTGTTTTGTTGCTATGACATCTGTCAAGCATATTTAGTTTACATCAAGTCATTGAACAAACAACATCATATTTTTTCATCGTGTTAAAAATGTCGAATTTTGCACCAGATAGTGATGATTTGCGGAAAGCAGTAATTTTTCGTTTTCATTTGAAGAAAAGTGCTGCAGAGTCGCATCGAATACTTGTCGAGGCATATGGTGATCATGATCTATCAAGAGTAACACGCAAAAGATGGTTTGAATGGTTCAGAAATAATGATTTTGATGTGAGAAATGAAGAACGTGGAAGACCACGAAAAAAGTTTGAAGACGCCGAATTGCAAACGATATTGGATAAAGATGACACTTTGAGTCAAAAGCAAATGCCAGAAATGTTAAATGTTGCACAAGCAACAATTTCTGTCCGTTTAAAAGCTATGGAAAGATCGAAAAGTGTGGAAAATGGGTGCCACATGAATTAAATGAAAGGTAGATGGAAAACCAAAAAAAACACTTGTGAAATTTTGCTTCAAAGACACGCAAGAAAATCAATTTTGCATCGAATTGTTACTGGCGATGAAAAATGGATCTCTTTTAAGAATCCTAAACTAAAAAACCATCGTTTAATCCAGGACAACCTTCAACATCGACTGCAAAACTAGATCGATTCGGCAAGAAGACAATGCTGTGTGTTTGATGGGACCAGAGTGGCGTCGTGTATTACGAGTTGTTAAAACCTGGCGAAACCGTTAATACTGATCGCTACCGACAACAAATTATCAATTTCAACCATGCATTGATCGAAGGTAATTTTTCTCCATGACAATGCACTTGCACACAAAGCAAGACCGGTTCAGGATACAATCAAAGCACTTGGCTGGGAGCTGCTACTCCATCCACCGTATTCACCAGACTTGGCTCCTTCCGACTACCATTTGTTTTCATTGATGGGACACGCAATAGCTGAGCAGCACTTCTTTTCCTACGAGGAAGTCGAAAATTGGGTGTCTGATTGGTTTGCTTCAGAAGACAAACAATTCTATTGACGCGGTGTCCACAAATTGCCTGAAAGATGGACAAAATGTGTGGCTAGCAATGGCCCATACTTTGAACTTTTTACTTATTACTTTTTTACTTATTACTACTTTTTACTTTCCCATTAAAAATTAGTGTTTTGTTTTCGCAAAAAAAGGCTCACTTCACACTGATATACCTGGTATTGAAATTGTGGATTTCATTTCAGATCGAAATCTTTTGATGTGCCCACCTTTCGTTTGAAAAATCAGTGATCTTGAGTACAGTTTTTGGAAAGTAAAAACTCCTAAAAAATTACAAAAATTGTATAGCTTCTCAGTTGTATGTAGCTTGGCACCCAAGGGGAAAGGGGCTTTGGGCATTCAAACCCACTAAATATCTGTTTGTTGCAAGTATTTTTGGCGACAAATATGTATGGTTTATAATTGAATTGAGTTCAAAGAAATTTGAAGAACCTTGAACCAGAACTCCCCTCAAACAGATATCCTGTGTGCGCCACTTACTTGTGCGAATATGTTTTTTCCACTTTAATTTCAAGCAAAACTTATGACTTTATGAGGTCTTGTAAGCACTTTTATGGATTTCCCGCCAGTTTAAAGTTATGAATAAAAAATTTTCTAGCAAATTTTCATTGATTTTCAAGTAGCATTGCCACAAGTCGAACCCACTTGGGATCCATTACGGTTTTTATTTGTGCTCTAAACTACTCTTTCAACCACCTGTGGTATTTCCAACTCAAACAATGCCACTCCCCTCTTTGTTGTTATTTCAATTTGATTATTTCGTTGTAAATAACGCCACACCGGTCGTCATTTTTGTAAGCCAAATATTTATGCAAGTTGTCTCGCTGTGCTAAATCAGCACGTTGCCAGTTTTATTTACACATAAATGTCAACAATTTCGTGTTATAGCTATTGATATTGTTGTTGCTGTTGTTCAGGGCCATTGATGCCAATATGGGTCCATAAAAACAAAAACAAATTGTGCGGTTCATGCAAAATATGCCAAAATATCTTTCTTCGTCCATTGTTGGTGCATGTCACAGTGGCGCATTGTTATGTTTACTATTGTTTTTGCTTTCATTGTGTTTGTTGTTGTTGTTCATTTTATTATTATTGTTGTTGTTGTTGCTGTTGGCGGTGGTATTGTTGAGATGATAGCCAGTTGCACTATGCACAAATGTGCTTAATAAAATTTACAGCGATGCATATTGCGGTGCTTGTTTGTAGGTAGACACACACACACACACAAACATACATAAGCAAACACATAAAATGTATCGGTGTGCGTGTCGCTGCGCTTGCAGAGATTTGTGCATTTTTTATGCCGCCATGCATGCAGAATAAACAAAAACAATATAAATTTATTTTTATACAACGAGTACTGCATTTTTGTACCAACAGCAACAAATTTCATATATTGAAAAGCCGCGTGTGCCCGAGAAAAAATTCCATAAATTCTGTTGAGATTTTTTAGTTAAAGCTTTTGCGTTTCGAAAAAAGAAGGAAATAAAAAACCAAAAAACTCAATGAAAATCCGCATTCAGCCCTTCATTCAATTTTTCACATTTTCATTCCGCTCAACGGTCGCGGCATCAGCGCCATCAGCGACAGCGACAGCGCCAGCAACGTATTACCGCACATAAACGCTTTCACATGCTCGCATTTACGGCGGCCGCTGTCGCTCTTCGCTTTGTGCCAGTTGGCTCCTCCGGCCAACAAGAGCCAACATTGTTTTCCCCCTCGCCTTGGGCCATGGCCGCACCTGCATATGCTGCAACGTAACAGTTCATCCACATCCATGCGGCGCCGCACGTTGTAATTTTCTGGTGCAGCGGAAAAACCGCGCCACACATTCGCTTCGTACATTTCGCAATGGGTTTTTGCTTTAGTGGATTTTTTAATCCGCATATTAATTCCCTTAAACAGCGATTGCCTAATCGCTCGTTCGTGAATGAATTCATGTAATGCGTGTTCATTCCGGTGAAAGGATTTTGCATTTTTCGCCGTGGCTTACATTGTTTTTACGCGGATGCCACCGCCAGAGCGGCTGCTACTGATTTTGGTGATTTAATTTTTGTTAATTGAACGATTTTTGCTCGCCTGCGAAATACTTTTAAACGGTGCAAATTGCATTTGCAAAATGCAAACGTATTAAAGACTTGCAGCGATTTGTGTGGCATTTATTTAGTTTTTTAAAGTTGTGCTTATTTTTAAATAATTTGATGATTTGTATACAAAAATTTGTGATATATAGTTATTTGTGATGTATAATCTTAGTGCGGATGAAGGTAGATACTCTGGAAATTTGCAGAAAGTACAAGAGTTATCACTGGGCATTTCGATATTGAACCAATGCTTCAATGATGGCGCATACATTTTAGAATTTTCTGCAGAAGTTGACAGGCTGATGAAAATCTATGTGTCCTTTTGTTATGTCAATGTCCAGGACAAAAGTTGAAGCGACTCAAGTATTTGGCCTCACCGACCGAACAGTGATACTTACTTAACCCAGCGTGCGTGTCTTACCCGAGAAGTTTTTAAACGCAGATTATTTAATGTTACTGTTGCCATGCGAGACTTGTTGTTTCAGTAGCTGGAGGTAAGGGTGCGAGGGGCGAGGTGCAGTGTCGAGTTAAGTGTTGTGCCGGCGGCGACGGTAGATACACGGGCGTACACGTGGCTGGGGTACGTCACATCCGACCTCATTTTTCCCCCCACCCACTTTTCAGTTCCTTTTTTATTTATAATAATAAGAAGAGACAGCCACCGTGGCTTAGTTGGTTAGTGCATTGGACCGCGAGTCGAAGGCAGCGACGCAAGATCGAATACTGCATGTAATAACACCTAAAAAAATAACGGGAAAACTCGTTTTCTCTTTCAGTGGCTGTCCTCTCAGCTGGAAATGCAAACCTCTGAGAGTAAAAATTGCTTCTGAAAAAGCTCCCAACCTGCCGTTCGGAACCGGCATAAAACTGTAGAAGTTGGACATTTCTTAGATTTTTATGCGAAAAGAGGTTAACTACCTAACTTGTATTTTTTCAAAGAAAATTGAGATACTTTGTAATTTCAATAAAACAATAACTTTTTGCTTAATTAAGAGCCTCAAAATATGCAAAGTTTTTAATTTTTTTTGTTTCGAGCAATTCAAAATCTTTTTGTTTTTTGCTTGTATTCCAGACTATAGATGGAACATATAAAAGAGCATATTTTGAGGCTCCTAATTTTTTAGAGAAAAAGTATTAAAAGTGATGTAAATGACTATGGTACATTTTTGCTATTATTTCGATGCGAATGTGTATTCTGCCAAATAATTTAGCTGTGTTGTATTGCTTGATGTTTCTTCTTAAGATATTCATATACAGTCAACCCTCCTATAACGCGGTACTCTTACAGCGCGGTTTCCGTTCAACAACGTTCCATCAGTTCTTTCCGTGCACCCAATGAATGGTTTTAACTGGACATGTTTATATAAACATTCACGCTTATCTCTTAGCCGTTTACGACTTCGGTTTCAATCGTCTCAGAGCTCTTTCACAGTACGAGAAAGAATGGTTTGAAAAACTAAAAAAAGGTACACATTGCACAATATTAAGTTTCAAGGATAACAGGCCTCAACAGATGCTAAGGCTGCCGAAAATTATAAGCTGTAGCTAGCTAGAATTATGAATGAAGGAGGTTATTCACCTGCTCAGATTTTTAACGCCGATGAGACGGCATTATATTGGAAAAAACTACCAGCTAGGAACTTCATTTCGAAAAATCAAAGGCGTGCTCAGGGGTTTAAACCTTCAAAAGAACGTTCAATAAAAAGAAAAGATGAATTCAATAAAAATAATTTATCTTGTCTTTTGTATTTATTGGTCTCCATATAACGCGGTACGAATGATGTGATTTGTACTAATTCTCAGTTTCTTATAGCGCGGTTTCCATATAACGCGGTACGCACTCACCGCGTTATAGGAGGGTTGACTGTACTTCGTCACTTGATTTATGAAACATCTGTACAATTTTCGCCATCAGAAAAAACGCCTTGAAATGCAATGTTTTCCTACTTTGAAACCTCATTACAATGCCAATTTAGAACGCATAAAATCAAAAAAAATTAAGTCGATAGGATTTTGGTTCAGAAATTACAGTCGAAAACGAGAAAAAAGCCAGGGAAAATTCGAAAAAGTGACACGTCCACTTTTTGCGAAAACTAGAGCTGTTACATAAAAACGGAGTATGGTTTTGAAAACAGCGTGGAAAAACGATTCAGATTCATGTAAAAAACTCCATGCAACAGACATGCTGTTGTGCAGTGTTATCAGTAAGTTTGAGGCATTTTTGGATTTCATAGACCGATATGTAAATGCCTGCGCTTACTGCTTCAATAAATTTTGATCCATCTGTGAAGACTTTGACGTTGTGTTGTCCACTATTCCTCTCGATGGACCAAAGATCTCTTGACGGAATTCACGCACTTCATTCACAATGGGTCATAAGGCCGTCAGTGGGGAACTTACTCTCTGAACTTAACCTAACTTATTTATGTGTGGTTCTAATAAGGACGCTCGATTTTTAGATATTAATAAAACAAGTACGATATCTAAATGTCGATTCACTTTTTCTTATGTGAAAGCATATTTTGTGACATTAAGTATTTTGTGACTTGGCGAAATTTTGTCTAATTTCAATGACTTTTTCGCATAAATTTGGCTTTATTTACTGTGTGGAACGTTGAGTGCGTACCGTGATCTAAGACAGCCTCATGCTAACATGCAGATTCTGCCAGGAAGCTGACGAAACAATGGAACACATCATTACCAACTGTCCTGCCCTGACACACAGACGTGCAAAGTTTCTAGGGAAACACAGTCTCGGTGAAGAGGACCTGATGCAAATATCGCAGAAAGGTTTGATTCAATACCTGAGCATATAAAACACCAGATGATTTAAGGGGCACAATAAACCTCTCAGGTTACGGTGCACAAGGGCGTTGCCCAACCCATAATCATTACATTACATTACAAGACAGCCTCAAATTAAAAATTATTCAGGCTTTAAATCGCACAGTCTTAGTGGAAAGTGGCGCGGAATAACAATATTAACAAATTCTTTGTGTCGAATGTCCATTGTGGCACGTGATGTCGTCTGATGGATCTTCAAATTACCGGTATTCATGTGATCCAGTTTAGGTCGTAACAAGTTGGCTATCATCGATTTGTAGTGCTCGTCGTTTTGTTTTGGAAGGAGTCAAAACTGATGGTTTCGTAAAAAAACCCACCAAACGGTGGCTTTTTCGGAATCCATTTGATGTTGGTCAATCGCGCGTCCAATACCATTGTATCTACCAAATTTAACAATTTTGCTAGTCTACATATCCATTCATCAGAAAGTGTGTCTCATGGCTAAAGATAATAAAAATAAACTTATTAGGTGGCACGTTGCTCTAACAAAGCAGTGACTTTCTGGATAGAAATTTGTGTATTTCCACACGTTGTTCAAACTTTAACCTTCTATGATGGTTTGTTGTGCAACACTTCACAAGTGACAAACCAAGACTGAGTTTCTCGCAACCATTCGAATTCGTACTTGAATATTGTGTTGTTAGCATTTTAATTTTCTTTCATTTCTCATTTTCCGTTTCTTACCGAACGTAGAGTGATCGAATATAAACAAAATGAGTGAAAAACTGTACTTATTCAATTTTTAAATATTGGCTGCGTTGGTACTCAAACCAAACGACCATCGGATTTGTGATCCAACGCTTTAACCACTAAGATATTTTGACCTGCAGAGGTTGTTAAAAAGTGCTTAATAAAATACTACAAATCTGCTCTTATTGGTATTATTGACTTTGACAGTGGGTTGATCCACAGTTTCCTGCTTTCATGATTCGTGGACTGAGTTGTTTTATTATATGAGCCAACGCGTAGGAGATTTCTTTTTTTTAATCCAACGCATTGCGATGGTTCTGGAAGACTCTATAAATTAGACGGCAGGGTTTTTAAGTGAAGTAGTAATGGACTTTTTAATGGACTTGAACCCATCAAGGTCACAGGTGTTGGGGGTAATTTCTGCAATGAGACCATTTGACAATCGCACAGTGCGGGCCAGTAACGAAATCTCTTTGTAGTGCTGCTGAAATTGTTATCGATGTTAAAAAGTCATTGATACTTACCACAAATCTGCTGTGATTGAAATTATTGATCTCGGTTACAAGTCATTGATCCATTTCTAACTGCTCACATGACTCATTGACTGAAAGTAGCCAAGTGTCCTCATTAAGGCAACCATCAAGTTGCCGTAAGTTAGGCTGCGGCTTTAGTAAATAAAGTCACTGGAGCCCACAGGGGTGTTTTTAGGGGTACAAACCTTCCTCAAATACCAAAAATTGTGGTAAAAAGAATTGGTTTCAAATGGTATTGGACTCACAAGTTGTTCGCAACCGCGCCCATCGCAAGTGAAATCCTTTGTGCGCCACCTTCACTTTACAAACTCACTTTTACTTTACCTACGGTGAAAAGTGAAGGTGAGTTAAGTTAGGGCTCGAAAATGTTTGCTTGTTAGCAGAAATTTTAACAGAAAAGTGATACCAATTCTAGAAACAAACAGAAAGTAATAAATAAATAAATATTTTCATTTTCATAAATATCTTGAATATTTATCGCTTGAAGGTGAGTTAAGTTAAAGAGGTTGAAGGTGAGTTAAGTTAAAGAGATGTGAGTGGCTTGAAAAGTAATAACAAATTTAAAAACAAACAAAAAATTCCAAATACATATTTTCTTTTTCTTTATTTTCACCTTTTAACCTATTAGCTTTTTGTCCAAAGTTGAATGCTGCTTACACTGACATTTATTTTGTCTGCTTTCACACATTTACCATTACCTGTGTATGAATATCCTTTACCTGTGTATGAATATCCTTTTTTATAGCATTAAAACACTCTTATAGTTCATGTACATTTATAATGATAATATCGACTTTATTTGTAGTTTTTAAAAATTTTACAAAATAAACAAATATTTAGTATTTAGATTTGTTCTTATTTGTTTGGTTTTACTTCATTCTCATCGACCTCATCGTCGTCTCTCTGCACTGCTTCTACAAGTTAGTACTTATGCTGGGCGTAGGGTGTATGGCAAATCAAATGCACAAACATGGCGCTAGTTTGTAGCTAAAACTAAAAATTACAAATACAAATACAAATACATCGATGCATACACTGGCACACGCGTACGTGTGCATTGAGCTATGGGGAGAAGGGATGCGCGGGGGGCGGCAATTATGGTATAACTGGCTTTACTATATAGTATAATGAAATATACACACTTTTTTAATAGTAATATTTACTTTTAGCATTTAGTACGCAACATTTCATTGCATATTTAATTTGTTTGTTGCTTCCATTGTTGGTTTGTTTGTTTGTCTGTTTGTTTGCTTGCTTGTTTGTTTGTTTATATGTATGTAGGTGCAGTTGTCATACTTGTTCATCATGTTGTTTTCAAATACTTAATTTGCTCGGTCTTTGTAATTTATGTTTTTTACTTTGTATGCATACATTTATTTACCAGTACTCGACCTATTCGCAATACATGTAACGCACACGCACACACACACACACGCACACTGATAGATAAATGCTTCGACTTGCGGCGTTTAGCTCTTTTCTGTCTGCCGCTGTGTCAGTGGTGCGGCGGCGGTGCTCATCAATCGATTGGATTGCGAATTGTAGCGATTTATGGAAAATTTAAATTAATTATTTATGAATTGGTTTTGCTTGTTTTTTTGTTTTGTTAAAGTTAAGTTTAATAATTTATGTATAATTGTTTAGTTGTAATTTTTATAATTAGTTAGTTTAATTATAAAGTACGCGTTTGCTTGGCATTTCTTCGAATGTCTCTATGTATTGTATGTACAGGGTGTTGCTGCAGCATTTGTGTGGGCGTGAAAAAAAAAACTGTACTTTGTTGAGTGCGGGTGGCGTTAGAGGGCAAACGTGTTGAAACATTTCGTTTGTTGACTTTTCTATTGGCTGTTCATGATTTTCTTGACTTTTCATTGTTTGAAGTTGCCACTCCAACACCCTGTATGCCATCAAATTATTTAATTATTTGCAGTTTATAAAATCTCCGGCCACACATTTTCATATGAATTTCTTTTCCTAAATTTGAAGATCTTTTGTTTTGGTTTTGCTGCGCTGCCATTTTGTTTGTTTTGTTTTGTTTTTTCATTTAATTTTTGGTTATTGGTGGTTTCAAAAATGTGTGTGATTTCTTTTTTTTATTTAGTTTTGGTTTAATTTTAAATTGCCTATTTAATTAAAAATGTCAACTTGTATGTCGGTCTTCTCGTTTGATCTTCATTAATGATAATGTTTTAATATTTACACTTAGACTAAAGAGAAACTGTGAGAAATGATGTTGATTACCTGCAGATCTATAAAATGTATACGATTTGGTTGCAAATGAGAGCCAAATGAAGAACTGTCGTAAGAAAAGTGGGAGCACATATTTTTGTAACCTATTTCAGCATAAGTGAGCTGGTTTGAAATGAGTTTTAAGAGTGAAAGGACTTTTGTGGGTCCAAAAGTAATTCGATAAAGTGGTTTGATAACCTTTGAAATGCGAATGAAGGAACTTTCAGTAACTGATTACATTATTAGCTCTAAATTAAAGAAAATATTATTCTAAAGGATAATCCGATAGCAGCGATAGTTTTTCCAATAGGCATTTCTCAGCAACTGTCAAAGACATTTTTGACGCTTAAATGTCAAAATATTTGTCATTTACCATATATTTCCATTTCATTTTGCATCGTTTTACGTTTGCCGAACGTTTGGAAATGAGTGAAAAATATTATAGTTAGAAATTATGGTTCAGTTGTTAATGATTGAGTTGGGAAATCATTGAAAAATTTTATCGAAATTCCGGCTCAGTTTTAAATATGCAATGTCAGTTTCATTGTGAGGTGTAGGAGAAATTTGGCGACTGAGTCATCTCACGCTTAGCGTTCATTACACCTTGCGACAAAAATTAAAAAAATGTTTACACCGAAAAAAATTCATATGTGCGTGAAACTACAGACCAAACATAGTAATACTGCGTACTCTGTTTTTCATTTCTACATCCTTTTGTCTTTTTTAACGGACTTCAAAATTTTGAAAAATGAAAAGTGTGAAAAATGGTGTCGCACGGTGCTGTCATTATGCGACCTGACACCTCTCGATTATTACCTCTGGATCTACGTCAAGTCCTGCCCTAACAGGCCAACCACTTTGAACAAGCTTGAGGCCAACTTTCGAGACGCTTTTGCCGGAATAACGCCGCACATCTTGAATCAAGTAAAAAAAAATTTGACTGACCTCTTGAAGCAGAACTGAACTGATGAAATCCATTAGAATTTTAATGCTGTCACAGATGTCAGACTTGATTTGAATGAAGTCATGTCTGATTAACCCTTTCAGTAACAATGTCCAATATATTGCACTACAGCCCATACAATTCATACAGCCCGGTTTATTTTCATGTCGCAAAGGGTTTAAAAAAACCTGGCAGCATATTGGCGACCGAATTTCAAGTGTGGCAAGCGGTTTGACTCGGTAAGGTTAGGGTAGTTGCCAGTGGCGGATCCAGGGGGGTGTTTTGGGGGTCGAAACTCCCCGAAATATTTGGATCGACTATACACATACAAATTAAAAAGAATTTTATAAATATTAAAGAATTACTTTTTAAAACCCCCCCGAAATATTTTTCTGGATCCGCGCCTGGTAGTAGCCTCTGTGAGACCCTCTCAGGTCTATATGGCCCATTGTGATAGCGCAATTCCGTCCCTTTGAAATGTCTATGCAACACTATTTAATTTTTCAGAATGTGTTATAAGACACATTTCAAACGTATGGTGGAAGAGGGGGAAGAGGAATTACAGTTTAACGCCGACTCCATATGAGTAGAGGCAGTTTTTCTCCATAGGTCTTCCAATGGTTTGAGTAAAATCAAAAAGTTTTGATTTTAAGTTCCAAGTACATTATGCAGTCATACATAGTTCTCATGTGGCAAGTATATTTGGAACACCTTGTACCCAACCAAGTACCCAACTTCCGTTCAAAGCTTAGTTTGATATCTGTACCAAACTTTATGGACTTGGTTTATGTTTTTAGATTTTTTAGATAATGTAAATATCGTAATCTCACACTATCTATATGGTGCAAGCCAGGGGCGTAGCCAAGGGGCGATTTTGGGTGTCATACGCTCCAGGGGCGGATTCAGAAAAATATTTGGGAGATTTCAAAAAGTAATTCTTTAATATTCATACAATTTCTTTTTAGTTTGTTTGTGGTTTTAAAGTTGATTCTAATATTTCGGGGGGTTTCAACCCCCAAAACCCCCCTGAATCCGCCATTGATAAGGCCCCATTGCCTATCATTATTCAGCATATTCAATCACTATGCATGCTATGTACGTTGCCACATTATCAAAAAGGTAAACAAAAAATTTTAAACCTCCCAGGACCAATTTCTAGCTACGCTCCTGCTGCAAGCAATTCCTAAAATGCAAACTTGAATGCATTTATTTCTTCAAATAAGATTGCACACAGTCATACGACTCAAATATTTTCCAATGTTATTGAACTTTCTATACAATCGAACTGATTTCCCATGTGAAGTGGTCAAGAAAGCACTTTTTAGGTAGTTGGTCCTATTTTGCTGAATCGTGGGTCATTAGAAAAAGTATTTTATTGAATCTTCGACAATACTTTATTTGGTGACTTTAGCCTGTTTGAGCTACGAAGTGTGTGAGTGTGTGTAATTACATGAAGTCAGCGTGGCAAAATAATATAGAACACAGTGGATATGCTGGTATAGATATATCAGTTAAAAGGACTATAAATCTCCAAAAGGAAAGGATTTCATATACCATTGTTGGAAGAACCAGGTGGAAGCGTTGAAGTAGGCTAAGTTTTGTTAGTTTAGTTGGTGATTAAGAATTTAAGTGCTTGAAGTCATTTTGATCTCACTAACTTGGTGTACCTTACTTTAGGTCTAAAGATTGGATTAGTTACATGAACATATAACAAGTTTGCTTTATTCAAGAAGGTATCGTCTCTTTCAAACTCACTGGAAAAAAGCGTTCAGCTCATTTTGGTATTTTGCGAATGGTTTTACAAATCTGAGTAACTGTGTTTGATGGCCTTAGACAGCCCTCTAACCACTTCTATGCTAGTCAAGTCCTGCAAATCCAGGCTTAATTATGTCGGCAAATACAATAGCCTGATGCACACCTGGGTCCCGGGACACAGGACAGGAATTGCGGGTAACGAGACTTCGGATTCCTTAGCTAGAATGGGCTCTGAGGCTGATTTTGTCGACCTTGACGCTGTTCTGCCACTCCCATCTGCAGCCATCAAAGCCACTGTTAACGAATGGGCACTATGACCCAGCAGCGAGCATGACAGGCTGAGAGCGGCTGCAGGTGAACGAAACTTATGCTTCCCGCCATATCCGACAAATGCTCACATTTTTTTTTATCACTAGGCAGAAGGGAGTGCAGGCAAATAGTCCGGTTAATGATGGGCCATTTTCTATGGGCAAAGCACATGGAAAGGGTAGCCATGTCTGACAGTGTCCTATGTCCTGCCTGTGGGGAGAACGTTGAGATGGCGAAACACTTCCTGTGTGTCTCTGCTCCGCGTTCGCTCGTATCAGGTTTGAGACGTTTGGCACTGATGTGCTAAGAAGCGACCACCCCAGGATCTATCAAGGTTTCTTCGGAAATCGGGTAGATTTAAAGCATATTAACAGGGAACAACAAGTCGTAGTACAATGGATGTACTGCGCTTGCTAGATCGTTTCGACAAGGGGGGGCGGGAACTGTATTCGAGAAAAGGATGGGGTGCTGAACAGTTGTAGTGGCTTGTTGGCTACCCAAATGTATACCTTACATGTAGTAGACGAGGGTAAGTAGGGTCCTTAAAGAATGGTCCATGTCACAGAACATGCTTTTAGTTTATGTGAAAGTATTTCAGCAGTTAAATGGATACATTATATAATTAAGGTCTTTGAGAATATGGTATGGAGATGTTCTCCGCCTTTAAAATATTTCGGAAGGTGAATCAAACAACGTAAAAATTTGTGGGCCAACCATCGACAGTGAGAAAATAAACTAGTTTTGGATTTTCTTGTAAAATACACAAAAAAGTAGCTAAAAAATTGGTAGCATGTAAATATTAATGTACTTATAATCCATGCATAATTTAGGGAGATATTACCTTTCTCTATGGTTATGTGTCCAGGGTTTGTCTCAGTTAATCTCAAATAAATTCAAATGATTATAGAGAGCATTGCTACTGAAAGCGAGTTGATATACAAATTCACATCTATAGAGCTGCTCTCAAGTTAGTTACAATTCAAAAACAATGATTGAAGCCTTGAAAATCATACACACATACATACACAGAATGCACTGGCAAGCAACTTTCTTGGATTTTTGTTGTTGTTGTGGTTCATTACTTGATTCAACTGCAACATTTCATTGCGCTGACACAAACTGCCACTTGTCTTGGCTCCATAAGTTGCATTGTTTCTTTTTATGGATTTTCATCAAATTTAAATTTCAATATTTATTTATATATTTGTTTTATAAGTTTATATTTGCTATCTGTATGATTTTATAATTTATATATTTTTGCTATTATTTATATAGTGTATATTATTCATAAATAAATATTTACTAATTACGTACTACAATTTTACGTTTAAATTAAATTAGCAGTCAGCTAATTTCATGGTTTTATGTTCTCATTTGAATTGTTTGCATTTACTTATTTCGCACGCTTGTAAAGTAGTTTGTTGTTGTTGGTTTTTTTTTATATTCAATATATATTTTAGCTACACGATTTGGAATGCTTGCCACGTGGTTTACAATTAGCCTAGCAATATGAGATAAAAGTTGTCTTCACTATTTACAGTTTGAGGTTGCTGTCTATCGGTCTTGCTGTCTCTGTCTCTATCTCTGTCTCTGCGTAAACTTGTGCTCTCTCTCGCTCTTGTCAGAAATTTGCATCTGCACTTTGCATTTTCACTGTTTTTGGTTTTCAATGATTGTGTATTCAGTGGTTCGAACAAAAAGTTGAAATTTCTTGCAAAACAGAAAATGATTTTGAAACTTTTGAAACACCAAAAAGAAGTAATACATTTATAAACCTTGTTCCTAAACTAACGATTCCTTAAGGTAACAAAAATATTCTTTTTTTTTCAAATTTAATTTAATACTTTCATTAAGACTTGTCTTGGTTTTGCTTTCATATCTTTTCAAAATTTTTCTGAAATTTCCTTTCATCCCCTTTTGTCTGCCGATTAGTTGACAAAACTGCATGCGTTTTGTTGGCATGTTTCTTTTTAAATGTTTGTTGTTGTTGTTTTTGCATAGTAAAAATCTAATTTAATGCAAATCTTAGAAACTATAAAATCATACGAAAACAGCTGGTTGGCATAGACGATTAAGCGAGCATTAATTGCGATTTGACTAGAACTAAAGCCGCACATAAGAATCCGAGGGAGCTGAGCTGCAGCCGGGGTGTGGCGGCGCCATTGTAAAAGGTTACGCTCAGTTCGCGCATTTCATTATCTGCAATGAGAAGATAGAGTATGGAATTAGATTTTAGTAAATTTGCGTTTTTTTGATTGGGTTGTAAGGACAACTAATCGAAAGACTATTTGAATACAATGCAAAATATTTATGTTTGAAAAATTTGAATGGTTAATGTGTATGAAAAAATCGAGCAGCAGAGAATCAAGAAAACTGCTTAAAATTACATGAAAAATTGCACGCAATTTTTAATGCAATGCATTCATTTGGCATTTTCATTCTGTTACAGGTCTATGTACAGTTTTGAGGATTTTTTACTATGTTAGTTTTTACTATGTTAAGAGTTGACATTTGACATGAAAAAATTGCATGCTAATTTTACAAAAGCATTTCTTTGAAGCTTTTATTCTGTTAAAAGTCTATTTTCAGTTTGCGTGATTTCGCTGAGCATAGAGAAAATCGCTCAAAAGTATTACAGAAAAGAATGCACCAAATTTGACTTGAAAAATTGCATGCAATTTCTACTGCAATGCATTTCTTTGACGCTTTTATTCTGTTGGAGGTTTATTTACAGTTTTAATGATTTCGCTGTGCATCGAGCAAATTCCATACAGTTTTTACAAAACACTTTTAATAACATTTTACATGAAAAATTGCATGCAATTTCTACAAATGCATTTCTTTGCTGTTTTAATTCTGTTGAAAGTCTATTTTCAGTTTGCATGATTTCGCTGAGCGTACAGAAAATCGCTCAAAAGTTTTACAGAAAAGTTTTAAACCAAATTTGATTTAAAAAATTGCATGAAATTTTTACTGAAATGCATTTCATTGCCGCTTTCATTCTGTTGGAGGTCTATTTAAAGTTTTAATGATTTTGCAGTGCATCGAGAAAATTGCATACAGTTTTTACAAAATACAATTCGTAACATTTTAGATGAAAAATTGCATGCAATTTCTAAAAATGCATTTTCTTCACGCTTTTGCATGATTTCGCTGAGCATAGAGAAAATCGCTCAAAAGTTTTACAGAAAGAATGCATAAATTTTGACTTGAAAAATTGCATGCAATTTCTACTGCAATGCATTTCTTTGACGCTGTTACTCTGCTGAAGGTCTATTTACAGTATCGATGGAATTTCAATGGAATGTATGAAATGAAGAACATTTTAAACCACAATTTTAACCCTTTCACTACTCCTTTTGCAGAACGTTGACACAAACTGTATTAAACAATTTTTGGTAACCAGTTTTGGTTGAGTTTATAATACAAATTACAAGTTTCAAGGTCAACTGAACATGATGTGAGACACCAGTGACTGCACTAGCGAATGGGTTAAATATATGTACATACATTTACATATGTTATGATACAAAACGTTATATATTATATAAAATGAATGAAAGTTTACAGGAAGATATAAATTGAAGTAGGAAAGAACATTATGTTATATAAGTTTTGTTCTAGTTTCTTTGTTGATCTGTTGGATTTGTACAGAGTGGTGTAAGATATCTGATAAAGTAATTTTTTTGTAGACTTTGAATTTGATTTGATTTTTGAGATGAACCAACAAATCGTAGATTATATTTTTGTGACGGCCCATGCCAGTCTCAGATAAAGGTTGCAACATTTACCAATAACAATTTTTACATATAGAAATATTTGCTAGCGACTGCGCTAGATCACTAATTATAATTGGTTATAAGTATTTATTAAAACCTTTCACATTAATTTATACATAAATCTGTTATATTTAATATAATATCTTACATAAATATTTTTTAATTAAAAAAAATAAATAGTAAATAAAGACTCTTGAATATGTTTGTGAGAAATCAAGTCACCATCTAACCATATAAACTGTTTTAAAACCTTTAAACAAAATAGCCGAACCCTGTCAGTCTTTCGAACTGATTCAGATTAATTCAATTTAAGTTTGACGACATTTTCTTGAGCATACTTTTAGGCAGTATTTTGTTGCCAACATTAATGTCGTTATTCATCAGTTGTAAACAAAAGAAGTTACAAAAAGAAACACGTGCAATAAAATAAAAAATAATATTTAGCAAAATTCAAGTTGCATGCATTTTAAAGAGAAGAGGACAAAGTTGAGTAATAAAGACCAAAGAGATAGGAGAAAACACGAAAACCAATAGAATTCGTAGAATAGTTAGTGGCGTTGTGTCATCGATTGCAAAGAAAAACAGTGCAATTCTTTGGAAGAACTAACCTGACAAGCCGTGATTTAGAAAAGACGATAGATCAATAAGTCCATCTGCAATAAGGGGACAAATAGCGAAAAGTCAGTGTGGTGTTGAGAAAGTGCATAGACAACAAACAAATAAAGTAGGAGAAAAGTTGTGAATATTTTTTTATAGTTTACTAATAAATTTAAGGGTTAATTAAAATAGTAGTTGGTACATTCAGATGATAATACAAAGCCTGTTACTGATGAGGCATTAGAGGGTTAATTTAATTTAAAATATTTATGGAAAATACTAGGAAGAGTTTTTGGAGAATTCTTCATTATTTTTACTACAAGTGTATTTTGTTAGTTAAGCAGCTTTGTTTTGTATAGTTTTAGGTGTTAACATTAGTTATTCAAACACGTGAGGAGGGAATTGGCGGCCCTGACATTAAGTTGTTGCACTACAATGTATAATTTAAAAAAATAGAAAACAGGAAAAAGCAAATAAAAGAGAAATAAATATTAAAAAAATAGTAAGACATTGCGCGAGACACGCGATTTATACACAAAATATTTGAACTTTGGCTGCTACACTGGGAAATTTTCTATGTAAAGACCTTCAAGATGCATTGCTATAATAAACTATGCCTTGAATTATCCCATTGCAACAGCCATGACTGAGTTTAGTTCCATCTGCCATAATTAGTCAATTTTTTGAGACATACAAGGACGCCAAGATCTGAAGAAAGCCTTGACTGCTATTTATTGTTAAATATGTTAGACTCTCTTGTTTGCAAGGACTAATGCAATTTACTATAAGAAATTATTGAAATAATGCAAAGAGATAAAAAATCAAGAAGTTATGCTTAATTGCTACTATAGAATTGATTCTTATCGACAGCCTGAAACACAAGCTTTCAAGCAATGGATTTCTGTGCTGCATATATACGTAGGTTGTCTGAAAAGTTTCCAACCTAAACATGAAGATGACAGCAGTCGTCAACAAAAGGTGAAGAAATCTGTTTGAGCCTCTTTTAAAAAAGAACTCATCAAAATTTCAGCCATTTTGGATGCTTAAGGCTTGATTACACGTAACGAGTAGAGTGTGGCGAGACATCAAAATGGTACTAGGCCAAGAGAATTGGGATGGCGAGCAAGAGCGACGAGTTGTTCAAACGTATTTTGACACTTGGCGAGTCAGTTCGGTTTTATAATGCACAAAATGAACTAAGCAACTCGCGCAATGAAACTCAACCGAGCGAAAAGTGGTGTGTGACGCATTTCGCATGTGACGAGCGATTCAGCGAATCGCTGCGAAAAGAAGAAAAATATAACGGTAAAGTAGTACTCGGCCTAGTAAACAAAATGTGATTATATGTAGTGTTTCTCTCGCCACTCTACTCGGTCACTGACTTAATCAAGAACTCGCCTTACTGTTTAGACGAAACGAGTACTCGTTCGAGCTGCTGTCTTCTCACTCTACTCGTTACGTGTAATCAACCCGTTCGTTGGTTGACATTGGATTGTGAATTGGATTGGACTAAATGGTTTTAGTGTTCTTGTTAAATTGGAAAAACTCGAGAACAGTCATGAAAAACAGTGAAACCCACTTAAATATTTTTGAAGTACCTATTCGGTTTAAGTAACACAAAACAACAAATTTCTCGCTATTGCACCACAACACCATCAATAGGAAGCAAACGTGTTTTTAAGAAATTTTGCTCGTTGCTTTTTGGTGAAGAGTTTTGTTTTATAGTCAAGTATCTCCCTAGCTTAAGTATCTCCCCTCTTAAGTACCTATCCGGTTGAAGTAATCAATATTTGTGGACACTATGCTCTATATGGGCTTAGTACTTAATCTGCTTAAGTACTCTACGCGCTTAAGTACCTGAAAAAATTTGCATTTATGGATGAGGTACTTAAGCGGGGTTTGCTGTATTATTTAAAGTCGAGGCGGACGCTTGTACGGGACTTGGTGAGTTTAAACGTGGCCGTAATAGGTTGGGAGATGATGCATATTCAGGACGTTCAATAACTGAAACACCTGACGATAAAATTGCTTTATTTCATCAAATTGTTCTATATGACCATCGGTTTAAGGTGAGAGAGATAGCAAAGGCTATGAATAGTTCCAAAGAACGTGTTTGTTACGTATTGAACCAATACTTAAACATGAGAAAGCTGTGAGTTACGATTGATCAAAAACTTACTCGGATGAACATTATTAACGTGCAAAAATTTAGAGCTCCGAAGAAGTGTGTAGACCTACAAGGATGTTAAGTAGATAGGAAATTATATTAAAAAAAAACCCTTTTGTATCTCTGTTAGGTCCCTGCCGGCCTCGATAGTTCAGCGGGTAGCGCACTGGCTTTCCATGCCAGAGGCCTTAGGTTCGATTCCTAGCTCGGGTTGGTGAAACGCTGATCTACTTCTTTGACTATTCACATGAATGTAGCCGCTGTAGCTCAGCTGGCTAGTGCGTTGGGCAGCGACGTTGAAATGCGACGCTCGAACTCAGGTTCAAGACTCCGTTGCGTTAACACCGAAAGAAAAAGAAAAACAACAATTTTTCTTTCGGCGGCTGTCCTCTCAGCAGGAAATGGCAAACCTCTGAGAGTAAACTTGCCTATGAAAAAGCTCCCAACTCGTCGTTCGGAATCGGCATAAAAGGTCCCTTCTATCAGTGTACAAATTCGCACGCACAACACGGATGGTTACGGGTAGCTAGGCCTTAGTCTCGTAATCGGGCTGTCGTGCCAGTCAAGAAGAAGAAGAAGACTATTCACACAAAGCAGGTGAGGAGCAGGCAATGACAAGACAAGACAGACAACCTCCAAGTGTGAAAGAAAAACTGTCAACCACCGTTCGGAATCGGCGTTAAACTGCAGGTCCCTTCTTTCCTCCCCCTGTCCTCATTTGCTTGAAATGTGCGCTGTAAGAAATCGCCGCCGCAGAAAACAAATGTCTTATGTTCCATTGAATCTAATAGCACATACGACAATCGTTTTCTCAGGCGACCATATGTTGGAAAAACAGTGTTGCTGCACATTAAAAAAAAGGGTGAAAAGGGTAGCACAATTTCCCTCCGAGCGTGTCTCTTACAGACACAGCCAGCATAACCTAACCTAAGCCGGATCACGTTTTTATTGATGGTTAAGTTTGCTATTCTCTACTTTTCATGGATTTAAGTCATTTTCAATAAGAAACTTATTGTGTCAAGTATAAACTTCTTGTGAAATTCCAATTTCAAGTAGTTGCAATGTTCCAGCTGTCTGCAAGCTTGTTATGATTTCTATTCTTTGTTAACTCTCAGAATCTGTGCAGAAGCTTCAAACATTTTTTTTCCAATTTATGTGTTCTATTTCTTATATTTCCTACTACCAAACACTTGAATGAGTGAATCTATGCAAGTTTTCACTTGCTTAGTAATTTTCCGAAAGTGACAAGGGTGTTGCTTCAATGGTTTAAAGGTCGAAAGGACACATTGTGTACACGGATTCAATGGGATATTTGTGCAAGGCGAGTGGTGCTTATTTTTGTATTTGTAAACATGACTACGAACAAGCACTCACACACGTATGAACATATATGTATATGAGTATGTTTGTATATATATTTATACAAGATTGCTGCGCGATTGTTGCGTAGGTGTCAAATGTGTTTTTTGTTTGTGTGTGTGTGTGAGTGTGAGTGCTTGAATATGCCACCTACACACGGCCGAGCATTCTTCGGCACTTATCTGGGCACAATGGGCGCACATTCATGGCATTCACTCCGAAATATTTCAGCTCGCCATTGTGCGTCGAAAGTAGGCTGTCCACGAAGACGGCGAGCACACACTTCAGGTAAAGTGTTCGGTGCGTCTTTTCTGCCAGTCGGCATTGATTTCGCCGCAGCGATAAGAATGCCACATAACGACCAAGTCTTTCGCTATCGTTATCGCTCTGAATAGGCTGCCCCACTATGGGATGCAGCTGGCGGGGGCAGCCGCAAGAAAATGAATAAAAAAACCAAGAAATCATAAGAAGGCCAGAAGCAACGCACACTTGTGCAGCATGCAAAGTTTTTCAAGTGTCATAAACGAGTGAGCGAGACAGAACGCATAATGCCGGAGGCGGTTGCAGTGTGGCAACATAATGAAATGTCATTAGCGCTGCCGGGCTGTCAATGCGTTGTCACAGCGACATGAGCCCACACATTGGCAGGCAAGAAGAAGAGGAAGCGAAAGTAAAAACGAAAACGAAAGCAAAATGACGAGAGACAGTGATGGCGTCCGCGCAGCAGCTGTGGCCACGGCTCTGGAAGTAAGTGACCCCATTACTTTGCGCAAAGACATGAAAAGTTGATGCTTATATTAAAAAAAATAACAATAATAATAAAACATTGAAGGAACTGCGTAGTTAAAAAAGATATTTAAAAATATTAATAAAATGATGAGTGAGGGGAAAATTTTAATATATAAAAATGATGTTGAAAATTTGAATGAAACTAGTAAAACCACCGACTGGTGCAAGCAAAACAAGTTTGAGGTTTTTTTTTATTTATTTAAAGGACACCTGTGGGCAGCGCACACTCCCTCTCTCACTCTCACACACACACATACACACATACACTATCACTATCACACACACACACACTGACACTGGCTCAAAGAAACTCATTAACTACGCAAATGCCGCAACGCGTTCAACGTGCAACATTCAACGTGGGTCTGTCTGTTCGTCTTATCGAAAAGCTTTTATGTTTTGCCATCGCTGTCGCTGTCGCTGTCGCTGCCGCATTCGTGTCAATGTTGCGCGCCGATTTCAGTTTCCTTTGAGTCATTGCTGCTTTTTTCGTGGGTGCGGCAAAAAGTCATTCAGAAATTATGTCACAAGCTGTCAACTGTTTGCATCTTATCCGTGCACTCATCTCGGCCGCTTTCGTGCGCACGTTTTGCGGCTGCGATTGTCAGATGTTCAGGATTTGCTCGCAGCATATTTTATGCTCGTTTTGACTTTTCCCCAATTCAGCACAGCTTTCCAAAGGATCGCTCGCCGGCTGGCTTTAAGTCACGGTCATTTGGCAATAATGATGCTATCCGAGCCGTCTGTCTGTCCGCCTTGGCAGTTGACATTTCTGTGCGACAGCGAGGTGGTTGCCGTATGCTGAAAATGCTCATTTGTCACTATTGACACGCGCATGTTTGCCAATTTAATTGGAAGCTTAAGGAAGACACCAGCACGGCAGACAGCCAGCCAGCCAGTTGGCCAGTGTGAGAAAGACATCATCGGGACAGTGCTGCAGCTAGTTCAGTCGTTTATTAAGCGAGGAAATGATTTATTTGATTTCGATGTAGTTTTATGTGGCTGCAGCTTACATGGCCATTTCAGTGAAATTACGGAAATTGCGATAAAGTGAAAAACGTTGTGGGGGTGGGGGGACAGATTGTCGTGATGGAGCCCATAATTGGGTTGGGATGAAATGCTGATGTGGGATTTATCAATGTTGGGGCATCGACAGAAAGCCAAGAGTCCATAATCAAAGTTACTTTGGCAACGCATCAAACGGAAAAGCATATCGCTCAAGTAACTGTTGTTTATATAACATTTTGTGAATTTTTATTTTTACTTTATACATTAACAAGTTGAAGTATAAAGTGTAAAATTAACAGAATCGACTGCTTTTAAAGATTGTTTTACAAATGTGTAGGCAGCATTAAATCATACATTTGTGTTGTGTTGGTCTATAAATATTGAGCAAAATAAAAACACGACATAAAAATAAAATAAAAACAGGATCATCAAAAGGTATACATGATGTGTTTAGTATCATCAGATAAATTAATGAATTAACAGAAATTTTCTAGCTTCATGGTAGCAGTGATGAACCCAGGATTTCAGTTTTGGGAAAGGGTACTGTACACAACTTTTGAGTACAATACCAGTTGAAACCAACAAACAGATACTCGGTGGGTTTGAACTCCCAAAACCCCTTACGTGCGTCAGTGATGAAGAGTACAGAAAATAAATAAAAAGAAATAAAAAACAAAAAGTTCGTACACAAAATTTATTTATGAACATAACTATTAAACAAAACTCCGTGCTTTTCAACTTTCATAAGTTTTAAATGTTGCCAAAAAGATTTATCGATCGAACGAAGAAAATATATAAGAAGAAAATACGAGGGCGGGTCAATAAGTCCGTGACTTTTTGAATGAAACACAGGTTTTTAGATAAAAAGTTATTTTATTTTTCAACGTAGTCTCCTTTGAGATCTATACACTTAGCCCAACGTTTCTCCAGTTTTTTTATCCCTTCCGAAAAATATGATTTGTCGAGGTCTTCAAAATAGGCATTTGTTTGTGAGATGACTTCGTCATTCAAGTTTGGGAACAAGAAATAGTCACTTGGGACTAGATCGGGTGAATAGGCGGGATGAGGGAGCAATTCGTAGCCCAATTCATGGATTTTTGCCATGAAAACTGCACATGTGTGCACCCGTCCACACGAAATTCACTTTTTTCAATTTTCTTCTCAGTCAACGCGGTAGTCTGATATTAGCGGCTGTCAAAAACAAACTAAATGTCGCAACTTGTTCAATTTTTGACAAGAGTCAACTGACAGATGATTGTTGACGGGAGCAGTGTTGCCAATTCAATTAAGAGGCGGGAAATTCAAAAAGTCACGGACTTATTGACCCGCCCTCGTATATATGTACGCATATGCAGTGGCGCACACTAAGGGGCCGTATGATTTTGCGTACAACTTATGAGCCAAATTCCATTTGAAACCATATTTTGCACCAGCAATTTTTGTATTTGGGAGGAGTTTGATCCCTAAAACATCCCATAAGAGCGCCATTTTGTATGTGAAATAAGTTATAATGATAAATAATAATTATATGAAATTGTTCGCTATTTCTAATTAGTCGATAAGAATTCATTCTGTAGGCCAAACAAAAAATAATTAAAGAAATGATATGCAACTAAGGCATCAGATATTAAGGTCTGTCAGGAACAATTCAAGCTGCTCTGTCGAATAGATTCGACAATTTTCAAATCGATCGAGGTCGCTAGTTGAAGACATTTCGTTTTTTCCAATTGTTCGTGTTCTCCCAAGATTGGTTAAACAGATTTTTCTTAATTCCTCAGCTTGAGAGCATGGGTCCCCCAAATTAATAATGCCTTGTGTTAGGTACGCTATTCGATTGTTCAAAATTTAAAGTTAAGCGATATGGGTGATGAGTCTGGCATCTGCCGTTCCCTAGAAAAGCCTCCGTATGTGAAAGTTTATTACTGGGTGGTGCAGAGCACCTTTTGTGCACTCTTTGCTTACGATAACCCTGGATAATGGTTGGAGTACCTACACTAGAAAGATTCGTAGACCTCAAACCTTTTTTACCCAACCTTAGCCAAATTCCATTAGTCAAGTAATCTTGAATCTCCACTCTTCAAATACAACCCTAGTCTTTCATTATCAGTAGTTGCGGACAGTAGTTGTTCCTGAAACACTGGACCCAAATCTTTCCGTATCAGTACAACTATTGGTTGTACGGTTCTTCAAACTAATCTGAGTCTGATTTAAACGATTCTAAGCCAATCTAACCCAATGACTCCAGAAGAAGCTAAAATGTTCTGCAAAATAGTCAAACAATCACTCTCGTCTGCGTCTGTGAGCGTAGGGGGACACATATGATAAATAGAAAGTCGATTATCTTGCCAGATGTGAGTCCACTTTCCTTACTCTACAAGTAAATGTGGCTTTTTGCATAGTTCAAACAGCTATTGGAAACGTTTTACAATCGGAATTCAACCACAAATGAAGATTTGTAAAAGACTGTAAAATATCCCGAACCAGTTGTAGTCCTCATATAAAAAACTAACAGCAAAATGTGTACTTAGGTTTCTCTCTGCAAGAAGCATCTGCAAAGAAGCATCGAAAATTTGTTTAGAAAAGTATTGCAAATGTTGGTAGTGGGATGTTAAAGAAGACAAACTTGCAGGTACCAGATTTTGTTCTTCAGAAGAACTTTTAACCAAAGAACTGATAGAAATCTCAAACACAACCGAACCTGTGGAAGATTTTTTCACAGTTGTACTCAGAACGAAATTAATACCTGTAAGGAAAGATTAGACTTATGTAGTTAGAAAAAATCTCAAGCAAAAAGGACCTAGTATGAAGTAATTTACTTGTTGATAGATTATAGCAAGTTGAACAGGAACTTTGTCGATCACTAACAAATAAGCTCAAAGGTCCTTAGGGTGCTGTACAGATGTACTGTGCTGTATTAGTGATTCGTCGATCCCATCACTAATCCTAATCTTTCCTTCTCCTTGTGTACTTATGTTCCCCCTATTTTCTGCTCCCCGGCTACGGCCGTTCGTATCGTTTAACGTTTCTTGTAATACTTGCTACTTGTATTTCATACGTCGGTCAATAAAGATCACTAAACCGAACTCTTCCGTGTTTTTTTTACCGCTCCGCCTCGAAACGATTCAGGTGCATTGTGATATTTTTTAGAGTGTTGCAATCTCTTTTGTCAGCTAACCATCAGTGCAGATGCAACCAACCTGAGCTCTCAATGATGATCTAAATGACTTCATGCCCATATATTCAAATACTGCGTCTCGAAGATATTGGAAACGTTTGTTATGAGTTGCAGAGCATTTGCAGCGTTCGCCGTAGGTTAACACGAGAAAGACCGCAAGTTTTCCATACCCATAAAGACTACATATCATATCGCTGATATCTCGAAAAGGACATATCGAACTTGGATAAGTTTTCACGAAATAAATGTAAAGATATACACAATTTTCCATTATAAATAAATAAAAGTCACCAAAGCAAAAGTTTATAGAAAACCTCGATAAAAAAAGATATTTATAAATGAAAACCGTAAGAATGACCAAATAATCGTTCTAGTGTTGATTGTTCATTGATAGACAGACAAACAAATATGTTTATTTATACATATTTCGATTTTCATTCCTGAATATTTGTTTGCCTAAAACACAAAGTAAATAACCATTAAATTTATTAGCAAAATTATTATAGCAAAAAATTTCAAGTGTCACACAACACTTTTACAAACTTCAGTTTTCTGCTCGCTAATCAACCACAAAACGCTGGTAACAACTTTAGGACGGAATGCAGTGGTCAGTGGTGATGCTTCCAAAATCAAATTTCATTGCAGCCGCAATGGAGCGCCGCAACAAGCTGCATTAACATTTGCCGAAACAAAGAACAAAAAACAACCACCAGAAGTGATAGAATTGCTATGAAAAAAAACTCGCAATGAAGTTTTGTACTCTTCGTAGAGTTGTGATGAGTTTTGCTTATACGGTGTAACATAATTTTTGACATGTAGACATTTGGGTTCAAAGTAAACGTAGAAAATCTGTGCAAACAGCATTTAAGGTTAATTTGAATCAATTCAATATAGTCATTGGTTGTTGAATTTTTTAAAATTTTATTAATTTTTTTTATTAAAATTTATTAAAAATTTAGAAATTCGAAATGCGTCTTAAATTTTAAAATTTATTTTGAATTTAATTGAAGTATGCAAACAAGCATTTTTAGTTTACAGATTGTTTTCACTTGCCGACAACTCATTGTCTACGCTCGCATGTAGATAACTTAGCAGCGCAAACAATTGTCCAGCGCTGCCCAGCCCGCAGACAGCGGCCGACAACGCAGCGAAATTGCAATCTCAGCAATCTCGGCCGTCGCCAATGAAGTTTGCGATGCTTTCGCCCATTGCCTGCGGTCAAGCTGACGTTTGCCGCTTGTCGTTTGTCGTTTGACGTTTGTCGTTGAGCAGCCAACCCGAACTGCTGCTGCACTCATGTAGTGCAGCGGCGACTACATAAACGCCGCACAACAGCGCCAGCAGTGACTGCTGCCCCTCCATGTTGCGGCGTGTCAGACAAATACAGCGGAATAAACGCAGAAGCGCAGCAAGTCGAGTGCGAGTTGGCCACACCAACAACACTAACTGGCAGTTATGCAGCGGCCTTTCAATGCTCCATGTTTTATATGCGAGTACATGCCGAACTAAATGTGTATGCGCATCTGTATAAGTGTTAGTGTGAGTGTGAGTGTGTGTTGTTGTTGCTGTGCAAAAATATCACACATTCAGCAAATGTTGCAATGTTGCATGGCTGCCTGCAGCGGGCGCCGGATATGGCTGCGCATTTTTGTACACGTGTCATTTTGTGCGTTTGGCTGCCGACGCTTTTTGACGCGCTACGAAAATTTGATTTCCACCCCTTGTTCCCACTCTGCTCCCCCCTCTCCGACAATATCGCTGAATCCTCTTGACTCGCCGATTGTTGCGGCCGCCGCTCGACTGTTGGCAATGGCAGCTTTGTTGGCGTTGGCTATTTTCAAACAGTTCACGGCTTGTGGCGCGTAAAATTTGCTGTTTTTCCTGTTATGATTTTCGGCTGGTTGCGTGCATGCAAAACATTGTTCATATATGTGCGTGTGTGTGTGTTTGTGTGTGTTTGGGATGGAAAAAATGTGCGGCGCGGCATTTTGTGCGGAGATTTGCGTTTTGCTGCATACAGTTAGGCGCACGTGGGGCTTCTAACCATTTTCGATTTGGCGTGCGCGTTCACGTGCCGATGTCAGCTGTGCGCCGGTGAGCGAAATTCGATTTGGCAAACGTTTTGAATATTTGGTTGCTTCCGCTCGTCGTTTTTTGTGCCCTTTTTCGATTTCCGATTTTCACCGAGGAACAGGATTCACCTTTCAATTGCACAGTCGGCTGTATGCAACGTTTTATGCTGATTGAATGGAACGCACGTTGAAGTTTTTGCACAAAGGCGTCAAAGGAATCTGGCGCCGTGTGCTGTGTTGTAATATTTAAGTTGCTTCAAATTGAACTGAACAAGTTCGGCTTTACAAGTATTCATTTAAAATGACAACAACATTTGTGCTCAGACGTTGTGCAGTTTTTTTTCTTGACAGTTTTATTAACCAGCATGGCCCCAGCTGGCCGGGCTTTGTGCCCATGAACTGGCTACCCATGTCAAAATGACGACTGTACGTTGTTCATCAACATGTCAGTATTTTTGTTTTGTGCAGATTCGTTTTGTTTTGCGTAAATGTTGTTTTGCTTTAATGTTGCGAAAGAGTGCAGTGAATTCATTTTCATTCATATTTGTGTTTTGCCAGAAGTGTCTGCGAGGTTACATGAAGCTGTTACATGAAACATGTTTGACACAAATGTTTGTTCAATGAAAACTTTAGGTAAATTAGTTTAATACTCGAATGGCCAAGAGAATCTGAATGACTCCATTGAACCTTTTTAATATTTTATTGCCTGGTTTTTCAAAATAAAATCTTTGGTGAGGTTTAGTGTTTTGTTAAGACAAATTAAATTCAAAAATTACAAATATTGATTAACGAATTTGATGAGTCCTTATGGGAATTGTTTTCTTCCTCTTTTTCGGAACAGTCCAGAAAGCGAATTTTACTGCAATTTGAAGTTTTCTGTTAATTTGCCTAAATGCATGCAATCTTCGAATAAATCTGAGTTGATCCTGTTGATACATCAGTGCCAAATATCACAAATCTGAGTCGGGCGTATGAGGAACAGACACACAGATAGTTTTTCACATGACCACAGGACATAGCGAACTGTCAGCTAAACCTTATTTTTCCATTTCCAATTGATTTCTTCATAGGAAACGGCCAACCAACTGAATGCTGATTTTGTTCAACTGCATTCGTTCTCAGCCTGCGATGCTCGCTTGTGGGTTACAATCACACATTGGTAAACAATGGTTTTGATGGCCTTAGATGGAGGTAAAAGAACAGGTTTAGGGCCTTTAAAAGCTTCCTCAGAGCTCATTCTAGTTAAGGAGGCTGAGGTTTCTTTACTTGCAATTTTTAACTATCCAGGAAGTTAAGTAAGCATCAGGATTTTATATCTGCCATATGGGCATTTAAGGAAGATAGAATTGACCCAGCAATTTAATGTTGAGTAAAAAAAGTATCAAGGAAACAAAAGCAAAATCAAAGTTCACATTGTACACATCCTTACAAAAAATTTTAATTATGTTATTCATTAGTATTGTTTTTAAATGATTATATATATTGAAGTGTTAGCTTTGTGACGACACCATGGCTGAGTGGGATTTTTCAAGGCAACTCATTCAATTCAATTTATTTGGCATGTTTGTGTTTTTTGTTGCGAATATTTTGGTATATTTAGGGTGAGATGGTTTCTTAAGGCTCAACTGTCTGTTTGAAGTCTCAGACCATTTCAAGTAAAAATAGAGAAACACCAAATATTGGTTCTTGTAGATTCAGGTTTTAGCTCTTTTAGTTGAGTGTGTAGAAGCTGAACAGTTTTTTATTAAGATTTTTTATTATACAGGGAACGCACTTTTAATGGAACAGCTTTTTAATTTTCATTAAGTAGGCCGTGTTGTATCATTCTGTTTAAAAATATAAATCATAATAGTTGCGGCTACACAGTATGAGTGAGTTTTGTAAGCAGTTCTTTGCAAGAATTTGAAAAACTACAAAGTGACGGTGCTTTTTGGTAGAAAAGAGCTAAAAAGTTTCGAAGTATGAATCTCAGTTTATTTATAAAACTTAATAAAAGTAAAATTTTTGGCATCTAAGTATTTTTCCCGAGCCGAAAAATTGTACGATATACTACTGTGAGCAAAAAATAGTAAGACTTTTTAATTAATATTTCGCGTGTAAATCCCCTCGTCGAAATATTTTTTGCTAGGTTGGTATGACTGTCAGTGACATCTGTGCCAAATGTCACATCAAAATAATCATTAGTGTTTAATATACCGTCGCCTCAGAAAACAAATGTCGTATGTCATACTAGGCTCAATGGAACATACGACATTCGTTTTCTGAGGCGACGATACGCTTCTCTTTCTGAAGTACAAAAAGTGCATTCGGCGATTTTTACAATGAGTGAAATTATTCAACAAAGAAGTTCCATTAAATTTTGTGCGCGGAATCAAATTTCTGGTGCCGAAACGTTCAGAAAAGGCCTTCGGTGATAATTGTATGTTGCGAGTAAGTGTTTTTGATTGGTACAAAAAGTGTTTAAAGAGGGTTGAGAACGCGTTGACAACGAACCACGTCCAGGACGGCCATCAACATCAACTAATGATCAACGCGTCAATAAAATCAAGGAATGGGTGCTCGAGATTCGATGACTAACAGTCAGAGACCTTACTGAAATACGTTCGAATACTGGAAGGATCAGTGAAAACCATTTTAAAAGATCATTTGGGCCTAAGAAAAGTGAAAGCACGATTGGTTCAAAAATCACTCAAGTTTCTTGAAAAACAGCGTCGCGTTGACGTCTCTGAAACAATGCTTACCGACTCAGATCTGGTGAATAGGGTGAATGATGCAAAGGAATAACGTGATTTTTGACCAAAAATTCAGTTACAAGTCGCGAACGATGTGATGGTGCAGCTCTTTGTTTGAAACTCATTTTCCGACCGATGTACAAAACACACTGACATTTGAAACGCAATAACTTTTGTTGTATGCATCCAAATGTCATGAAATTTATACCAGTTGTCAATGAGGGACTAAGCCATCTACAGGTAAAATATTACAACAGATGGCACTAGTGGTACTATTTATTTTCAAAAGTTCGGTTTCTTTTGGAATGGAGGGTGTAAGTGAAAAATCAAGGTCATGTTGACAGGTTTCTTCGATTATCGAGGTGTGGTGCACTCTGAATTCCTTCTGACCGGCCAAACTGTCAACAAGGAATACTATTTGAGCTATTTGTAAAAAGAGGCCGGAATTATGGGCCGACAACTAATTGTTTTTGCACCACGATAATGCACCGTCACACCGTGTGACTTCTGGCTGTTCAGCAAACTTAAACGACCGCTCTGCGGAAACCGTTTTGAGTTAATTGAAGATATATATGAAGTGAATCGCTACGCGCATTGAAGGCTATTCCGGAAATAGACTTTAACAACTGTTTCGAGGATTGGAAAAAACGTTGGAACAAGTGTATTGGGGCCGGGGGGATTACTTTGAGAGGGACGCAATAGATTTGGAAGAATAAATAAAGAATTAACGAATAAAGGTTAACGAATGGCGCCACAACTTGAACCTATTGACTCCATTGCAAGTATTCAAAACAGTGAAATTAAAATTCCCTTCTCATATTTAGTACAAATATTTCCCCTGAGTTGGTTCAAAAGGCACCAAAATTTATGAACTTGTATGCAATTTATACAGAATTGCAACTTAAGCCATGTACGAACGGATCAATAAATGATCCATTTGAACTAAAAAACCATAAAAATTGAAGTTTCTGAAAGCTAGAGACTTTAGTTCTATTACAAGCCATCTGCGTTTTAATCGTTTCCAACAAATGAATCCACACTTAAAAGCCTCAAGTATGAATCGTGAGTAGTTTGTCATAAACGAAAAATCCATAAGAAAGGGTTTAAAGTTGTTGAAAAGATCTTCACACACTCACACACGAGTAATAGTTCACCACACAATCAACTAATCATCCAAATCCAACACTTATTGAACACTGTCACCTCCTGTGACCCTTATTGCCTCTAAAATTGACATGAATCGACTTAATTTTGAGTGCCGTAATTTAATTTGCAACGATCGCACTTTGAGTCGCCTCAAATTCGCCACCAACTGGCAATAATTGTCTTCGACACGCTCTCGTGTTGTCGCCGCCTAATTGACTTTTTACGGTTTCTTTGACGTTACGCGGCCAGTGCGCGCTGCGACGGAGGCGTGTCGGGCGCGCCATAATTACCAATTACCTAATTGGATGCGAATTTTGTGCGCAAATGCGAAATTAATGAGCCCCCTCGGGGCACAAACGGGCCGACGAGCGGCCGAGTGGGCCGGCGCGTACGTGTCAGAGCGTCTGCTTTTGTCTAATTATTAGAGCGTTTACCTGGGTCAGCGCCTGTCATTGCCACTGTCAGTGGCGCAAGTGTTGCAGCACAAGGAACGTGCACTGTGTCGGCTTGCAACAATTGTGCAATGTGCAATGCAACAACAAAAGCAGCATTGGCCAACGCCACAAAGAGTGTGTTGGCATTTTAATGGGAAAATTGTCTTGTCACACACGACAGTCGGTTGGCTGGCCAGAAGTGGATAACGTGGCGCCCCGGCGGGCGGTCGAGGTTGGGCGTTGGCAATTTACAACTAAATAAAATGGCCTCATTTCTTGTGATGAGTGTGTGTGTGTGTTTGGGTGTCTGTGTCTGTGAGTGCAAATAACAAAGGAACGTTTGCTGTGCGTCGTATTTTTTTCTGTTGCTTCCATTATGCTTTTAACGGGCCTGAAGGTGTGTTGTCATTGTTGTTGTTGTTGCCATTGTTAATGTGCACTTGCAGCAAGCAGACGGGGAATACTGCTCTTTACTATGCAAGTGCAACATATGTAATTTTTATGTGCTTGTGTGTGAGTGTGTGTGTGTGTGGGTGCGTTTGGAGGGAAGTCTTTTCCTACATTTATAATTCAAAAAAAGTACAAAATGCGTGCGGACCCCAGCGGCAAGCAAACGATGACAAAGTGGACGACCTTACACACACACACACACACTCACACTTGCACAAACACACTGCATGTGCAGAAGCGCCAAGCTACAAGCTGCAAGCGCCAGCAGTGTCACTTGAGTTGCTGCCATTTTCCTTCAGCAGTTGTTGTTGTTGTTCCCTCTACTTTCTAGTGCTCACCGCAGGGAGCATTTCGAGAAGAAAATTTTAAATTGAAAACTTTTCCACAAGAGGCGAGCTAAGTTTGTGTGTACTACAACAACAATAATAACAATAACAGCAACAATAAAGGCAAACTGAATGACCAAATAAAAACAACAACAACAACAGCTGCAACAACCAATAAGGCAGCCCCCGGTGCTGAAGTGCCCGGCGCGCATTGCCGCACAAACTGAAGGGATAACAAGCAACACTGGTAATAGACATGTGCGAGCGCACATTTATCTGCTTTCCCTTGCATAGTCGCCTTACGTATATATGTATGTATGTATATATTTACTTATGTACTCAAATGTATATGACTGGCTGCTGCTTCTGTCGCTTGAACTCTGCTGCAGTCGACACTGCAAATTTGCTGCAATGCCAATGTGTTGTTGTTATTGTTGTTGTGGCTTGTGCAATAATGCTTCTGGGTTGTGTGTTGCTGCTGCGTTGACAATACAACCAAATATGCAGCAACAACAATACATACATAGGTGGCTGGGCCAGTTTGCCCAAAAGTATGCTTCACAGAAAACATTTTTTTCTAGTGTAAAAATTGACATGGTTTGCCAAGTTTTTCACCTTCCATGTTGGTACAAATTATGGCTTTGTAGTTTTTTTTTGAAAGTGTTTTTGTTATTTTTTGGTTTAATGTTGTTGTTGTTATCTCAGAATGCGTGTGCGTGCATGTGAGGAAACTGACTTACTGTCGAATATTGTAAAATTTTGCACTTCGTTTTGGCTGGTTGAGGTCGTTTCCAAAAAAACGATTAATTTTTAATAATGCTTTAACCCTTTCTGACATAAAAATAAACCCGTAATTTTTTATTGACAAAAATCTTCTCCTAAAATTTAATTAAATGCAAAAATAAATTGTCTGTTTTTTCGAATAAAGCCCAGCATTGTTTTTCCTCCAAGCCGACTACTTTCAATTAGGGAGGCCAACATTATTGTTGCTTGCAAAATGCATTTCCACGAAACGGCAAATTCATGCGCTGCGGTCAGCCGCAGTGCACACATTTTACTTCCCAAAATAGACGCCGCAGTCGAGCGGCAGCTAAAATGCAACGCGACCAGCAAATGTGGCACAGTGCAACCAATTGCACTCGGCAATTGTCGGCGTCGTCGTGCCGGTCGTTGGTGTCGCAACTGCCGCCGTAATTGAACGCTGCAGGCACGCGGCGCGTTCCTTTGCCGCTGCTACTTTATGAAATGCACGTTTGCTTTATTAAATTTTGCTTGCTCGGTGCTTTTGTGTGTCTATGCGCGATTATGTGCGTGGCTTTGTAGCGCGCGTGTCTGTGTGTGTGTGTGTGTGCGCGCACGTACTCGTATATGAAACACGCACGCAACTGCAGCAACGCACACACTGCCGTTTAGTATTGCTGCGTCTTGCCGCCTCGCGCGCTCCGCTCAACCACCCATTCGACCAAACGACATTTGCATGAAAATCCTATTTGGTTGGCGCTGTTTTTGGCTGCCGCGTGCCTCTGCTGCAACATTCTCGTTGCAGTAATTTCGTTTTCGTATGCAATGCAAAAATAGTTTTGCATTTAAATGATTTTCGTTTGTGCACTTGAATCGAAAGTTTTTTCCACGATGCCTTTCCCCATGATGCATATTACGCCTCTGTGTTTTGCACTGGGCGCCCGAATATTGAATTCATGTGTGTGAGTGTGTGAATGTGTGTGTATGCGCTTCGTTCGATGCAGCGTAGGACTGCTGCAAAGTGATACTTTTAGTGTAGAAATGTTTCTGTTTTAAAATGTTTTAGTGTCTGCATAATTGGTTCTAGAAAAACTGCTCACGCCCTGCAGACACGTGCTGGCAGAAGGAACCGAAGTGAACTTTTTAGCTATGAGAGACCATAGCAATAACATTTAAAAAAAAAATATTTTAAAACAATTTGCATTCATGTAAAACTTATATGAAATGAAAAGTAATGTAATAGTGATGAATAATTTAATTTTTTTATTGCTATCATCATCGTTTGGTACCACAGCTCTTTGTGAGCTATGAACTGCTGAACAAAATGCCTTCATTCCTTCCAGTTCTTCAGTTTTAGTCGCTGTGGATCTTCTTTTACTTCATCTAAGATTTCAATCTTAGAATTCCTCTTGCTTTTTGGGTGGACGCTTTCGCCTTCATTCTTTTTCTTTGGTCTCTATTTACTTTCATAACGTTTCCTAGCCATCTTATTCGTTGCACTCTAAAGTAACGTACAACATTGCTTTAAACAGAACTATTTGACACTTTTTTAGTCCAATAAACATTTAGACAAATTTAATTTTATTGTTTGTTCATTGGGTCATGAGGCAAGTAAAAGGGTTTTCAAAAGGTTGGTTTGATTTTGACAGCTAATTTGTCGAATACTTCAGGTGGCAATGATATCATTTGTCAACCCTTTTATTCTGACAAAGGTAACATTTGATGGTGCAGTGCTGCACCATTCATCATCTAAATGTTTGAATTAAAAAAAAATTCAGGTTTGTTTAACAAATTCCATAGTGTTTAAGTAAAATTGTGGCATTTAGAAAGACAGCCTACAGAGAGAATCCACAGCAGTATCAACAGTCTCCACTGCATGAGTATAAACTTACTTTTTTGGTGTAGATTTGGGTCAGAAGATTTTCGGTTTGGGTCATACATCCTTCGATAAAAAAATGACCAGACGGTACCTTTCAGTGTCAATGGTGAAAGGTAACGGCCCATGACAACTGATTGTTTTTGGCCTCAATTGAATGGCATTAGTTTGGCTCTGGACGACATGTGGTTCCAAGTTGAAGGTTTAAATTAGAGTCAGTGCAAGAAAGGTTCTCAAAATGGGTAATATTCATTTTCGGTGATTTGTTTATAAAAAACTTCTCAAGTAGCATTGAGCTGGTTTCAACTTTTGTCTGTCAATTGCCATCTACTTCGCCTGGATAGCATTAAAAGTGGACGCGTGCTTAACCGAGCCCGAACTAGGAAGCGAACCTTGGGTCCCTGGTTTGAAAAGCCAGCGCGCTATATGTTGTATCATCAAAGCCTTTCAATACTTCATAATACGCAAGAATTTTTGACATTTTGAAAAAAAATTTATATAGTTTAATCAAATTATTACAGAAAAAAAGTGATGCAATGAAAGGCAAAGGTACAACATTATGTTCAAAAGTTTATAAACCGCTTCACCGGCTGCTTCTGTAGTAACGACTCTGTTTTGTATTGTTTTCGTCATCATTTTGTTAGCGTTTGAAGTGTCAATTCTAGTAATTGATGAAATAAATCACAAATCGTAGACTTATTGTTTTGCTTTGGCTAATTTGTTTCGAACAATAACATTTGTGCTGCTATTACTCTGTCTGCCAATTAGGAATTTTGTAAGAAAGCTACTTTAATCCAAATAAATCGACACGCACAAACCCACTCTTCTACTTATTTCGTACTTAAATTGTCTATACTTGTCTTTGAATCGTTTTCTCACTCATCACAAGCTCAGCATGGGTTAGTCTCCATGCAGCCAATGCTTCACTGAATTAGCAAAAGTTAAAAGCTTAAATAAGCAGCAAAGTGCCGCAACTACGCTGATAGAGCCACAGCAAAAACAAGCCCAATGGCAGTCATGGCGTCTAGTGACATTGCAGTCACCTTCAGACAGCCATTGCAAAAAGAGATAAACACAATCAAAATGTTAAAGTAGCAGCAATGCAGCAAACGCCGCAGTAACAATGTTGGCAGTAGTGCTATCCAGTGAAAGCAACAAAGGGGGAAAACAAGAGGAGTGGAGGGTAGGAGAGGGCAGGGGAAGGGGAGAGGACTTGACATTATGCCAACAGCAATTAGAATGAAACGGTGAACATTTTCAATGCAATTAGCGAAATAAAATGAAATCGCAAGCAAAACACAAAAAAAAAACAAAAGTATAACAAATCCGTGCTGCTGCTGTTCTTATTGTTGTAGTTTTAGTTGTAGCACTGAAATGCTGCTGTAACTATGTTCCGCATGTGTGTGTGTGTGCGTGAACTTACAAGATGTCGTTATAATTTGCATTTGAAATGTTACGTATACGCCATGAAAGCCCCAGCCATGAACGCTACCAGCGCAAAACCAAACCAAATACTGAAATAGCGTCACAAACACACATACATACACATACACAGTCAGCAATTGACATTGCCATAGGCAACATGTTGCTATGCAACTGCACGTCGTTTCTCTGGCTCGATGCGTTTGTCTGTGTGTGAGCTTGGCTTGGCTGTGGCACGAACGTACATATGCGTGCGTCTGTAATGAACGTGCGGAAAATTGTTAATTTGTTGAATTTAATTTCAGCACATGCGACACTCGCGTGCTTCTAGTCGCACACAAAGGCACAGAGACACTAACAAAGTGCACGTACGTAGACTTGCAGCCAGCGTGGCAACGTGGCAGCGCTTCAACGAGCGAATTGCGTGCCGAAATGACAATTTCACAGGAGATCCATAAATAGTTGTGCCACTGTGCTGCTGCGTTGACTGTTTGTCTGCCTATTGGCTGCGCTACGACGTCGGCTGTCGCACTGTCTGACTGTCTGGCTGTCTATGCGAATGCGTTGCGCAAATCGTCTGAATATTTTAAGTGAAATCAAAATGAATGAACGTTAAGCTTAAGGAATTTTCATAGTTTGCGACTCGTCGCGCTGTGTCGTGATGGCATTTGTCACAGACAGCAGCAGCAGCGGCGGCGGCTGTACTTATGCAACTTGCAGCCGCCTGCCGCCCTATAACCTCATAAGCAGCTGTGTGTATGTGTGTTTGTGTGGGCTTTTGTTGTTGTAGGTATCAGTGCGTGCATCTGAAAGATATATGCAATAATATTGTCTGACAGGGTGCGTGTTGTAATCGCAAATTTACTATTGTAATTTTGCATGCAAAATATATGAATGTGCCTGTATGTGTGTATGTATGTGTATTAAAATGCATTTGCAATTTCACCCTTCGTCGCAGCGGCTAATACTTTAATGCATTTAAATTGGAATATTTTCAACGCATTTTCGTTGTGATTTGCATTGCTGTGCTGTCTGTCTGATATTATCTATGTTTGTCTGTGTGTGTGTGTGGGTGTGCGTGTGTGGCCGCATTATCTTTGGGTGTATTATCATAGAAATTAAGATATAATTCCACATTATCACAGTTATTATGCATGCAATCGAATACGTGTGTGCCTTTCATTTAATTTGATGCGTCGGAAATTTTGCAGAACGGCATTAATTTCTTATTAAATTTCTTCACAGAACTTTGTCTGGATTACTGACCTAATTTATGTAATAAATATTTAAATATTTGCAATCTTAAAGCATACAATGAGCAAAGTTACTCACCATTCGAAGACGTTGAGAAGACAAAGCTATGCGTCAAATCGCTCCAGCCATACCGATTCCTGTAATTAGAACCGAAACAATATTTGCATCAACTCAGTGCTCGCTTCACTTGAAACATTGTAATTTTAGCGCCAAATTACGCAATGACTAAACAACTAATTGGCAAATGTTTTGCCATTTGTGCAGAATCCCAATGGAACGCTGTTATAATCACTTCAATCACAGCATCTGCGTTCGCTGCGCACTGCTGCAATTATTTACCCACAACACAGCATAAAGTAATCAGATTGTGCTACGCTTTGACGCATTCGCATTGTGTGTTGCCAAACAACACAATGCTTCCTGTCGCATATGTTGACACACCTCAAGGCATCTTTCGGCCGCACAACTGTCCAATGCAGATCATGGAGTGCGGCACAATGCACAATGCACGACACATGTTTAGTTAACGCTTTTCATGTACCTGACTGTGAAAGGGACACAGGGGCGTATGCGTGTTCTTGCGGCTCAATATCGTCTTGTCATTGTTATTGCTGTTGTTGGGCGCACGCTTAGCTTGTTTTGGCGTATGCGTGAATGTGTGTATGTGTTAGTCTGGTGTAAGGCGTAGATGTATGGGTGTTGTGCACCTTTGGTGTTACTCGCCGAACTGTTTACGTTGAAATACTATCACATTTAATTAATTATAATATTTTTGCTTCAAATGATTGACAATCATTCTGGGAATCTTGCTGCTAGCTAATTACACTGCACAACAAAATCAAATTTTTTTTTTAAATAACAAGGACATTTTAGTACCAATTTTGATTAAGTACGAAATAAACACTTAAACACATTTTCACTTTTGGCTTAATTCTGGCGTTCAAGTTAATTTCTGAGCTTTGATGTATTCAGAGACTTATAGTAGAATTGTATGGTAAATATTTTCGTTGCACATTTTGTCCTTAAGAAGTCCTGTTTCACAGGACATTTTGGGCATTTTAGAAAAAAGGGTTCAATTGACCCATACATATAGGAGCTATAGGGTTAAAATGCTCCACAAAAATGTTCTTCGTAGTATTTTACATCAAATTGCTGAAGACATCATATACGTGAAATGTCAGGTTACATGGTTTTCGTATGCCGATTCACCGTAAGAATGTAAAAGGGAAAAACTTTGACCCCCTTTGACTTTCAAAACGTCGATGCACGTATATTCTTTTTTGGCTCCCTCTACCAGAGTCCGTTGTCAGAACCTTGTTATTTTTTCGTATTGTACAGTGTTACCTGTCGATTATTTGTTTTTATAAAGTGCATATTTATGCTGTTGATATTATTTTTCTATCTATGAGCTATTTTCTGTACTCGTTATGGTCAAGACTACTTTCCGTCTAGACAGGACAGCAATTGTGGGAAAAGTAAGCAGCGAAGAGATAAGATTGGAGACTAAAGTGTAGTAAAGTGTATGTTTTTTAAGTAGAGGTCCATTCAACATGACTTTATTGAAAAAATTCATGTCTTTTGAGAAACTAGAAGATTGTGCGCAAATATAGGGAAACTACTTACTCTCTAGTATAAGAAATGAAAATTAATTGACGAGAAAGTGCACAGCTGTGTTCTTGTTTTTTGGGTATGACGAACAGAGTCAGAAGATAACCCAATCCTGGTCACAAAATAGTGAGCAGTTAGAATACTAACAAGAATCCTGCAGTCACTTCAATATAGAGAATAGAAAAGCAGTGCAGATTTTTTCAGTGCCTTACTCTCAGTGTGATCTAATGCCTACAAATTAGTGGAATCAAAAAACTGTGAGGTTGGTTAGGTAGATATGTGTGTGTGCATCACAGACAGAACTTTCTTTCTGATGCCAAAATAGCCCATTGTGAATTCCTTTTTGTTTCTCTCTGGAACTAACTGAAAGTGTCAATGTAGGCCAAGTCTTCTATTGTTTATATCTTCTCTTCAACTCAAAGCCTCTGCAGACATCACTGGATGACAAACGCCATTGATGAGAAAATACCCTATAGTGCAGTGTCCGGTGATGACTTCAACGGGCTTCTGAAAGGTGCTTTGACTCAGGGACTCAGGGCCAAATAGCGTATTTCTCAAGGAAAGGGAGGACTGTACTGCCACGAAAGTGCCGCAATCGGAGAATAATCTAGGAATATTTCTATGTAAAAAGATGCTGTGAGATGGTAGCGGGAAACTTGCCATATATTAGCAAAGAGATTTTATGAGAAAGCTGAGGTTTCTGAAAAGCTGAGGTTTCAGTCTCGAGGAATCTTACGCTAAGATTCACATTCAACTTTGGGCAAATACTCTCAGTATAAGTAAATGTTTTAGCTTAGCTTTGTTTTAATTTAGTTAGTTGTATATTTTATGAGCATTTATAAATTTAAGTTCCAATTAGACTTAAGCTTCTAAGGCCAAAATTTCATGCCAAACTTATTTTCTAGATTCATAAAATTCGATTGCTGAACTATATTACAAGATAAAAAGAAGTTTAGTACTAAAGCGTTTCAATATTTAATTTCAACACATTTTTCATCTTGCACACAAATTTGTTACATTTCCACACCCGCAAGTCACTTTAACTCTTCTGAAAAAAATCACTTTTCCCTTAGTGCTCAAGTAACAACCAATCATTTAAAAAAAATCCACGTTCCACTTCGCTGCGCATCGCCAGCTGTCACTGCAGATTGTTAATTTTTCAGCACTAAGCAACGTAAATACCGCTAAGAAAGCTGCTACAGTGGCAAATAAATTCCCGCTTTGTTATGAAAAGAAAAGCGGAAAAGTGTTGCACGTAAAATGTGCGCGGGACACGCGTGACGCCAGCGATGGCATTAAAGTGAGCAAAGCCATCAGCAGCAAAGTGACGCGGACAACAAAATTGCAGCAAGTGCGAGCGTCACCGACACGAAATAAAACGAAATAACAGCTAAACAATGCAGCAGCTAAGCGCCACGGCACCCAGCGGAGGAGATGGCGTGGCTTTTATGCGCGAATTGCTGTATTAGCGCAACGGCTGCGGGGTACTCACCTCGCCTGCACGGTGGCCTCGTACTGCTGATCGGGATCCAGGCCGCGAATCATGTAGCTCATGCCCTGCGTGTAATGATGTGACAACGGTATCGCCGGCAGCACCACGTCGCGCCAGTCGTTGCGGCCCCAATGCATGACGTTGCCGTAGCTGCCCAGTCCGCCCATGCCGCCGCTGATGCGGTGATTGTGATTGCTGCCCAGCAGTCCGCCGCCACCGCCGCCATACATCTGCTGCAGCGACGAGGACGAGGAGGAGGAGGCGTGCGAATCGATGGAGTTGTCGACCTCATGTCCTTGCGGCGACCTTCGGAAGGATAATTTGTACTCTTCGATGGGTGTGTGCGAGTCCACGGTCCAGGAAATGTTATATCTGTGCGGGAGGTAGGAAGAGACAACAGAAATGAGTTGCGCGAAAATGTTGAGCTCAGAGTGTGGAAAGTATGTTGTGTGTGTGTTGTCTTTTTGTGCCGAGCGCCATTGTGTGCTGCTGCTTTGCGCTGTCATGTGCATTGTGCGACATTAACTTGCAGCGCGCTGAAGAAACGCAACGCCAAGTGGGCATTAATGAACTACGTGGCAATTGTTGGGACGATAATAGTTGCCCACTTGGCGCATAAACAGCTGCAGAGACAAACAGCGAGTGTACACAGCGCAAATGGCTTTCTTGGCAGCGTCTTGCAGTCGCAGTTCCAATCCCCGCTGTGCTGAAAGTCAAATCTGTTCTTGCGCGCTCGCCACGGATTGCGTACGCGCGCAGTAATGCCATTGTTTGTGCCGTTAAGAAGCTGAAGTGCGAAAACAATGGCAGCCGAGCGCTGTCGGCAGCAACCATTGCAGTGCCCCGGCGAGAGGGCGGCACGCAGTGCGTTGACTTGGCTCGAAGATGCCACAACGTAGAGATTGCACCACTCGGCACAGGGACGTAAACGTGAGCGGAGGCGTTGAATGCAGCGACGAGTTGCACTTGAATTACACACTTTGTTGAATGAGCGTCAAAGTGGGAAGCAGTGCCGCTGCCACAGGCTGCCAGTTTGTAATATTTCTCGTGCCTTGGCGGCATGGCGAGTGGAATTTAATAAGGTGGAAAAATTTCGAATTAATGCAAAGCGCAACGAATGCGAATTTTGCAAAAAGCGTTGCTTATTACCTCAGAATTCAGTTAGGTTTTTAATTAAAATGTCGCTGCAGCGAGAAGCAAATCTCAAACTTGCAGCGTTATTGGTGTTTAATCAATTCTTCTATTTAGTATTTTCAACCAATAAAGCTGACATTGTCTGCAGCTTAAAATGTCTTTGAACTCGTGCAGCGCGTCTAACGACCAGTCAGTGTGCGTCATTGGCCACTGAGCTGCAACATTTACGCTCGCCACTTGCCACCAATGTTGGTCGCTGTCATAGGACACTTGGCCATTGCATTATTGCGAACGTTAACTGTGCGCAGTATTGCTTAAATTGTGGCATCAAGCATTGGCTTTGGTGTGTTGGTGGTGCAACTTGGGGTTTCCACTTTGTTACGTGCTAACATATTTCGAAATTCTCAGGAATTTTACTTGGACAGCGTGGATTGTGAAGTGCTGCACGCACGCTTGTATTATTTTTTATATTTATCACTTTGAATGAGTAAGGGAACGCATTACCCTCAGCCAAAGTGGGTCAATAAATCTTTAATATTGTTGGTTGAAGCTGACAGTCTCAGCTTCAGCATTTATTTACTTGAGTTTTTATTGAGTAATTTACTCTTGGTGATTCATTAGTCAATCTTATTGTATTTTCTGTTTTTTTTTAATATTCTGAAGTTTATATTTTCACTTATTCGTGATTGACAAAAGCTCAACTATCGATTGGATAATTTGACTCAAGGGGTTTCCGGTGCGTATGAGTAACATTAATTAGAAAATATGTAATCTATAGTGAAACTGCCCCTTTTGGTGATCCACTGGTACATTGTTTCCAGTGCGTATGAGTAACATTGATTAGAAAACATGTAAACTAAAGTGAAACTGCCCCTTTTGGTGATCAACTGGTACATTTTTTCCAGAAAATATGTAAACTAAGGTGAAACTGCCCCTTTTGGTGATCAACTGGTATGTGTTTTCGGTGCGTATTAGTAACATTAATTAGAAAATATCTAAACTAAAGCGAAACTGCCCCTTTTGGTGATCAACCGGTACGTGTTTCCGGTGCGTATGAGTAACATTAATTAAAAAATATGTTAACTACAGTGAAACTACGCCTTTTGGTGATCCACTGGTACATTGTTTCCAGTGCGTATGAGTAACATTGATTAGAAAATATGTAGACTGAAGTGCGACTGCCTTGTTTCTGATCCGCTTTGTCAAATCTCCGAATAGGAAATTAGGTTTTTAGTCGGTTAATTTAGAACTCGATGGGGTTTGCACTGATTACTGAGCTTTCTTGTTCGATGTTATTGTAAGCTATCAATTTTTGTAATCAGCAGTAATGATTCTTTCCAAAAAAACGTTCGAGTCCTTAGCGCTTTAAACGCATATCGCAAAGATCAAATCGTTGTTTTAAATATGGAGCATCTCAATGAGTCGAAGGCGTTTCAACTGTTCTGCGTGATACATTCAGCCCATCTGCAATCTTTCAGTCAGTCTCATGATGATCCGACAGAATTATGAGTTTGATTTAGTTGTCATGAACTTTGGTATGTTGATCTGAGCGTTGGTCATATTGAAATGAAAAATCTCTAGAAGCACCTTGATTCTTTTAAAGGAATTAAACGAACTTAAAGGAAAACTTCATATAACAAAAATTAGTTAAAAAAAATTGAATTTGATTTAAAAAAGCTAAAACACATCGGGGCTCGTCTTCTTGCATTATGGACTTTACGACAGAAAACTTCCTAATTATCCAATTTTAGATAGTAATATACTTTCAAATTCTTGAACTGCCTTCTATGTTACAAAAAGTCTAGACAAAAACAATCTACCATTAGATAAAAAGCTCATAAATTGAAATCATTTGCATTGTGCGACAACTCCTTCTGTCTTTCATAAAGAAAATGTCTAACCTCCCACGCGCCATTGCTTCCTCTTACTTTCTTTCTTCATGTCTTACATATAATTTGATTCAAATTGATAATAAATTAAGCAAATCTTTTCTTTTCATCTCCTATTTTCATCACTCAGAGCGCAGTGTCATTGTTATGTGTTGATAATTTATTGCATTAATTTAATGGCAAAAAAGTTTGGAATTTTATTTCAGTCAAATGCGATTTCATACTCCTTTGAATAGTTTGGTCATTCTTGTGCTTTATTTACTACACAGAACCAATAAAAGCTCATTCAATACGTTGTACAAGTCGGAGGCGCAATAAAATTGCGTATACGACATGTCGATAATTAAAAGTTACTCATACGCCATGCGTGCAACTGTTTGTAAGGCAAATTCCGGCATTCGCTCGTATGCGATAGTTTTGTTGTTGTGCGTCTTGTGTGCTGCATAATCGACTGACAATTACAATACAATCTTATTAGACGAGAAGCGAGTGTTGACAATTTGGCGGCAACATAAAATTGCGCGCACAATTGCTGCGCGAAGACAGCGAACCCAATACTGGCTGGCACTCGTAAAGCCATGAAAAAGTGCGCCAATCAAAAAGTTTTGCGAACATTAAGTAAGCAGCAATAAAAATGATTATTAACAATTGACAAAAACTAAAATCGGGCAGACGGCGACGCTGCTGTAATGGCGCAACTGTGCGCAATACTTGTCGCAGTGTGCGGCAAATACAACAACACAGACAAAAAGTGATACGTGTGTATGTGCCGGGCTTCATTTCATTGGAGCGCAGCCGTGTGCGGTGCGGGATGTGAAAATCTGCGGCGGCGCCAAATTGAATGTGTCCGGAAGCGATCACATTTGTTTGTGCATGTGTGTGTGTGTGTGTGCGTTGTGTTAGCGTTACAGTTTCCGGACAAAAACTACTTAGCGACACACACACATACACATCACACAGGGAAAGTTGAATTGGAGCACAGGACACGAAGCACGGAGAACGAAGCAGTCGTGTTTCGAGGCTGACGGCAATGACACTTTGATGGTTTGCGCAATTTTTCAGCGCAGCTTTGGTACATTTTGCCGCCGTTCTTGTTGCTGTTGCTGCTACAGTTGTACTCTGTATTTAATGATGTCTACGACAGGCGAACAACAACAACAATAACTAAAATAGTAACAGCAAAATTCTTCAACTCAAAGTGAACTTTTGATTCAAAGTTGAACTTTTAGCCAATTTAATTTTTTTTTGGACAGCAAATATTGCTGTTGTTGGTTTTTGGCTTCTGCTTCTTTTTTTGCGTTGACGATGTGCGTTTACTTGCGCGCTGTGTTGTGTTGTGTAACGTGCGTTGTTTGTGTACTTAGTTTTTATGGTGAACATACAAGTATGTGTAAATGTATTTGTGTTAGTGTGGGTCAGCGTACTTTTCGGATGTATTATAGCAGCTAATCCAATTTAAAGTTTTATTTGTTATGGCTGTGTTCATGGATGTTCTACTCATATGGCGTTGTACTTATTTTCCTTATGTGTTTGACTCTTGGACTATGGTCGATTTTATGTTTTCAATGGACAACAACTGGGTGTACGTTTTCAATTGAAATCTATCAAAGTTATACAAGTTTTGAGTTGATCGAACAAAGTTTGTTAGTTTGTGAATTGATTGACAAATCCGCATGGGGGCTTAGTTGACATATTAATCCTTTTTAATACTAATTTCATGGTATTTAAGTATTTGTACGAGTATAAAGTTGTTATGCGAAGTAGTTAAGTTGATTAGAGTGGCTGCTCCAAGGCGGAGCCCATTTGATTTGATTGCTATCACAATCAATTGAGCTCACATCTGCTTACTCATCTAACGATTTTAATTTCTTTAGGCAGCTTAGAAGGCTGTGAATAGGCCTATCAGCTAGAGACACTAACTTGTCGAAGAAGAAGATGGCCCGGTTAGACATTCTTTTTCTAGGCAATGCAGTACAAGTGCATAGAAGAGAAAGTGCGCTTTCTTTCTCTTTCTCGTCCATAAAACTTTGGCACAAGTCATTACAAAGCCGTACACAGAGACTTGTCGAAGCGTCAATTGTGGTTCCCATCTTAAACCATTGAATTTAAAACTTTTCCAATTTTTAAGTTCATCCTTAATAAGACTTCTATCCGTTTCTAATATTTTCTATATTTCTCAAAAGAACTGCCTCCCTTAAAAAAAAGTAACAACCTTGACCACATTGTTAGAAAGTATTGATTTTGTTTCCATAAGACTGACAATTTCAGTTTCAGATCCATTCATTGTTGCATAATTAGTTCGTTGCCATTCGTGATACGACAGCATAACGCTTGAATAAGTCTGATATTCAAATCATGTTCATTAAAATTGAGTTAATGTTACTCATACGCCCTGTTGTTGCTATAACGAAGCATTACTATTTATGATGTAAATGATTGCATTGCAAACTTTCATAATGCTGTGAATTATTAATGCCACGAGCGCCTTGTTTACTCAACCAAATGGTTTCTTTTGCTTCCAGGAATTGCAACAATTATGTAGTACTTTCATATTCAATTAGTGTAATTTCTGCACTCGCTTCATGTGTTTCCTAGAATTGTTACTTTTCTTGCTTAATGAAACCGTGTCTGTTTAAAGTTGCTGAAAGAATTTAACGAAATATTTCTGCTGAAACGTGGATAATTGTTCTTGACGAGATTTTTATTAAAATTCCTTTTAACAGAATTTTCAGATTTTTCTTTCGCATTCTCTTGTATCCGTGTCAGCTGTGGGGTACATTTTTAAACTGTAACAATGGACACTGATACATGAGACACACATGTTCGAGGATATTTCATGTGTACATGAGTGTGTTTACATTGCGTAGAAGCATGTATTGTATTTTTGTATATTTTTTAAATTGTTGCGATATTAATTACAATGCGTGGCATTAATTAGGTGAGAGCTTGCTGCCAGAACTGTTGCCGTAAGTTTTGTTTAATTACTGATTATAATATAATTTTCATTATTATACCCGTTCGTATGTTTGGATGTATATCACAAAATCCAAGCTTCAGCTTCAGTTTCAATTTTGGAAACTTTGTGCAACAATTAGGCCCAAGTGATGGCTTGACTACTGAGTTACAGACTGCTGTAGCACATTCTAAGTTCATATGTGTATTTGTGCATATGCTGTATTGTTGTGTTTTTATCAGATAGTTGCGCAATACGCTTCAGTCACTTACCTGTCCTTATACTGACTGATTGGCGGCGAGTTGAAGACAGCCACATTCGGTTTGCCGCTTAGTTGCAAAGTTTTTCGCGATTTGCCCAGCTGATTCTCGGCCACACACGAATAATTTCCAAAATCCTGTGGATGTACTTTGCGTATAATCAGCGTGTGTCGTGAGCCGCGATTTTCCATGATGTGACGTTCGGTGGTGTCCAGTTGCATTGTGTCTTTGAACCAAATGACCTGTGGGCGCAGATTTATTACCAAATAGAACAACAAGCACGTGGAAAGACGAGCAACCGATTGTATGTGTGTAAATATTATTTGAGAATTATGGCAACGAGTGTTTATTTGTTCATTCATTCATTTAAATGAAGTTAATCAAATGAAAATTATCGCCGGTGACAGCAATGGCAATGAAAGAAAAAACGCCAAAAATAAAAACAGCAGCAATGTCAACAAAAATATGGAGTAGTGCAAACAATAAAGCCATTGCGGTGACAGTTTAAAACGCCAGATGAATGCCAGCGTCGAATATCAGTGCACAGCAGCCACAGTGGCAAAAGGTTACGTATACGCACAGGTGGGCGCGCAGCGGCATGCGAAGGTGTTGGGCAAATAAAGCCATGTGTGAAAATAATAAACAGCATTGCCACACAAACACATACACACACACAAACATATACATATGTATGTGCAGAATGTGTGTTGGCGACAGTGAGCGGAGTCGAGAGCATCAAAATGAATATGAAATTATAACGAAAACAAATAAGCAAATTATGTCGAGTGAAATGGTCGGTCAATGATGATGAAAAAAAATTGCAAACATGTAAATTGTGATGAAACGCAGGCGCGAGTAATCATTGTCACACATGGCCAAGAAATCATAAGCGAACACCACATATTATGTCAAGAGCGTCGGTCAACAGGCAAAAAGTGTCAAAAAGTGGGCATTTATCAGCAAACAAAAGCGCAGGCAAACAATAACAAAAACAACAACAAAAAACGCAGCATGAAAAAAACACCGCACGAATGCAAACAAACAGCGCACGTAAACAACAACAAAATGCGAGCAAAATTTGAAAGAAAGGTGAAGTGAAATGGTGAATGAAGAAGCGAGAACGAGTGCAAATAAAATAAGCACGTCCCGTTAGAGCGCAGGCACGTATGCGGTCAGGCGCGCGGCGAACGAACGTAAACAGCACAACGGGTGGAGTGGAGTTGAGTGCAGACAGAGATAGGGACAGAAGGGAATGGGGGCACATGTGTGAGTGTTTGTTTGGCAGCGCAGAGGGAGCAGACCGACCAAACGGACGGATGATCGTGTGGCAGAACAATTTCGGTGCGGCCGGGCAAGGTGTTACGGATGGATTATCAAAACAGCAGGTGTGCAAAATGCGAGCCAAATAAAAGTGACAGCGGCGAGGCGAGGCATGGCGTACACACACAAAAGCGTATTGCATTGGCGTGGGTGATGGGTGATGGGTGACAGAGGCACAAAGATAAGCATAGAAAAAAATCAGCAAATGAAAACAGAAAAAATGAAACAAAGCAGAAAATTTATACACACACGCGCAATAATAATGCCGACCGACAGCGGCAGAGTCACATCAAAGGGGGGGGGAAGGGTAAAGTGGCAAAATAGGTAGAGAATATTATAAGTTGTTGTTGTTGTTGTTGTTGGAGCGTTTGTTTTCATTGCACGCACACATATTCCCCGGTTGAAGGTGTACAGCGGCGCACAATCAGAAGCGAGGTGCATGGGGACAGAGAGGGACAGAGAGAGAAAGAGAGATGGTAGTTGGGTAGCGCGGGTGCGAGACGTAAATTCCATTAAAATCGTTGTCATTGTTGTTTGTCATATTTTTCGTGTTTGCCGTACGGTGTTGGCAATGGTTGTTGTTGTTGTTAACATTTCATTTATTTTATTTTGCAGACGAACAGACAGCAGTAGCAGCAGCGCCAGCCGCGTTCACAATCCCATTTGTTGTAAACATGTTTTTTTGTTAAATAATTTGTTGTTGTTGTTGGTGAAAATATGCCGAAAATGTTGACGTTTGTATTGAATTTTTTTTTCGCACACACACGAACACATGCGACCAGAATCGGTGTGTCAGTCAGTCAGTTAGTCAGTCAGTCGACGGGAAGCGTGGTACAGCAGCCGTTTGTGTTAGCGAAGCGTAGCCGAACGCAAGTGTTGACACAGAAAAAGCCAACACAAAAACCAACAACGAGTGAATATTTCCGGGTGAAATTGTTGAAATTAATATATTTATTTTTTTTGCACACATTGGTTGTTGTTGTTATTGCATATGGGTTTGTTGATGGCGGCGGCGTTGTGTTGGCGAAATTGATGCAGTCATCGTAGTTGTAGTTGTAGTTGTAGCGGCAATATGAAAGTAGAAGAAATGAGAAAAAAAAACAGACAGTTAGTATTGCGAATCTTTGAGTTTGTGGAATAAAAACATGCAGTGCTGATTTTTTAATATTTATTATGAATGTTCAGTAACGCACACAGGGATTTCAGTTAAGTGTGTTGCGTTCACTACTTTTGGGCCCAATACGAGTTAAAATTATATTTGGCAATTAAAATGTTTGCAACAAAAATAGATTTAGGAGGGGTTTGCATGATCCAAACCCTCTTTGCGTGCGTTACTGCAATTATTTTTAGGCTTGTGTAGAGTAAAATAAAATTAAATAATTTTCTGTGTTTAAAGGTTGAAAATGTTGGCAGCTTATGTGGCACTAAAATGTTCCTCAAATTTCCAGTTAACATTGAGAAATAGGAGAACAGTTTCATCTGTTTATAGTTCAAATGTTTTTAGAATACTTTCCAATGCATAAAACATTGATGTGAATGTACTACGACTTAGTATGACTGGTTGAAGTTCATCTAAGACAGAATGCGCAGCAAGAAAGGATATGCGTAATTGTGTTGTGCAGCAGAAAATATTCGCAATAGATTTTTGGAGGCCTTCCAAATGGTTAATACTATACTTAGTAGTGATTCGAAAGTCCAAATTACTTTTCAATTGACACTCAATTACTTGTCTGTAGTATTAAGCACTGTTCAGTCAAAATTGGTACGCACTCCAGCAATCCCTACAAAGTCATTTTTGGAATGTATTAAAAATGTAAGTTCGTATCAGTAGGCAATGAATGTACCGTTATCAGGTTAAAGTTTTGTAGAAGTAGCTTTTTATTAGTGAGTTTTATTCGTGAGTTTTATGGAGTGTGCTGCTCGGAAACTAATTATGAACAAATTTTTAGAAAATCCGACATGGTCAGGATCGAAAATTGCTAAAACATTAAATTTGTCCAAAACTACTGTTTTCAGAGTAATAAAACGATTCAAGGATACCCTGAGCCTTGAAAGGAAGGAAGAAACTTTTAAAAAAAATACAAAAAATGGCTCAAAACTAAGAAGAAGTTTTCTATCCTCAATTAAGAAGAATCCCGGCTTGTCTGACAATGATTGCGCTAAAAATCGAGCTATTAAATTCCCAAATCGGTCAGATAAACAAATTGTAATAGCAAAAAAACGCGTTCGTAAACTTTTTAACCACATTTTGATCAAATTTAATGGGTGCGTTATAATGGATGATGCACCCTATGTTAAACTTGACTTTAAATAACTCCAAGGACAAAAGTTTTATGCTTCAAAGAAATGGGGCAATGTTCCTTCAAAATATTAATACAAAAAAAATTGATAAATTTGCCAAAAAAGTTATGATTTGGCAAACAATTTGAAGCTGTGGTCTGAAGCGTAGGGCATATGTGGTTTTGGGCGCTATGACGTCCGAAGTATACAGGAAGGAATGCTTGCAGAAACTTTTACTGCCATTTATTGATCATTATCGTTTTTCAGTACAGTTTTGGCCAGATTGACGAGCATTCATTATTCACAGGCAACAATGAATTGGTATCAAGTCAATAGTGTCGATGTAGTGCCGAAAGATAGCAATCCACCAAATTGCCCAAATTTACGCTCAATCGAAAAATATTGGGTTGTTGTTAAAAACAAAATGCGTAGATATTGTGGTGCTATCAAAAACGCAGGATCAATGATTACACTGTGCATGTCCAAAATTTAGACATGGGGGGGACCTACTGGGTGAGTTTCCTATAGGTATACTGAGTTCAGACCCACCAGCCGTTTGGTAAGATTGGCTCTAGTTTAAGAGAAATCCGACTTTGAAGTTTGGCAATTTTCGGGAAGTTTGTTGCTTAAGTCTTCGAACATTTAAATGCTAATAGGTCCTAAATCGTTCCGAATATCGCTTTACTGTCTTCGGCAAGTTTGTAGATATTTTAACGACCAACAAATTTGCTTAAGACACCAATGCAAAAAAACCACATTTAAACTGTGTAATTGCGATATGTGCATTTTTTGGCGCAGCGCAACGTGGCGTATGAGTGTCATTTATTTATATTAATATTACAATTATTGGTTTTTGTTGATGTTGTTGATGCCAATGATTACAACAAGGCACCATCAGCTTTTATCAGTTCACAAGACATACAGGTAGCAACAACATGAATGAGTAGAAGAATAATAACCAAGCCCAACATAGACAACAACAACAACAAGTACTAAAGACATCGGTTACTACAACTAAATACATGTCGAAAGAAGAAGACAAGCGAGAAATCACATTTAAAATGTAGAGCAAAAGCGAAAACCACAAAAACAGTGAGTGTCACAAAATTAAATCAACTCTTCAGATTACAACAACGAAACAATAACAAGTAAAACAACAACAACAACAACTATTTACGCATTTGGTACATAGTTGTTGCTCGAGTCTGTAAGAATGATTTTCTTTGGAGTCTACTAACAATCGGTTTGAATCTGCAATGCGAAAAAAGTGTTTAAAAATTAAAGGAACTGAAAGCAATGCTTTTGTAAAGATATGTACAACACAGGTATGTAACCTAGTGCCAGGGAAGTTTTGGAGTTCAAAGCCCCCCAAGTATCTTTTTCTTATAAGAATTTTGGTTTGGAAATTAAGATTCAAATGTAATTGTTCCCAAAAATTGTTTACAAAACCCCCAAATATGAAAACCTGTGTGCGCCACTGCGCAGACTATACAAATTTATATACAATACATATGGCACGATACCTCTAAAGAGATACAAATATGCTTCAAAGTAGTATTCAATCGTCCAATCAATATCGACCTATTTGAGACAAACAATTTATTTGACATCGAAATACCAAAAATTAATAGAAAAAGAAAGAACAGAAAAACTATTTTAAAACCAAAAATTGCTTCTGAAATATTAAAAATAGTAATTTTGTTCTTAATTTTGTAGACTTGAGTCCACCGGTTTTTATGAAATTTTTCACTTTCTGTGCTAAAAAATAAACAATATGACGAACAAAAGCGAAATAAATTGAATTTTTAAATTTTAAAACTTTTGTTTTCATTATAAATGCCACTAATGAATGTTGTTCAAAAACCGCTTGAAACTTTTAAAAATCTTGTAAATCTAAAAAAATTAAAAATTAATCAAAATCTCAAATCGACTTTGGCGTTGCTCAATAGTTGATATTTTAACTTTTAATGCAAAGATTGATTTGAAGTGTCAGACAACCCGTCACTCATTGAACCGCAGTCACTCAAGCCATAATTTACAACAACTTCTTCTCCCCGTTCTCGTCCCCATTCCTATTCACAAAAGCAGCTACCTTAACTTAAGCGCAAACTTTGCTGATTCCAAGACGCATTTTCGCACAATCTGTGCGGTTTAATCAATTCACTTCTGCCTTCTGCCTGCAACATTCTTTCTAAGTATTTCTTATTTCAACACAGTTCACGAGTTTCTAATCAATCTTTCACACTTGTTTAATTTTCACATTTGCCGCAACTTTTCTTTTTACTTTTTTTCATTCTCCTCTTTTTCTCTGTTAGCTCTCACAAAAAAAAGAAAAAAATAAACACGAGTCAAGAAAATGAGACGAAAAAGGAACAAAAAAAAAAGGCAAATGACGTGGTGGGAAAGTTTTGTGTCTGTGTGTGTGTGCACCTAAAAATGTTTTTCATCAGATTGCGCTGATCAAGTTGCTCTTATTGTTGTTGTTGTTGTTGTTGGCAGTTCGATTGGTTGTTTGACTTTGTCTTCTTTTTGTTGGTGTTAGCACATTTTCGCAATAATTTTGTTGTTGTTGCTTTTATTGTAATCATTTCAGCAACACTGCAATATTATAAACGTAGGAGTTCCATTTCTTTATATACAGTCATGAGTTAATATTATGTTTCGGTGTTGTTGTTGTTGTTATTTTCAGTTGTTCTGATTGATTTGATATTAATGTTGTTTTTGTTGTTGTTGTTGTACGAATTTGTCTTGTTCTGCATGATTTACTGATGTTGGATTTAAATATGTAAATATCTACGTTTTGCTGTCAATTGTTTCTGTTGAAATGATTATTTGATTGCTTCAAGCTTAATTGTTGTTGTTGTTGTTGTGCTTGTTTCGCTTTTATTTCTGAAATCATGTTCAATAACATCTTGATTATGTTTTTGTATATATGTACATGGAAATATATGTTTTATATACACGCCTACATTTACAATGAATGAAAAGACATTGATTTGAGATATGAATCTGCGACCCTCACACTGCTTCACACCCAACTGACGAACCATAACTAAATGTGTATTGCTGTTGTTGTATTCCTTAATTATTGTTAATGTTTATTTGTTGTTGTTGTTATGGGTTTTGGTTCCACAATTACGGCCTTTGTATGCAGCAATTGGTGCAGTTTTTATGAATATTGTGTTTTGTTTTGCCTACAGATAATACATATTTACATACATACATATGTCTATGATTACTTGGAAAAATATGATTTTTCTTATTTTTTTTATTCTTTTAATTTCGCGCAATTGTTGTGCTTATCGTTTTATTGCAGTTTTATTCTGCTGCTTTTATTGTTGCCATTGTTGGCTCAAGAAGCCAAATGCGTACATTGTTGTTGCTGTTGTTATACTTGTTATTGTTTCATTGTTGTAATCTGAAGAGTTGATTTTATTTTCTTGAATTTTTTAATTTTAATCTGAAGAGTTGATTTTATTTTTCTTACATTCACTGTTGTTGTGGTTTTCGCTTTTGTTCTAAATTTTAAATGTGATTGTCCGCTTGTCTTCTTCTTTCGACATGTATTTAGTTGTAGTAACCGATGTCTTTAGTACTTGTTGTTGTTGTTGTCTATGTTGGGTTTGGTGATTATTTTTCTACTCATTCATGTTGTTGCTGTATGTCTGTCTGTCTGTCATGTGAACTGTTAAAAGCTGATGGTTCGTTGTTCTAATCATTGGCATCAACAACATCAGCAGTGGCAGCCGTGCTGACACTTTGGCATCGAGCATCGTCTATTATTTTTATATTATTTTTCTTTTCAAAAAACCAACGAATTTCATTTTTCGTGTAAGTGAAACGTGCGATTTGTTGTGAAACTTTGTATACAAAGGCATTGAAAACCAAAACAACAACAAAGTTGACAACAGCAACTTGAAGTGATGGCAACACTTGAAAAACCAACAAAAGCAACGCTCGTTCAATGTGGTAGTAACGCATACATATTTCGATAGATAACGCCAACAACAACAACAACAACAATAAAGTTCACAACAAATCCGAGCATGAGTTGTTGAAGAAGAGTAGAAAAATTAGTATTGATGAGCAGCAAAGCGAAAAATACCAATCAGCACTAATCAGCAAAAAAAAAAAGAAGAGCACAAGAAGCCCAAGCGAGAAGCAGCAACAAAAATGCGAAGCAAAAAATGTAAAAGAGACGTGGTGGAAATATAAAAGAATCTGAAATATTTCATCAAATAAGAAAAGTAAGAGTAAGAGTAAGAGGGAGAGAAGAAGAAGAGGAGGAAAATAAAGAAAGCGTTGGCAAGAAAGGAAGCTGGCAGCAGCAATGTTGTTGCAAAAATGTGTGTCGTATGATAACCCAGTGGGAATTTTGAACTATGTGTTTGCAATTTTTTTTAATTTTTCTGGAGATATAGATTTATTTTTAAAATTAAATGAAATAAAATAAAACAAACTAAAATAAAGTCAAATAAAATAAAATAAAATAAAATAAAATAAAATAAAATAAAATAAAATAAAATAAAATAAAATAAATAAAATAAAATAAAATAAGATAAAATAAAATAAAATAAAATAAAATAAAATAAAATAAAATAAAATAAAATAAAATAAAATAAAATAAAATAAAATAAATAAAATAAAATAAAATAAAATAAAATAAAATAAAATAAAATAAAATAAAATAAAATAAAATAAAATAAAATAAAATAAAATAAAATAAAATAAAATAAAATATAATAAAATATAATAAAATAAAATAAAATAAAATAAAATAAAATAAAATAAAACAAAATAAATTAAAATAAAATAAAATAAAATAAAATAAAATAAAATAAAATAAAATAAAATAAAATAAAATAAAATAAAATAAAATAAAATAAAACAAAATAAAATAAAATAAATTAAAATAAAATAAAATAAAATAAAATAAAATAAAATAAAATAAAATAAAATAAAATAAAACAAAACAAAAAAATATAAAAACCAGCTTGAAAACTAACGAGATATGATTTATGGATTTAGTTAGTTTGGGAAGTCAAGCTGCTTTTTGAGTGCTAAAGAGTTGAGTTGAGGTAGTAATCGTAGTGGTTTGCATGTGTCAGGGAATTGTTTCATGTAGCGGAAAGTTTGTGGTTTGCTCGAATGTAAGAATGATTTTATTAAAGTCTACAAACAATCGATTTGAATCTGCAATGCAAAAAACCGTTTTTAAGGATCAAAGGAACTGAATGCAATGCTTTTGTATGGAGTTTTAGGAGTTCAAAGCCCCCAAGAATATTTTTCTTAGAAGCATTTTGGTTTGGAAATTTGGTTTCAAATGGTATTGGGCCCAAAAATTGCTTACAAAATACACACAAAATTAAATCCTTTGTGCGCCACTGCGCAAACTATACAAATATATATACAATACATATGGCATGGTAACTCTAAAGAGGATAACTGATACACTTTCTGCTATTATTTGTGCAGTACGAAAGACTTTGAATATGAGGTTTCATTGCTCTCAGAGGTTTGATTGATTGTCTGCTTAGAAGGCAGTGACCGCATTAAAAGTTATTCATTTAAATGTTTGCATATGCTCGATTGAAACGCTTTGTCATCTGTAACAATTGCCAGATTCAATGTTTTCCATACCAACAAAGACTACGTACGAGTGTCATATCTGCTGATATCTCGAAAAGTACAAACTGGATTTTGGAAATTTGTCTCAAAATAAATTTAAAAAAATATAAAAATTTTCACAATCAAAAAAATCAAAGTCACCAATGCATAAATTCAGAGAAAACCCGTTAAAATTACTGCAACGCTCTCCCTAGTGTTAAGAGACTTTGAACAATTCTCCGTGGTTTGGGGCTTGGCAAACATTTTTCAAGGTTTCGAAAAAATTATTTGGTTTCAATATAAATGTTTTTTTTCTAATTCAAATAAATGCCCTCAAAGAATTTTTACGAGTAGTTAGATTTGATTAACAAATGTTAATTTTTTAAGTGATGCTCATATATTCCAAGTTAATTTTTGTTAGTTGTAGTTGTAAAGTTAAAGATTTTGCTTGTGAATACAAGACGGGAAAATTTTAGTTAATTTATTATAATTTATAAAATTATGAATCTCCGGTTACTATCATTTTTAAAATTAAATCCAACTAAATAATCACTGTTTATGACAAATTCTCCAAACTATGCGCTGGGTAGTGTTTGGCTCTTCTGTGTTGTTGTTCCAGAAAATAAACTGTGTTGAGTTTGGCCAAAGCAACGAGTCGCCTTCAAGCACGTATTGAAAGCAAGAAACAGGGCACAAATAAATGAAATTATTGGCAAGTGGGGAATTATGTGTGCGCCAGTGTGCTGCTACAAGACTAACTAAACACACACGAACCGAGCGACGGACAGACAGACAGAGCACGAACAGGCAGCACAGATGGACGAACGGAGGCAGTGGCTGAGTGCGTCAACGTAGGTGTTTCTATTAAGCACGTACTTCATTTTACGCTCTCATACAGCTATGCCTGCACACACACAAACACACACACACACGTGCATATGCACAAAGACGTGGTTGTGCGAGTATATAGGAGGGAGGAAGGAGGTCAAATTGTGATAAAGAAGAACACAGGTCGGTGGCAAGTGTGCTTTAAAGTTGGTGTGAAATTATGATTCGATTGAGAAGTTGTAGTCTGCAAGGGGTTAACGCCAGACCAGGTATTCGAGCTTAGTGACGCCACTGCGTCTGTGACGATTGTGTACCTGCAAGTACTGGCTGACACTAATAGCCGGCAAATTTCCCTACATTATGTATGCACTGCAGGATTTCTTGCACGACATTGTCGCAGCGTTGGAATTTAAGCACAATTTGCGTACTAATTAAAAAGGGATTTAACTTGCACGTGAAGGCATTTCGCATACGCGCTAAGCAACTAAATTCCCTCCCATAGTCGCCAGTGGTGTAAGGAACATATGTGCAAAGTAAGATAGGAAGTAAGTGCTTTAGGATGGAAATTATTGAAAGACTTTCAACAGCCCCATGCGGATGCATGTGTAATGTATGTGTAGTAGACATGTTTGGGTTCAAGAGCTTTTGATTTCGGTTTAATGAGAAAATGCATGAGTAATCTGTGCTCAAAAGTTACCACTGCAATAATGCATCTTCTTAAAGTTAGTTTAACCTTTTCGACCCCAAAGTTGCCTGAGAGCAACTTCACCTATTTGTGATCTTATAGCAAAAGCTACGATTGATTTATGGGTTTAATTAAGGTAGGCAACAACAAATTAATATTTTTAGAAGTGAATTTAAAGCAAATTACAAAATTGTTACTGTTTTCCCCAAATTAATTTCCCATAATTTGCAGCGATATCAGTGAAAGTTTGTGTTCTAAATGAAGTCTACGAATTGGGCGCGTTTGATCAAAACGCTGTTTCTTTAATAATGGTTAAATAAAATCAAAAAGTGATGATTTTGTATTTTTCCTTGAAAATTAAATCATTTTTCTGCAATTAAAAAATATTGATCTAAAATTTTTTTAACCCCTTTTAAGCAAAAATTGTTTGAAAGTAAAGAAGCTATCGAACTCTTACAGAGAGGCGTGGCGACTTCAAATGTAGTGTGCACAGTTCTTGTTTAAGTGTTTCATTATTTAAATACCAACAAATAATATCGAGACACAGGTTAAAATTCGGAGTCGAAAGGGTTAAAGATATGAAACAGACATGCAACATGAAACAGACTGGCTTCAATTATAAATAAGAAGTACAAATTCAGCGTTTGTGTGAAATAAGCTTCACCTTTTTACTTTCAGTTTTTAATGATATGGGAGATCGAACTGGGGATATGAACTTTTATGAAACCAAATTTTGAGATTGATTCCGCAATTTAACGATCGAAGGTATGATCGATTATTGCAAAATTGTAAGACATCACGAAAAGGGGATGCGGACTACCAACTGTAGACAATTTCGATTGATTTTAAAGAAGCAATTAGGCAGAAAAGCCTTCTTTGATTAGTCACAAAACTCTGAAATGACTGAATGTACTCGTTTCGGGGCATGAACAATTCAGGAGATTCCTGTTTAGCATTGCTCACTTCTTCTCAAGAAGTTATCTGTAGATTAAGCCTAAAGGACACCAGTGGCGCATACAGGATTTCATGTGAGGGGGCGGTTAGCGCACAACTTTCTATCCCGAAACCATTTGAAACCATATTTTGTACCATCCATATTTGTTTGAATCCCCAAACCCCCTTTGAACGCCACTGAACTGAACTTATAGTGAATCAATGCTGGGAATAGAATATTTCACGTAAAAGAGAATAGCACTCGAGGCCATATGTCATAAGAGCCAAGTCGAGTTAACCCTTTCAGTAACAATGTCCAATATATTGGACTACAGCCCATACAATTCATACAGCCCGGTTTATTTTCATGTCGGAAAGGGTTAATGTGAGGCATTCGCATCGTTCAAAATGAGAAAGCGAGAATGTGACCAGTATGATCGAAGATAATTTTAGTTGGTAAGAAGCACGCAGCCTGAAAGTTGAAAGTTCATTGGTTTTTTACAGATTATAACTTTCTGCGAAATAAAAACCATCCTTCACCAACCAACCAACCTATTTCTGTATCGTGCTGATCCATCAAGGACAAAACGCTTAAAATTTTAGTAGAATGTCGACATTTTGAACACTCGCTCACATTTCAAAATGTTGACAGGGCGCTTCTACTGGACCGGTGGCGTATACGTTACATTGGTTCTGACTAGATGAATGGAAACACATACAAACTCTTCATCCTAAAAATATGCTAACTCAAATACCCAACACTCAACACTGGTCAAAATAAAAACTTCGCTTTAGTTTAATTCAACGCGATACTTTTGACGTGCATACAAAAATGTTTAGTTTTGCATTTACTTTGAATAGTAGCGAATTCTGATTCCATTAAGTTTTTATCTATTTAAAAAATACTTTGCATAAAATATTTACAAATTTATTGCCCCATTCGCTGGGCACACAATTTTATGACAGCGAACTTGTCCCTAAACTAAGTCAAGGCAACTTTGATTGTGCCAGTCTTGGAATCGAGGCAAATGCGAAAACACAAAAACGGTAAAAGGTAGCAATTATAAATAGTTAATGCGCATCCAACGTGGAAACGTGGAGGCAAATGCATCATCAGAGTCATCAGATAAAGCACAAAGTAGGAAAAATGCAAAATAGAGCAAACGCACAAAGTGGGCGCAAAGTAGTTTCGCTCAAAGCTGATTAAGTTTATGTGAGGAGCAGAGATTAAAATAAGCAACGCACAGCCAACAAACGACGACAAAATGAAAGTTAAAAATGGTACACGGCAACCAGTCATCTGTGTGTGTGGGTCGTTTGTTGCTTTGCAGCACAAGTGACACAGACATTCGAAGCAAAGTGAAAAGTTTTGTTTTTGGGGAAAACTTTAGGTGTATTATCAGTGCAATGCAGTGGCGTAGAAAGGATTTATTTTTGGGGGGGAGCTCAATGGTGTTTGGAACCATAATTTTTACTAGGAAATTTTTTATTTGGGGGTTTGAACGCCTGAAATCCGCCTGTGTGCATTACTCGTGCAACCTGTGTGCCACCATACACACACACATACATCTATATACATGTGTTTATGTTTGTATTCTGGGCAGCCTTTTAATTGGAACTTGGCTGTGTCCTGTCGCCGAGATAATAAACAACCAAGGCCAAAATTAATTGCGCCATTCGGCATTTGGGTTAAGTTTAGATGACTTTGGATTTTCAAAGCTGCTCTTGCGTTGGCAATTGCCCGGCAGCAATTATTGTAACTATTTTCTTGGATATATTTCATTTATATTATCGAAGACATAATCAGTACTTTAAAAAATTTGAATCAGAAGTTTTGAAAGAATAAACCGATGTCTAGGGTCATGCGAGCGTTTTCATAACCATTAGCAATGCTCGCAAACTAATAATAATAATTTAGTTTGAGTATTCAATCCGATTTCAGTTCAATTTTTGATTTGAATTCAAGCGAAATGCCTGCAATGCCTCGAACGATAATTACGCTGCCACAATCTGATTGCAGTGGCACTCAGGCAACAACAACAAATACATTGATTCAAAATACGTTTTACCATGTAATGTAAAGTTAAGCGGCCACTTGACGTCGTCTTCACAGCCAACTCGCACAGGAATTTGCGGCGCACTTTGAAGGATTCACGCACAATGCGACCGCCAACGCTCAATCAATTTAATGTCACAATTGAACTCGTATTTTCCACATTTCATAGACGTCATCATTCGGCCACATACTTATCCGCAAGCATACACATTAAATATACATACATACATATATATGTAGTATGTACCATGAATATATTCAAGTAAGTATGTATGTGAGCATGCGACAAGTGCAGCTTCGGTGCAATGCAGTGCGGCTTTTGCGACCTGCCGCACATATTTGCACACATACATACGTACATACATTTTGCATACATTTAATCGCACTTGTTTCACTCACCACAATCTGCACATATACACACACACAGTGTATGTGTACGTGTTGGTGGCACACTTGTCTGCAAATCCGTCAATTCATTAAAATATTAAAATAGCTGTGGGTGTTTGCAGAAAGTGCTCGTCGTGTGGCGCCGCAGTCGTGCCGGCGCGTTCGTTGTACTAATTTGAAAATTAATTTGCAAAGTAATTTTCAGCACACCTCGCCGCAATTGTCGGCTGCGGCAGCGTGCCCGTTTATGCGTTTCGGTCGCGCAAATTTGAGCGAACTATCAATCAATTGGCGGCGCTACAAATGCCGCCGCCGATAATTATGCCGTTGGCTGCTGCTGATTTGTTGTTATTTTTGTTTTTGTTGAGAATTTCAAGTGCACACGCACGTGTTCACAGCTGTGAACAAGTTTCTGAACTTTCATTTAATTCAGTGAAAAATACTTTGCAGACACAATCTGCCATTTTTGCCGCCGGTGTCAGTCTGTCATAATACACAAAAAGTTAGCACCCATTGAGTGGAGCATGTGTGTGTGTATGTATGTATGTGTGTGTCTATTGTTTAGTTAAAACATGGATGTGTTAATATGTTGTCTGGATAAAAAGTTGTCAGACAGACGTTTTGAATGCATTGCATTAGATTGATAAATGTCCGTTTTTGACATTGAGCAGTGGTTTAGAATTTAAAATTAATATGGGAAAATAATACACTATATATAAAATTAAATAAAAAATATTAAAAATGGAACTAAGAAAAAAGTAGTTGAAAAGTATTAAAATTTGTTTAAACGATGAACTTTTGAATTAAAATTTGCTTTAGTTTAAAAACCATGAAATTAATGCAAATGCTGCCTCAATTAACTCTTCGTTGCGTGATTTAATTTGCGTGTAGAAAAAAACATTTTTGTCACATTATTTTTGTTGCTTGTTAAGTTCCCATGGTTAAAATTAAAGTTTGTTGAATTCTTCTATCTATGAAAGAAGTTTTTGGGCCATTTTCCGTATCCTTCTGAGAACGCTACCGCCGAAAGGAAAGTAGGTTTTATCTATATTTTAGTGTTGCCTACTACGGGGAGTCGAACCCAGGTCGGGCGTCACTGTATGCTCGTTAATCAACATACAAAACAGCTGAGCGATTGCGACCGCCATATCACAATCGCCATCAATACCACAATTATTTCACCCAATCGTAACATAGAATAGTTTCCAAATCTAAGAAAAGTTAACATTGCATATATGCAATGCCATGCAATGAAGGGTTAAAGCTTTTGTATATTAATTGTATTAAAATAATAAGTCCAAATAAACCGAAAATTCTGGAATTTGGGTGCATTGCCTTTGTGGTTTTTTGAAGCAGAAGGTGGAAATCTTCAATGGCCGTGGTGAACCTGTATCAATAGATTACTGAATTATTATCGTTATAAACCACCAAATGTTGGAAGATTTACCGAAGCTGGCAACATTACAGGATCCTCGTTCCATGCCAACACTAACCAATTGTTCGTTGTCCTGACCCATCAATTCATACAGATCAATCCGAATGAAACTAGAATAGATACGGGAGCGGAGCACCAACTGCCCGAGACACTGCGTCCAAAGAAAACTATTGTCTCGAATAAAACTAACACCACAACCCTGTTGATAGGAACAACTTTTCATCCTTATAAAGTTCCTGTTTAGGAGATTCGGAGGTTTAACATATTGTAATCATAGAGTTCTGTTCCAAGGACTATGTCATGAATTATTTCAATTATTTCCATGTGCTTGACTGTCTCGTCATCAAAAAAAAAAACAACACAGCTTACAGGAAACTCCATCAACAAGATTTGACGGTACCAAGTGTCTTCTAAGTCTTTTGTGCTTCATTATCATATAAGTTATTTTAAATGTGATACACTAGATTGATACAACTCATTAAATATCTTCAACAATTCATTAAATATCTTCAAGGCTATTAAGAAAAGAAAAATTTTTGAAAGGACAACCTTTTTTCTCTTTCTTTTTGTATTTAAACAAATTTTGTGAAATATGTTTCTTCATGTGACTTTTCAAAAGCACATCGAATCAGCTAATGAAAAATTGAGTATTCTTGATTCATAGATTCCCAAAGGCTCCCGTCTGAATCTGCAGGAAACCGAACAGGTAGAAAACACACAAAATTAAGGGAGTGATAATGGATTCAACAGGCTCTCGCAGTGGAAGTGCATGTCACACAGCTCCTTCGGTAATCTTTGCTCGGTTAAAATGAATGATCTATAGTATCCTATTCACATTAACTATTGGGCCGATCAAAAGTACGGTTGCTAGTCTTAGTCATCTAAGAGTTTTCTATTCTAAACTAAGAATTATTTCAGATTTGCTGCCCAAAGACACTTCTAAAGTCACCTACCACGTTGCATTGAGATTACTCAACTGTCCACCAGACACTAAAGCCTTGAATAGCTTATTCAATTTTTGCTTCGGGTTCAGACAAGATCTCCTTCGATCCTTTAGTAGTTGGGCCGTCTGTCAGTTCCTTTATCGCTTCTTTCGTAATTGGACTATCTGTCAGCTCCTATTTTCATCCTTTCGTAGTTGGACTATCTGCCAGCTTATTTAAGTTCGTATCACATCACAATCACCCTTTTACCACCGGCACATCAGTTGAGATTTTGGTCACCAGTTTAGAGGTTATTGAAGAATACTGTTTGCCCAAAACTACTGCTGAATTATGTAGCGTTGTAAGCTTAACTTTCTACGACACCCGATACATTACATATTAGGTGATTCTATGGATGAATCAATCCAAGCTTAAAGTAATCCAAGTAAACATATACGAGGTGTGACAGTTAATTTATGAGACTGATTTTATTGCCGCGCTTGTGGTAAACGTGCGACCTTGAAATTCCCTTTCCCTTCACCGCGGGGCCCCGTCATCCATCCCCCCCCCATTGATATATTTACCACCGATCTAGCTTGTTTAGTTCGCCTGCTGTGTCGTCTTGAGTAGAGGTGTGTTGGTTGTGCTCGTCACGAAAATGGAGAAACGAAATCAAGAGCAACGCGTTGCTATATCGTTGCGTTTTGATAGCCGTTGAATCGTCCACAATGAATTTGTTCCATCGGGGCAAACCGTAAATCAAGTCTACTATCGCCAAGTACTCGAAAGATTGCGAAAACGAGTCAACAGGCTGCGCCCAGACATTGCTCGCAACTGGATCCTTCATCACGACAACGCGCCGTGCCACACCGCCCTCAGCGTGTCCCAGTATTTTGCTTCTAAAGGGATCGCCGTGTTGTAACACCCGCCTTATTCGCCCGATATGTCACCCTGTGACTTTTTTTGTTCCCTAGAACGAAATCGGTGGTCAAAGGAAGCCATTTTTAGTCGATTACGGACATCCAGGCGGCCGTGACGAGGGTACTCGCGGACATCCCAGTTGAAGCGTTCCAGAAATGTTACGAAGCATGGAAAACGCGCTGGAATCGTTGTATAGCTGCCCGGAGTTGGGATGGCAGAGTTGTAGAATAATTTTTAAATATACGGGTTTTATGGAATCAGTCTCATTACTTAATTGTCGCACCTCATATATTTAGATTCCCCAAGTTGCAGCGTGTATCTTAGGTTCTTTTTTTGGGAAATATTCTGTCTTCTGCTTTGTCTTTTATGAAAAACGCATCCATCAACATATCACTTTCTTAAGAATCCTAATTCAAAAGTTCATCTGCAATGAATTGTACTACAGGATCTCTTGGTCAACTTGAATCCAATCACGTCTGTAGGTATTTAAGAGTCTCTCTTACTATTTGCGTCAGTTCAAGGATACATCAATTCCCATATAGACTTCAATGATTCATATAGACTTCAAAACTACCCACTTGTAGAAGTTTCATAAAATCGCAAATTTCGATTAGAATTTATTTGGAATTTTCAAGAGTTGCACGCATTCGCTTATTTGTGTCACTATCATGCAATGTGATTTGTATTTTGTTCGCAACCGCGCTGCATTGTGTCAAAATATGACATTTGTCCGAATGGTCTACCGCAGCCACTACTAACTGTGCGAATTGGAATGCGAGTGGCAATGTGTGCGGACATTGTTGCACGTTCGGATGTGTGCACGTGATAATTAATTAAGTGCGCCTGCAACTATGCAACGTTATGCCATGTGTAAGCACATTTGCGGTGGCCGCAACTCACACTCGCACCCACACCCACACAAAGTTCAGTTACCTGAAAAATTTCCAATAACAATACTCCACATGCACAACCAAACAACAACAACGAGTAACTTTAGTGTTTTCCTATTTTATAGTTGGGCGAAAAATCAACAACAATTGTTGGCTTAAGTATTTGTTCGGTGCGGTCGGTCGGGTGTGCGCACGAGTTTAGTTATTGTTGTGCGCATTGTTGCCGACCATCATTGTTATTGACAGTTTGGACATAGAAATCGGAGTCGGAGACGCAGCGGCCGCACATTCCGAATAACAATAACCACGGTGCGTCGGCCGTCACAAACATAATGAATTGGCGGTTTTTGTTATTGCATTTTAATTACTATTTGCAAAAATACGCAACGCTGGGAAATTGAATTCGATGCATGTGGCGGCCACTTGACGCCTAACACACACTCACCCACACACACATACACACACATGCGATGCGTTTGCGGGCATTTAAAATTAGTTTCGGAATTTCTGTAGATTTGCATGAACGCATATGAGATTTTGTGTCATTTGGCGAGTGCGGCCGCCGCAAATTCAAATCAAATAAGTAAGACTGCGCATTTGTCGAATAATTTGCAAAAGTTTATAATTGAAAAATTGCACATTAGGAGTGGATAATTGCTAAATGAGCAGAAAGTTGCGATTTGCAATTGTTGCAGTGCGGCCGGTGATAACAAAATTGTGGCTTGAATATTCCGAAGCTGTTGAATTTTAATGCACTTGAACATTCGATGTGCGGGCAAACTCTGTGAAAAACAGTGAATGTTAATGTGAGAATGTATGTGTGTGTGTGTATGGCCGATTGGGGTTGTGTGTGTTTGTGTATGTGAGTGTATGAACGAGGAATGTGCTGGCTTTCAGTTGCTCGTAAATTTGCACTCGAATAATTTGTTTAATTAAAAAATAAACATTGCATTAATTTCTTTACTATTCGCTTGTGTCTGTCTGTATGTGTGTGTGCCTGCCTTTGTATGTGTTTGCATGAAACGCGAGCATTAAACTCGAATTGCGGGGGAAGCCAGACTTTTCGTGAATTCCAATGCAAATTCTAAAAAGTGCAAAACGAAGCTCTGTGCGAGTGTAGGTGGCTGGTTGAAAGCTAAAACGGACTCGCGGCGTAAGATGAGTGGAAGGGAGTGGCACTTTTAAATTGCAGTGGAACGTAGAAAGCAAATAAATAGCGAAAAAGAAAAGTGGCAAAAGCGAAAAAATAATGAATGTCAATGTAGCTAAGGTCAGCAATGGGCAGCACAGAGAGACAATGAAATGTTATCGGAATATGATTATAGCCATCATAGGCCCCTAAAAGTATGCCAAAAATATGGTTTATTTATGGACGAAAGGTAGAAGTAGTCATATGTGACGTAATAAACGTTTTTGTTGAGTTCAATTCGGAAATAAGTCGTGTCACAAAAATCTTAGAGCACATTCTTTACTTATGTCAGTATATCTAAAGACTGCGTTTTACTCACTTAGGGGCCCCGTTCTTCTCAGTGCTATATAGGGTCGACAGGCAGGACATTAATTTGTTGCTGAACTTCGATAGAAGTATTTACATTCTCACATATTGCTTTTACGTCGATCCCTATCTCTAAGAAGCTCTAACTGATATCGCTAAGGGCCCAACAGGGTCCATGTGCGGCCGACCTGACCAGTCAGCTTACCTAACGTATTCAAACCTTAGGGCCTGTTGTATTACCATAGTAGGATTTAACCGACCTCTGGGTTTATCATCATATTTTCGCGGGTGATACTGTTCACATTGATGGTTGATAGCTTAGTCAAATCAACCAAAAAGGGACCCCAAGATAACAAAGTCTGATCCTGACCAGGCCGAACAATTGCACCTAAAGTTTGTAGTATTCTTCTCCTCGTTTGCTCAGTTAAAGCGGCAATAGTGTTGTTAATTTAAAGACGAAACCCAGCCTCTGAAGCTCGAGGGCCCCGAGGAGCCATTCACCAGTTGGAACTGGCAGACTCAAAAGTTTCTATCTATTGATCTATGGATCTATTGTGGTTAAGTGAGTGCTAGGTTTCCCTATGAATTCTACATTCAGATGAAGACACGCCTGCTTGTTGTTTCTGTTTTGAGATACCTGAACGGTCAAGTGTTGTGACTGCAAACGTCAAATCAATGTCAAAAAATGCCCCAAGGTGAAGCCCACTTAGGCCATGAAAGTCTCTGTGATATATTTGATACCAACAGGGCCCCGCGACTAATAAATCAGGTTCTTCTTAACTCTTTGTTGATGTCGTCAGATTTGTATGAAGTAATACTTATCTAATTATTTCTTATTTGAAGTGCTTTCACCTTATTTAAAGTCAATTGGTGCACTAAGTCATGTTTCCCCATATAAACCATGTTTCCCCAATTAACCAATCGTTGGCCCCGTCGGATTTTTATTTTAGGTAAATTATTTCTGTCAAATTATTTCTCAGCAACAGTACTTTCAACAAGTTTGAAGTCAAAAGGCCTATAAAATCTTGTTTCTACATACTTAACCCATCTGACCTCGTCAGATTTTGATTCTTAAAAAAGTGAAAAACACGTATCAAGTTATTTCGCATGTTAAATGCTTTCACTAAGTTTGAAGTCGAAAGGTATAAAAAATCATGTTTCTTCATACAAACTTTTAACCCTTGGGTCACCGCTTTGAGTTTTGATTTAAAAAAATGAGAAACACGTGTCGAATTATTTTTGATTTCAAGTGTTTTCACCAACTTTGAGGTTATGGTTTTTTATTTAAAATTAAAATTTTAATTTTGAATTCTAAATAAAATTTTTATTTTCGAAAAAATACACAGAACGTGTCGAATTATTTTTTATTTGAAGTGTTTTCACCAAATTTTAAATCAATAGGCCTATTAAATAACGTTTCTTCATACAACAACTTAACCCATGTTATGCCCTTTCAGACCCCGAATTTCGAAAAATCCCATCTTAGCGGAGGTTAATTTTTCAAGATGTACCTACAGTTTAACACTAGAAAGCCGCAAGTTATCCTTACCTACATAGACTACCATATATGTTATGTCCGCTGATATCTCGACAGCACACATCGGATTTGGCTAATTGTAATTGTAAAACCTTAATTGTAGAACTAATTGTATAATATGATAAAAAAAATACAATTTATCAAAGTAAAATTTGATAGAAATATAAAAGAAAGTACAGACATTTAAAAATGAAAAACCGTCAAAATTACGGCAATTGTCTTTCTAGTGTTAAATTGTCAGTTAATCAGGACAAATAATTATATCTATACAGATTATTTATGTGATACCAGTTTGAGCTTTTCACGAATCCTAGTATATGGTTTCCCTAGAAACCCTAGTTTGTCGAAGATAAAGTTGCTCAGAATTAACGAATTTGCTGATATTTTTGAAATATTTAAATTTGAAAGTTGATACACGGCTGTTGTTATGGATGATATCTCAACAGATATCGGTCACAATTGATACTTAACTATTGATACTTTATGTGACAAATAGGAAAAACAATCAATTGATACAAACTATTCAAGGATTAAGTCCTAAGGTACCACAACGGTCTAAACTAGTCCAACTATGTGATGGGACTCTAGTCATCAACGGCTGGGGCTGCCTCTTTTGCCTTTGTACCAAACTAAATATTCAATTCTTGTGATTATTGTGCAAAGAAAATTTGCTCTAAATTTATATTCATTGCCACTGTTTAAAGTGTCTTGGCGCGCCGGTCGTAGCGCACTTTTGCACAATGCATGTTTTAAATTGTGAACTTTTAGCGCGAAGGCAAAATTAAAAGTCCAAAACAAACGTAAAACAACTCAAATGTACAAATTGCATGCGGAAATGCTGTTTTCAAAGTGTTGCAGCGCTCGCTGCGCCCCGCACGCGTTGCGCCTTTATGCAAATAACGCGCAAATAATGCGCTCGGGTAAAGAGTGTAAAAATGCCAGCAAATAGCCAAATACAAACGCCACGAGTGTGTTTGTGTGTGTATGTTTGTGTGTGTGTGTGTGTGAGTGCATTTGACTATTGGCTATTGCCGGAGCATAAAAAAGTAATGAACGCCAAGGCAAAAAGCAACAAACTGAAATAAAAAAAACAAAGCCAATGCAAAAGTGCGACGCGTAAAGGAAATGAAAAGGTTGCGCTGCAAATTTCATGGAACTTCACTTGCGGTCGCGTTCGGTGTATAATTTCGCGCAATGACATTTGTGGTGAATGCGCGCGTCGAGTGTAATTATTTTCGCTTGCGGTTTTTGTGTTGTTGCTTTCAATTCAATCCAGTGCAGTGCAGTTGAAATGAATGAATTGAATAAATCTAAAATATTTAAAATGTTTCACTAAATGAATGATTTTTTTTCTATTTGATTTGACTAAATATTTTGCAGGTTTTTGTGAAGTTTTAACTAACAGGTGCTGATCATTTATTAATTTTTTGTTTTTGCTACCAACATTTTCACCTTTCTCTTGATTTTTTAATTAATTTTATTTTTGCCAATTTGTATTAATTAATTAAATTTAAGCAAAATATACCTCAGGCTGTGTTTCGCCGTGCACAATGCACACCAGCATGGCCTCATGTCCTTCGCCGGAGAACACAACAGGACGTTCAACGGATATTTCAGGCGGATCTGTGAAGAAAAGCGAACAGAAAATATTATTATTAATTAAAATTGAAATTACAACAACAACTTTCAACACCTTCAGTTCACTTTAGGATCAAATGGCTAATGCATAGTTTAGTTTTAATGTTGAAGGATATTAACCGTTTCGACCCCAATTTTTGTCCTGTGTCTCGATATTAATTTTGGTATTTAAATCATGAAACACTAAGAAGTGTGCACACGACATTTGAAGTGGCCACGCCTTTTGAAACTACTACTTTTGAAAAATTTTAGCTTAAAACAGGTTAAATAAATTTTTTATCAATATTTTTTAATTACAGAAAAATTATCTAATATTCATGGAAAAATACAAAATTATCACTTTTTGATTTTATTTAACCATTATTAAAAAAACAGGGTTTTGATCAAATGCGCCCAATTCGTAGACTTCAATTAGAACACAAACTTTCTCTGATATCACTGCAAATTATTGGAAATTATTTTGGGGAAAACAGTAACAATTTTGTAATTTGCTTTGAATTCACTTCTACAAATATTAATTTGTTGGTGCCTACTTAAATTAAACCCATAAATCAAACGTAACTTTTGCTGTAAGATGACAAATAGATGAAGTTGCTCTCAGGCAACTTTGGGGTCGAAAGGGTTAAAAAGTTCCAATGATTTTGAAACTTTTTATAAATCGCAAGGGTCTTCCCAGCCACTGTCAGTGTCACACTGAGTTAATTTTTTCAGCAAATAGTCAACCCACAGTTTAGCTTTAACTGGAAGGGTTGAAGGACATTGAAGTATTCATTCCATTTCGAAATTGTCAGGTGTCTATATACTATAAATAGTACATCCTTGTTAGTATTCAGCGCAATTGTATTCCCAGACAATCGTTTCTCAAAATTTTGAATGTCAAATCGAGTTATGTTTACAAGCAAATAGTCAACCCACACTTTAGCTTTAACTGGACATGTTAAAGGACATTAAAGCTTTCAATCGATTTCGGAATTGTCATGTGTCCTTAAATAATACTATATACATCCTTATCGACATTCAGCCTGAGCATTTTCTCCGTAAATTCCTTGCATGTGTCACTTTCAGTGTCACTGCACAGTCGGTCGTTCACTTCATGCGGAAATATTTCAGCGCGACACAAACTTCATGCGCATCCATATGCAATTTACGCATTAATCTTGCGTCATACGTTGCGTAACCGCTGCCGCAGGTCAATATTTCAATAAAGCGAAATCGTATGTTAAATTGAAAATAAATTTAAACGCAACTGATTTCACTCGAACTGACGAACGGGCTGACGTCAATGGTCGCCCGCACAGTTGAGCGCCAGTTCGAAAATTAAAGCGGGCGCGAGGACCCAATGTTGGCATATCAACAACAACAAAAAGATATAAAAACAAAATTACCGCAGGCCGCTGAACGATGCCGTTTATGTCCGGACGTATGTGCGTTGTATTTGTTTGTCTGTTTGCATTTGCAATATTTATTTGTATGGCAATCTTTTGTCTTCCCTCCCACCCACTGCCTTGGAATCGTGGTTTCGTTTACTTACACAACACATGCAGCACCACTTGGCTGGATGCCGGCTGGCCGACGCCATTATTGGCCGTGCAGATGTACACGCCGCCCTTATGTCGATCCACGTTCTCGATGGACAGAATGTGTGAGTGCAGTTTCTCTTCGCCTGTAACAGACACAAACAACAACAACAACAATTGCAACAAGTTGAAATCACAAGTCGAACGAAATGACAGTTTTTAATTAAATTAACTGACATAAATGTGACAGCCGTGCAAGGCGCGCAACTGCATTATCGACCGAACACACACGCACACATGAAAACTTTGCGCTGTTCCAATTTCATTGTAGACGAAAATATGAGAACTGCGCAAAGTTTATATATGCAAACTTTCAGTGATGCCAAACAAACAAAAACAAATAAAAAGGAAAATTACAAAATAAACCAAAACCAAATAAATGCATAAAAAGTTCACAATACAACCAAAAGAAGAAAATGAAATAAAAAAAGCAACAAGAAATATAAGAAGAAGAAGAATAACGCACAACGACCAACACGGCCGTAACTTATTCAAATCTTACCGTTGGGCAAAATATTGTTCTTACGACTCCAAGTGACGTTCGGCGTTGGATTTCCGGAGGCCGAGCACTCAATACGCACCGATGAACCTTTTTTGACTTGCAAATGTCCGCCGGTGCTAATGTGATGAATCCTTGGTGGCACTGCCAAATGTACAGCCACAACAGCAGCAACAACAACAATAACGATAACAACAGCAGCAGCACAGCAGTCGAACGAATGAAACGAAACAAAGAACGAAAAGCGTGAACATTAGAAATATGTAAAATAGGCCGAAGGAATGCGGCCCGGGCGTTGGCAGTAAATATTTATGCACGCGCCGGCCGCTCAGTGGGGGCAGAGAGAGTAAATAACAGCGCAGCGTTAGTTGGCCGCTCGTTGCAGTTTAATTCAATGTTGGGGAGTTTACAGGCAGCGTTGGGTCCCAGGACTGTCGCTGCCCGCTGTTCGTTGCTCTGTAATTTTCTATTTGTGGTAGAAATTATTTTACAACTGTTGGAAATTATGCTGTGGTGATTCAGCCGCTCTTCAGGCTGCGGCTAACAATGCTTTTTTGTTTCGGGTGTTTTATGTAAATTTCGCAGAAATGTTCTTTACATAGGAGACTAGTAGTTGGATCTATCTATGTATGTGTGTGTGTATGTGTACTTTTTAGTCTATGAGAAATAATGCTTCTGAATTCTATAATGTCTTTCAATAGTTGCGTTGCTAGCATTGGTTGTTTTTGTATGCGAAAAGGATATCTAGAATGCCTCCTGTGGGGACAAGCGTAAATTATTGAGATACGGTTGTGGTTTTAGTTGAACGTTTCATATATAATTTAACATGTATATTTATGAATATTTGTATGTTATTGTGTTTGTGTTCTTTGGTAAACCAGAAAGGGTTGAAAGGCGCACATAAACTCAACAGGTGCGCCCATAATAACTAAGTTTCTCTAGTGTGGTTGAGAAGACAGGTGGGGATAGAGAAAGGTAGGCTTGTTAAAGAACAAACTAAACAAGCATGAAAATTGGACTACTGAGAGTATAAATTTGCGGTAAGATTAAGCAGTTCAATGGTCGATGGTTGGTCATTCATTTGATAACGTCGCGATACCAAGAAAAGTTGACTACGCCTAACAACTGCAGACAATTTCGACTGAATTTAAGCCAAGAAAGTTCTAAGTTTTAATCTTACAAGTCCAAGAAGACTATTTGTTACTAGAATATCTATTTTTTTCAGTGAAGCCAAGTAAGTTCTTAGTCTAAATCTTACAAGTTTGACTGTAGAAGACAGACCTATGATAGGTGTTTTCAGTACTGGTACGAAATATTCAAATCTCTTCAGTACAGTGACGCATACAGGGGAGGTTTTTTGGGGCTTAACCCCCCTGAAATATCCTAAAGTTAGTACAGAAATTTTATACATAACCGTCGCATATACACAGTGCTACAATTATGTATTAAGACTGCCTCTAGAAAACACAATTAAAACACGATATCTGCTAATTTTTCGGTATATTTATTCGAAATATTCTCCTCATGATTCAATACATTTGTTACATCGATTTAATGGCGATTCAAACGCGTGTTCCAGCTCATTTTTCGGAATTTCCTCCAGTGCCCTCGTCGAAACGCGTTGTATGATCTGAATGTCATCAAAAAAGCATCCCTTCAACTTCAATTTCATTTTCGGGAACAAAGAGAAGTCGCACGGTGCCAAATCAGGTGAATACGGCGGATGATTCAACACACAAACCTGATTCTGAGCCAAAAATTGACGAACAATGAGTACTGTGCGACTCGGTGCATTATCGTGTAACAGAGACCAACTTTTTGGATCGCGTTATTCTGGTCGAGTACGACGGATTCTGGCCATCAAATGCTTCAAAACTTCGAGGTAATATGCTGAAGTAACTGTTTGAGCAGTAGGAACAAATTCTTTGTGGACAATTTCTTTGCTATCGAAGAATGTGAGCAGTATTGTTTTGATTTTTGAAGAAACTTTTCGTGTTTTTTTTTGGCTTGTGGTGAGTTTTTTGATTTCCATTCCGCACTTTGACGCTTGGTTTCTGGATCGTATTGGAAACACCATATTTCATCACCCGTAATAATTGTTTTCAGGAAGTTTGGATCATTTTCTGCGGCTACAACGATGTCTCTAGAATGACTGACTCTCATTAATTTTTTGCTCCTCGTTCAATGTGTGTGGAACAAATTTTGCGCAGACCTTTGTTTTGCACAAATCCTCGTGAAGAATTAGTTGGATAGTTTCTCTGTTGATGTTTAAGGCCTCTTTCATCATTTTCAGTGAAGCATTGCGGTCGTTTGCAATAAAATCACGAACTTTCTGTATCATTTCCGGCGTCCGAACTGAAATTGGCCTTCCTTCTTCTATTTCATCTTCCAGCGACTCTCTGCCATCCACAAAACGTTTATGCCATAAAAAAAACATTTGATCTTGATAAACAAGCATCGCCATACGCTTGCTGCATCATTCGGAATGTTTCTGGTGCACTTTTACCAATTTTTGCATGGAGTTTAATGACCGCTTTTTGCTCCATGTTAAAATTTCAACATCAAATGAAAACGTGTTTTGCAAAATGAATTTGAATAAATATTAAATGTCAACCAAATGTCATGAAATTTTGATAGTTAGTAGAGGAAGGTTGAAGCTTCAAAACGCATGTGCTCGCACATAGATGGCGCGCTTGATTGCTAATATATGGTTTGAGTCTTAAAACATAATTGTCGCACTGTGTATATTCAGTCATCAATATCAATTCAATCAATTCAATCATTAATTTCACTACTGGACACAAAAAACGCACCTACAAATAAAAGTGTTTTTTAGACTAACTGTGGGCCGCTGAACACGAAAGTGAAGAACAACAAAATTTGTGTAAGAAGCGTTTTTGAAAAATCTTCGAAAATTTCCATACCTATACAGATTGTCCAAATCAGATGAGATTTGGAGAAATTACTGACGATGAAAGTTGTGAAAAAGTGATTTTTCGACCATTTTCAAAAATCATAAATTTTCGAATGATTGTTTTATAGATAAAATAAATTATCTCCTTTGGTTTTAAAATCTTAGATGAAAGATATATTGTTTGTGAAAATATTAAACCTAATATCAATGGAATCGAAAGAAAACTGACAAGGTTTTGATACACTGACTGAAAACACCAACTTTACATTTATTACACTGTGGGAACAAAAATGTCATTTTTTGCCGAGACCCATCATAATGTTGATATAGGCGTGAAACTAGAGGTCATTTGCAGTAACCTGGCATAGTCACTTCTCCCCAAAAACCTTCTTAAAGGACTTTAAAGTTTTAAGGACATACACATTTAAAAATTTTTTTTAATATTTGCGTTTGTGCAATAACTAAGATATGGATATCAAATGAAAGAGAAAAATTGTCTCCTTTTAACTAAATTTTCTTTGTTAACCCTTTCAGTCACAATGTCCAATATATTGGACTACAGCCTATACAATTCATACAGCGGGCTGTTATTTTCATGTCGGTCAGGATCAAAATATGTCAGTTAAGGAAAACATACATGTTTTGGATCTCAGTCTGTAGAAGTTAACACACCATAGCCATAATAGCTCGGGTGATCTACTGCAAAAACCAACAGCAGCGAACAACAACAACAACATTAGCACATCATAACAACAACACAACAACAACAACGACATCGAATGCAATGCAGCTCGAATAACATAACGCGGAACGGAAGCTCGCAAGCGCTGACGACAGACCAGCTGAAGTTTGGAAGCGCTGCACCACTGCAGCGTGGGAATTGCCGAATCAGCAATCAACAACGGCAGTCCAAGTGGAGCCGTCTAAGCTAACTTATTCAGGTGCAGGCACCGACAAGTCAGTCATTGTAACTCACTGCTGGTGATCGGCTGCCTTCGCATAGCGAAGGAAATAAAGTTCCAAATTAAAATTGAACATAGACTTTTACTTAGATTCATGCATCTAAATTTTATTCTATTTCAAAGTTCTCAACAAACTTACACAAACCTCCCTCCAGAAAAAAATTTAATATATTAAATGCCTATTTAAAATACATAAATAAATTTTTGAAAAAAAAACTTGCTTCAACATCCATCAAACCACTTCAACACTGCATACATTTTAACTAATATCAACATTTTGCTACGCCACAAGTGCAACATTGATATTGATTCAGTACTCCGATGGGGAGTTTGTTTCTCCCCTTCTGTCACAGCGTCACCAGTCATTTGTCATTTGTATTTATGGCCAAGTCTTTAAATTTTACACTCGCGCCATATTTCCCACCAATCAATTGCGCCGGTAATCAATTGATCACGTCGACGCTGCCAAAGTCAATATTGAAAAATTCATGTGAATTTTATTTTTATACTCTCGCTACTTTACATTGTTTGTATGTTTCGTTTTTGTTGACATAAATTTGCTACAAATTTTGCCTTCATGCATGTTTCGCGTGCAATTCTGCCAGCGGCTGACCTACTTCGGACTCAATTGTGTTTTCATTTTCATGACTATTTTTTTTTGTAATTTTTTTAAAATAAATTTTACATTGACCTCAGTTTGCATACGAAAATGCATTTTTACGATAGTGATTTCGGCTGACGATATGTCACTATGTGACATTAACGGCGAGCAATGGCTGCCAGCTGAAGTAAATCATAATAACGGACAAATGAATATTGACTGCGCACAGTTGGTGTGTGTGCAAAAAATTCATTGCAGTATTGTATCCTTGAACTGTGACGCAAACGTCAAAGTTAAAGTCTGCCTTTGTGCGTCACATATTTTTGTCACTCGTTCTGATTTAATTATTCATTAGCGGAGTTTCAATTAACAGTCGTGCAAGACACACAGACAGACAGGCAGACTGATAAATGTGTATAAAGTAGGTGAGAGTGAGAATGATTTTGCGCAATTTAAAAATATGCAACAAGAGATACTTAAAAGTTTCCATTTAATTAAATAGTAATGAGGAATTATGGATCAAGTTTCATTTGGATTGAATTCACAAGAAGTATTGAAATGAAAGTTCGAACTCTGTGTAAGTGTGTGTGTGTCATATTGTGAACTTGACATTTTCATAACTCAATCACAAAATAAGCAATGAACAGATATATCTACAAATTTTTGCCATAATTCAATATTAAACATTTTTGCTTAAGTTTCATTTAGTGTTAAACCTGAAAAATATAAAAATATAAATTCCAACTTTAGATGTGCGTCAAGTGATCTCAGTCACATTAGAAACTTGACATTCTCACTACTCAATCATTTCAATTGCATGACAGCTCCTAGAAATCATCAGCATTTTAGTAGAATTTCTATTGAAAAGCCACTCAAACTGCCTGATATGACATTTGCACATGTGACAACAAGAACAACGATAACAGCAACAATACATTAAAAAACAAAACACAAATGCACACATGCTGTCATAATTCATTGCTACCAATTAGAGCGCAAATGCATCCATTCAGGCTGCCAACCAGTGCTGTCAGCCAGTCATCGCCAGCAGTAAGCCCCGAAAACCAGAAAACCCGAAAACCCTAATTAAAATGAATTTTCATTGCAATTTTTGTAAACAAAAAAGTCAATTATGTTAACATGAATTCTCTTACCGCAGCGCGAGTGCAGCAAATGCAAACAGCAGCAGCGCAGCAGCAGCAACAACAACTACATACAACAACAGCGCAACCACACAATTTGCGTTATTGTTTCCGAAAATTATTTACCACACACGTTTATGTATGTTTTCATGCACGAACGAGCGAACGACGAGCATTGCTGCGCCATCGGCTGCCATGGCTGGCACCTACACACGCACATTGTGCGTCACAGCAGATTTGGCCAGGCCAAGTGCACAAATTTATATATTCACGCGATGTATGCGAAAATTTGCAAAATTCAAAATTACTTTGCTGGCGGCGCAGTTTTTTTTCGAATTTGGTCGCGCAGCAACACGCATACTTGCATATGTTAGCATGTGTCTACAATACATATGTACAGAATGTATATTTGTTTGTATTAGTGCAGCATATTTATGTATGCATACATATGTTTGTGTGTGTGTGTGTGGCGCTAGTTGTGCGCAATGTGGCAACCGCTGCGGTTTGCCGGAATTCACCTCAAAAGTATTAAGTCACAGCTGCTGGCCATGCGGTCAGCGGCGTTGCTAATTTTTGTACGCAAATGTCATTAAACGAATTGTCATTAAAGCCGCAGTTACTTAATGTCTTTCAACTATTTGTAGCAAGTTGGAAATTATTTTGCGGTCCACATTTTGAAGTGCGACAAAAGTGAAAGAACGATATATTTTTTCAACTATTTTATGTTTGATGCAGTTAGTCGAATCATTCATTTTCGTTAATCTTAAAATAAATGTACAACAACAATAACTGACACATATAACCACCTCTACCAGAATGGCCACAACCAACGCTCGAGCATCATACGCCCCGTATGCCCAACTCAAGTGTCCAGGTGTGCTCTGTGTTGTGCCAAGAATCAAATGTGCAGAGGCTTCCCAGGCACAAAGTGTTCTCTGTTCGCCGCCTGAACTGTCCGACTGCGAGCACTTTGCATTTGCCGAAGCGAAACGAGGCGCAGTAATTGCAACACATGTTGGCAGCAAATGATACCAACTTAGTGTGATTTATAGGCTGTGGTGGGCCGAATGAATGCGCCGACAGACAGACAGCAGTTAACTGTTACCGTAACAACAATAATAAAAACAACAACAACAACAACACCAGCAACATGTAGCAACATAATTGCGCACTTTATAAGCAAATAAACCAAAACATTCATGTCGACTGGTTCTTAAGTTAACATGCGCTCAGCGGCAGAGAAGTCGAGAATGGTTGGCAGTCGAGGGTTCGGAGTCTACATACATGCGGGCACTATTTATAGCATCAAGCAGCGCCCGAAACCCAAAACATAAACTTTGTGTAATGATGGTCAACATGACATTTTGTGTGCTTTGGATAAATTAACAACAGCAATAAACAAATTGCACATGGCACAGTGCGGCTGCGACGGGGCGGGGCAAGCTAATGGTATGCTGCGGTAATAAACAGCTGCAGTAATTAAATGTGTAGCGAATTTATGCTAAAGGAAATGTGAAGAATTCGAAAGCACACAGCCGGAAATGGCAGAATGCGCTAAAGTGGCGAAAATCGACTCGAAAGCCAACAACTTTATAAACAGCAGATTATATATATACAGATTATAGTATACACAACACATATCATATATGTATGTATTTATGTGTTGTATATAAATATATGTAGATGGTTGAGCACACAAAGAAATTTCAATAATTTCTTCAGAATGCAATAAAAAAAAACGTTGTTCAACGCTTTTTCTTGTCATAAAAGTTTTGTGCTTTGGCAGAGCAGACATGCGGTTGTGGCTTGTTGGAAATTACTGGCTGCAAGCAGCAGCACAACCACAACAGCAGCAATGGCCAGCAGTGCAACAACCCAGCAACAACAAACCTAACAGCCGGCGGCCAGCCTGAAGAGTTGGAAGTTGGTAGGAAGGACAAGTGGCGGCCAGTGTGCAATATAGAAAATTGAAAATATTTATATACACATGTATGTGTATGTGTGCGTAAGTATTTATAGTTGGCAATATGGCTGGCAATTTTCGAGCATTAAGTATCTATAAATATATGTACTTGGTTATGGTTGGGTATAAGAGAGCCACGGCTTGCAAGAATCTCATTCATTGCAGGCAAAGCTTCATATGTCATATGCAGCAACGTTAGCTGTCCTGCACACACATTTACATATTTATATACTCAGTCATTCAAGTTTGTGTGCACAGATAAATGTTGTATGCATTGCGGAAATCAATGTCTGCTGCGCAACAAAAACTTCTCATATGGAAATTTCATAGATGTTTTTTGCCCACTGCAGACGACAGTTGTGTCTGAAAATATAATATTTTGCACTCGGTGTCACAAATTCGTCTGCAAAGGTCAGAGTGTCACATTGTAGTGGCGCCGGGAAGATGGCTGACAGCATTTGTGTTGTTACAAAGTGTGTTATTGGAAATTATGACGTCAAGACTATTAATTGACGGTTGAGATAATAAAGCAGAAGACTTCAAACCTATTTCTAGCTGGTACAGGAAAGGCAAGAACGATTTTCCATTTCTATAAAAAAAATTTAAGTGTGTTGAGTTTCATTTTCATATTCTTTGCTTTTATTCTCGGCATATATTCACAGTTTGGTTTTTATTATAAACAAATTTTTCATTAGGCATGTCCGAATTTTAAAATTGAATAAGAAAAGTGTTGTGTATGAGAAGTGGCAGATGTTTAAAAAAATTACATCATTCAGATATCCTCTGTCCCCTTTCAGTCTAATTTACAAGACACAATTTTAGTAAGAATCGTGCTCGACCTCAGTGAATTCAGTGATTCCAACAAACAATTTCTCGATATAAATCTTTGGCGAAAAATTTTCAAAACAATCTCGATAATACTTGAATTTTTTTTTTACATTTCGATATATTTTATTCTCGTGGTCAATTATTTTTTTCTTATTGTTTGACTCATTGTTATACCGGAATCAATCGAGCTTAAATTCGCTCATTCACTTAACATCAGCTGAGTTTCAGCTTCTTACGAAGCCTTGTAGACTGTGAACCTTTCTAGCGGCTAGATCCTCTAAATGGTCGAAGAAGAAGTTGCCTTCGGGATTCCTGTCGAGTCTTCTCGATAATGCGGAAGAAATGTTAAGAAGGTAAAGTGTTTTTATTTCCTCTTTCTCATACGCTCTCCATACAGCTACGACAGAAGTCATATAAAGCAATTCCAACCTTCTTGCGTTGTTGTCAATTAAAAAGCTAGGCATCAGAAAATTAATCATGGTTCTAATCTGGTCTCTTTACAGTCGAAGAAGACCATCGACCCCTGTGTACCCTCAACCCATCTTAGTTTATTTTCTTGTACAACCTTGTAAGAGTTCAAAGCTTACAGATTCAGAGAGAAATACCAAGCGTTGTCATATCTTGACGCATCTACTCAGTCGCTCTTTACTGAGTGAGCTCATCTGCTTTACGTTTCCCTGGAGTTTAACATGGCGCCAGAGAGAGAATCTGTGTTATATTGTACGATCTTGGTAACTACATCTCTGTCACATCTCTTCTGGAAATAACGTGTTCCGGAAACATTTCTCGTGACAATCCCAATCCAGAGATCCAATATGTGAAACGTTACTTCATCTTTTTTGGACCGCAATGCAATTAAGGCCAAAAAAGTCAGTTATTACCGAATACCGAACAAAGTCTACAATAAACACTAACATTCTTCAGATGTTATTGAAACTCCTGATACTTCTGTGAATTATTCTCTCCACAAATGCGGAGAAGGTAACATTTGGGCTGAAAAGTTCGTATCGTTTTATAGAAAAATACATTTTTTTTGGCAAAATATGATTTTATTATTCAACACAGTTGCCATCGAGGGCGATACACCGATTATAGCGATCTTCCAATTTTTCAATACCATTTTCGAACATTGCTCTGAAGCATCAACCTGTTTTTGTTTTTGGTCGATTGTGAGCTCACGCGGCATCCACTTTGCATATAGCTTTCGCATACCCAAATATTCATGAACGATTTGTCCAACACGTTCCTTTGATATCTTTAGAGTGTCGGCTATACAAATCAACCTCAATTTACGATCTTCCAAAATCATTTTGTGGATTTGTTTGATGTTTTCGTCCGTAACAGCCTCTTTTGGACGTCCACTGCGTTCATCGTCTTCGGTGCTCATATGACATGTACGGAATTTAGCAAACCACTTACGAATGGTTTCTTCGCCTGGCGCAGAGTCCGGATAACACTCATCGAGCCACTTTTTGGTATCAGCAGCACTTTTTTTCATAAAAAAATAGTGTTTCATTAAAACACGAAATTCCTTTTTAACTATTTTTTTCAAAACAACAAAAGTTGTTTCACTCAAAATGCTGTATCTCACAAACTAATAATCAGACAGCTGTCAAATTTATACACACACACACACAATTGAAGGTTGGTACTACCTAAAAATGATACGGATTTTATTCTAGTGACGCCATCTCATAGAAACCATACGAACTTTTGAGCCCAACTGTTAGATAGGTTGTAGTAGCTGTCGGCCCGCTGTGATATCATAAATTTCACCCGTTTGAAATAAGTATGCAATACTGTTTTTTCAACATGTGGGGGACAACATGGAAGGGGAACGGAACCTACAATTCAAAGTCGAATCCGAACGGTGATTTTGAAAATTTTCCTGCACACTTGTTCAATTCTTTCAACTCTCATCTGCTTCATGTGGATAGCAGATAGAAGACGACGAGTGTCTAACAAGCTCCAGCTAGGAATCGAACTGGGCCTCGGTATGAGAAGCCAGCGCGCTACCTGCTGGACTATCGAGGCTGGCATGCGGTGAATGAAAATTGCTTTTCTTTGCGAAAAGTTTGACAAACAGAATACAAATTTCTGTAATATATTTAACCAATTTTTAAGGCAATGTTGATTGGTGTAACATTTCACGATAAAATGGTCGAATACAAACATCAAAGAACTGCAGTGTTTCTATGTGAAACTTCAGGGCATTCAGCTGCGAAATTTTGAACATGTGTATTGAAAAAGTCCTTTACAAAAAAACCTAAAACAATAGTTTAAACAAAATGAAGTCAGAAAAAAAATGAAATTGGAGACAACTTCTTGAATGAGGAAATCGATAATATTTTTACTTGTCTGAAACTCATTCCTTCCCTAAATCTTGCTGCCGTTGAGGCCACTGTTCAGGATTGGGCTGGTCTTGTACAAAATGGCGATTGGAGTAGAACCATGAATTATGATACGAGGCCAAAGCACATTGAACTGTTAGCCATGGAACCAACGCTCTACATGAGTTTTGTGTCAAATTAACGAGACAGCTGATAATTTGTCTAGAATCAGGTACAAAGTTTAGGACACTGAATTTCCAAACAGCATGAACTTTTATTTAGAATTTAAAAATTTAATTAAAAAAATAAATAAGAAAAATACTTAAAAAATTAATAATTTTATTTAAATAAATAAATAAAATTTGTTTGCGGATTTTCCACTTAGTTTCGAGGAACCATTAAGTGGTAAAGGAATGCAGTACAATCACAAAACGTATCGCACAGGACGAGTAAGATAGCTTTTCAAGAAAAACAAAAAAATGATGATTTTCAACACTTGTTTATTCTTTGTTCAGTCCCACAAAAAAGTATATATTTGTAAAACTTTAAATGTTTAAAATGCATTCTTTGTAAAAGTTTACTTACAAATTTGTCACACAAGACACAAAAGACAAAGTTCACTTCACTTCAACCATCAAATTGAATCATTATGAAACATATATCATTGAAGCTGATGCAGAAATCTCATCTCAGTGAAAATGGCAGCTTTGTGCGTATAAATTTATGTTGCACTTTATCACACTCCATGAATTTTCATGGCTTCATGTGCGACCATACTCGACCCTGTCGGCGGCATCAACGACAGCACCGACAGCAAAGTCAGCGGGCCGTCGCAGTAAAAACCATTAAAATTGATCAATTGAACTTTTTACTTGAGAACTTATTTTGCCCCTCTCTCCCCTCCCCCCACTCCAGCACCCTTCGCTCCACTTCTGCTGCACGCTTCGTTTCGCTGGCAAATTTTTTCGAGTCTTTCATGCAAAAGTCGACTTTATTGGCTTTTAACGCATCTGGTCAAAGTAAAAGCGTTTCGTAAAAGCAAAAACCACTAAACAAAAAAAGAATCAACAAAAAACAAAAAACCACAGCAAAATAGGCCACACAAACTTTTAAAATTCATGTGAATTCTAAAAAAAAAATGTTGATGCTTTTCATTTCTCGTTAATTTTTATTTGCAAACATGAAAATTCATAAATTTTCTGCTACCAATAAATTCACAATTGCGTTGCTGCCGTGTCTGTGCGTTCGTTGGTTCGTTCGTTCGTTCGTCTGCGTGTTTGTTTGTTTGTCATTATTGGCCAAATTTTTTTCCACGTTCGCCTCATTCTTTATGTAAATTTCAGTTGATTTTATTTGATTGCGAAATTGTTTTAATGGCAAAATGTTTATGTTTATGTTTTTTGGTTAGTGTATGTGTGTGTGTATGTGTGTGTGTGTGTTTGTGTGTTTTTATTCAAATTATATTTGCACTTAAATCGTATATTTTCAATATCGAAACCAACGCAGAGCAAGCGGCGTAATTACATTGTTTGTAGAAGTTTTTTCGCACAAACATAAATGTTATGTAAAAATGATTTGTGTGGTTTGTATGAAATTATGATTTTTTTGTAATTGTGCTTAGGTTGAGTTTGATTTCAGAGGCCGTGGGTTCGATTCCCAGCAGCGGCTGTTTATATAATCATCTACTTTTATTGCTCTCAACAAGAAGGAGAAGGCAAAACAGGCCAAATCTTCAAGTGTTGAAGAAAAACTGCCTTTCGGATTGTGTAGGTTTCCTTCCTTTCTTCCTTGTAACAGATGTTACAAACACATTTCAAACGGGTGAATTTTGTTTAATCACAATGAACCATCGAGTGTGTCTCTGACAGAGGCAGCCAACACAACCTAACCTAACTTAAAGTGAACTGCATTGTGTGCCAGATTTAGCCCAATCAAACACAGCTTTCCATTTTGTATCCGAGAAGTAAGAATACGCAAAATTGTCCTTTAATGTAAGTTTATGATTATTTTGTCATCATATATTATTTTTTAATTTTATTTTTTGCACATTTCTCTCTCAGCTCAGCTGCACGTTCCCCCTAAAAAAAATTGTCACTTTGTGCTGTCCATTTACGTTGCCTCTTTGTCGAAACGTTATTAACGTTAAGTTTATTTATATTTTTCACTTTTTTCCACTACTCTTTGTTGCGCCAAGGAATACAAAAAAAAAACACAAAGGAAAAAATAAAATAAACTGCAAAATGGTCCACAAAAAAGATGCAAACTTTTGCCGCTATACTCGTAACATTATTTTTTCATCAACAGTGCACAGGCTGAAAGTAATTTACGCGCATCGTAAAAAGTTCAAAACAGCAGCAAGTGTTCAACAAAAAAGTCCAAAAAATAAAATGCTGCTGTGCAGCGAACAGAATTCTGCGCGACCGAAAGTTGCGCGCAAAATATGAACTGAAAACCGCTTTTCAAATATGCTTCGCCAAGCTGTGGTGTTGCGCTTTGTTGGGCAGTCGTGAAAAATTGAAGAAGCGCTACGCGACGACAGTCGCTTGCTGCCAGAAATTATTTTTATGCGCGCTGCGCGTTGGTTGTTGGAAAAGTTCAATAAACATTGCGCTGGCCACGGTGGCCGCCATCACTGTGAGCACCCGGACGACACATGCGTGAGGACACGAAGACAATCGAAACAACTGACAACAACAATGAAGCGCAGAACTTGCCTGCAAATCTGTTTATGGAGGCATTTTTATGGCCTTGAATGCTGCATGAATGTTTTGTGTTCAAGTTTGGATTTTATATTATTTGCAATAAGGTTTAAGATTTTTTCTGCCTCATAAGCAGTCGAACAAACGCGTAGGTGGTATTCAGCAGAGTGTTGTATGTACACATGGGGAAATAAAAGTTAATGACTTAAAATTATGGACCATGAAGCGCTTACGGCTCATCCGAGCTTGGAAAGACGTTTTTTGGTTGTTTGTAGTTTGCATGGACTTTAGATGTAATATTTAGCAGAGTTAGATAGGTGGGTAAGACGGACAGCTTGTTGGTCTCTCAGCAAGTACAATCGGAGGCCTTAAAGGCCTATTGCAATGTCCGAAAAGATACCAAGAAAGTCCTTGTAATCTTGTGTTTGGGTGAGCTTCTATAGAAGCTGACAATGTCCTACAACGGCGGGTACAAACCATGTCCAATTCGTCTGGCATTCCGCTTCCTACATAGAAAGGTGCTACACTGATGCTATTCCCTCCTCATCATCGCAGGTAAAACAGTAGTCTCGATGGGACCAGTCAAGGCTTTCTGCAAAAAGACTGAACCATCGGTCTTGTCCTTTTAAGACCCCCGTGAATACGCAAAGTGTCACCTGGCTCCACCGTAACAGACACAGGTTTCTCTTATGATTCAATTCCGGCCTTAAGGTTTGCGAGTTCTGACAGTTATACCGAAATTTTCTTCAACCTTTGTTCGCGTAATTGCATTTCTGTCACAATCGATGTGAAATTCTTGGAGTGGCGGGTAGTTACCGTTCACCATATTTGCGTCCTTCATCTGTGATCTCTTTTGAGTCAGTTTATTCGCTATGTTCTTGCCAAATGAACCACTGTGACCAGGCACCCAGCAGAGTTGGATTCAGATTTAGGCACTTACGGCCTTCCATAACACATTTCGATTTGACTCTTTGAGAGTTTGATGCTTTGATTGGCGGAGTGTGAAGCATAATGAGGTGAATTGAAATGTATATTGAAAATTTCCATCAAAATCAAATTGTGTTAAAGAACATAGTTCAAAGGAGCTTATCATACGACCTCGACTCAATGAGTACTTAGCAAAGATAGATAGATGCGAGTTAGATAGTCGACATTCGACAACCCAAAAGCCTTCATAAGGATTGCAATTCTACAAAGAAATTTGTATTAAGCCCTCAATTTTCTACCCTGAGTGTCTGGGACTCACAACGAGATTCTTCTTCTATCTGTTCTCTTTTCCTAATCAGCCTTTATCTATCCTTTAAGATAGATAAAAGCGTTTATAAGGACTGAAATTTTACAAAATAAATTTTTGTTTAACTCTCAATTATCCACCCTGAGTGTCAGGGACTCACTACGAACTTCTTCTTCTATCTATTCTCCAAACTAAGCCAACCCAAAAATCTTTCTGAAGACCGAAATTTTACAAAAAAAAAGTTTATTTAACCCTCAATGGTCCACTCTGAGTCACAGGGACTCACTATAAACTTTTTTTCTATCTGTTCTCTAAGCCAATCCAACCTAAAAGCTTTTAAACGGACTTCAATTTGAAAACAAAAATTTATAACCCTATATTGACAACCCTGAGTCCTGAGGGCTCTCTACGAACTTCTTCTTCTATCTGTTCTCTAAGCCTCTCAATTTTACCAAACAAATGTTATTCAATCTTCAATTTTCGACCCGAGTTCCTGCGACTCACTACGAACTTCTTCTTCCATCTATTCTCTATGCCAAGTCAACCCAAAAACCTTTCTGAAGACCGCAATTTAAAAAAAATATATTTAACCCTCTATTGTCCACCCTTAGTCCCAAGGGCTCACTATGAACTTCTTCTTCTATCTGTTCTCTAAGTGTTTGTTTTGTTTCTCATTAAGAATGTAATTTTTGCTTAACCCTTTTGCTTTTTTGTTGCCAACAACATGCTACTTTGTGGACATCTGAACCCTTTGTGGTTGCAAGAATAATTTTTTTCTTTGGTCCTTAGAATAGTTGAACGTTTTAGGAAAAATACAAAATTAATAAACAGAATATTTCAGTTTAATGAAGAAAAGTATACACGTGTTTTTAATAGTATATCTTGACATAGTAAAGGAAGAAGAAGCAGAACAAATTAGATAACTTTTTAATTTGATGTTTTCTTTCAATTCAGATACCTTGTTTAAAAAATTTTTGGCTGAAATAAATGAAGAAGTATTCAAATTTTCGTTCTGCGTAGAAATTTTTATGTTTAACCCTTTCTGACATGAAAATAAACCCGTTCTGTATGAATTGTATGGGCTGTAGTACAGTATTTTGGACATTGTGACTAAAAGGGTTAAGTAATAATTACAGCCACAACGATGTGGTTGCTCTCATTAAAATCACTCTAAAATACAGGGTCCGAATGTAAAAATTAAACATTTTCTAATGGAATATTGCTTATATAACCACATGGAAACCTAAAACGTAAAATTGCGTAGCGAAAGGGTTAAGAAAGCCAAGTCATTGCTTAAGTCATATTGTGCCCTTAAAATAAGTAAATGCAAATAATAATTCAATTTATGTTGTATTTTTAGCACATTAAAAGTATGAGTCGCTGAGTCTCAGGGTGGATAGTTAAATAATTTTGTTTTTAAGTGAACGATTGAGGGTTAAAGGAAATTTGCAATTCAAAAGTTGTTCGACTGCATCCAGCAAAAGTGCATCTTAAGTGCTCAAACAGTAAATTAAAGTCGCTGAAAAGTATGTAAGCATTCAATTATGCATGAAATATGAAAAGCAAATATGCCACGTTGGCGCTTTTTTGCGTTAATCCCCTGAAGAAGCAGCTGGCAGCAGCATTTAAATGCCTTTTTTGCACTTTTTCGACTTAAAGCTTAATCAGAGTTGCACAGCCAAAGCACCAGCGATGCACAGACGCAGCGCTCAGTGAAAAAGTCATTCGCATGCAACATTCTCTCGTGCAGCTATGCAACGCGTTTGGATGAGCTGACAAAGGCAATTGCAGCAAATACGACAGAATTCAATTTTCATGTGGAGCCAGTGGGACGAGGTGCGGCAGCAGACGAACTCGAGGCGGTGCAGTGAAGAAGTGGCCCAAGATGCCGTGGAGATCATGGAGTGCAGAGCTGCAGGCAACAGAGCCGAGTTATCTCGGCACCCAAGCGACGAGCCAAACGCAACTACACTCGACTACAGTTTGCCGTTGCCGCTGTGCGCGTTTGGCTTTCTGTGCAATTTTTTCCATTTTATCCCGATAAGCGTGTCGTACTTTAGAGATTTGGCATGAGGCGCACGTGGCAGTCGTTCCTGCTGCCGTTGGCTTTTTCAACGAGTGCGCAGCGTAACGCAGCGCCGGAGCAAAGCAACAGCGCAAAGCTCCAGCGAAATCCCCAAAAGACGCACAAAATGTACCCAACTAAAAAGTCTGGAAAAAAAACTCCGTCAGAAGGAAACGGAACGTTCGCTGAAAGCGCCATGGAGCGCAGCAGGTGTGGGGGTATGGGGCGGCGAAATAATAAAAGGGAAAATGCCTTCGGGAAATATATGCAAATTATTCATCAATTCTGATTAGAAGTTTAACAACAAAGAGAGTCAGCCACGCACACATAGACAATTTGTGCGCTGTGCGCTATTTCGGCAAAAACTGCACGCAGGTCCAAGTAGCAACACAACAGCAACAACAACTACAACAAGCGGACAACAAAAGAAAACTCAACGATGGCGCCGGACCCTTTCGTTTTATTGATTCCTGTGTGTGCACTGATGCGAGAATGTCTGTCTGTGTGTGAGTGTGTGTGTTGATGTGGGTGTGGAGTGTGGAGTGTGAGTGCATTGAGCGAGAATTTAAACGGAGTTTATTGATTTGCGGCGTTTTGTCGTTTCGTCTTTTGCTCGACCGTTTAGTATGTTTTGTGTGTGTGTGCGCCAACTTGGCCCACAGCGATTGCCCATCGATTTGCCATATTTGTCTGCTTATTATGAATTTTGTGGTCAATACGCACACACACACATCTTCAAATGGCTTGAATTTAGTGTTTCTGTTGCCACTTTGTTCTTGCCGCCCGCAAGTATGCAACAAAGTGCGCACAAAGACGCCATAAGCCAACGGTCGCCTTTACACACGTGTTTGTGTATTCATAGATGTGTGCGTTTGTGTGCGGCCATCACTGTTAATCGTGTGTGGATATGATAATTTTTCGAAATACTTTGGCGCAGTCGCATAAAATAACCAATTTCATTGCCAACAACAAAATCCCCAAGTGTTGTTCAAATCAAGTGGTGGCAGTGATGAAGGCAAAGTAGATCCTTGCAGCGACAACAACAACAACAAGCACGGATACATACAAATAGATAATTACAGAACAGCAAATCGAGAGCCACTTCGTCTTTGGGATTTGTCGAAGCGAATTTTATGTGTGTTGCTACTTTGATGCGGTGCATTTGATTTGCATTTGAATGAGCTGAGCAGCGTGAAAAAATCACACTGCAATGACTACGAAGCAATGACATGAATATGCGCACTTTTGATGTCAACGTCCATGGTTAGTAATTTCGTTCGCTTCTAATCTAATCTGCACGCGCCGCGATTAGCATCGAAACACACTTATCTTCGCATTGCTAGAAAAAAAATCCAAAACATTTTCCAATTATGTGTGCGACACCGAACAATTTATGCGCATTGTTTTGCTGACTTTGCGTTTCCTGAATCGATGCGAAATCGCAGTTTCCATGCATCCCAGCTGAACAAATATTTGTTCTGTGTAAAATTTTAATTAGGCCTACAGCTCAAACAAATTAAAATACAACTTAACTAATTATTCATACAAATATCCCAATGCTCATTTGTGTGCAATGAGCGGAAATATTTAAATGCCTTTTGCCTAAATATTTAGTTTTCGGCGAAACCATGAGAGACCTACCAGAGTTAACGTGTAGGCGCACAGTGGGCCACGAACTAAAATGAGAATGTTATAATTTCATAATCGTAAGGAAATGTCTCAGCCGACCTCTGTCTCAGATGTTGTAAATCCGAGCTTATATTTTCTTCATATATTTTTTTTAACAAATCATTTAAAACAAATTCAAAAAACTGGGTTTACCCCAAAACGGGTTGTGGTTGTCCTTCCAAAGAAAAAGCACTTTGCACTCTGTGTGCCAAGATCAGTGGTGCGTTGGATCACAAGTTTCATTAGTAGATCACTGGTTCACTGGTACTTTGGATCACTAGTTTCTTATCAGATCACTGGTACCATGGATCATTAGTCCCTTAGTAGATCATTGTTGTTTCGGATCACAAGTTTCACCAATAGATCACTAGTACGTTGGATCTGTAGATCAGTGGTGCGTTGGATCACAAGTTTCATCGGTAGATCACTGGTTCAGTGGTGCTTGAGATCACTAGTTTCATTAGTAGATCAGATCACTGATACGTTATATTTGTAGATCAGTTGAGCGATGGATCATAAGTTTCATCATTTGACCACTGATTGGTGATGATTGGTGCTTTGGATCATTAGTTTCATTAGTAGGTCACTGCCACCACCAACAGATCACTGGTACGTTGGATCTGTAGATCAGTTGAGCGATGGATCATAAGTTTCGTCAGTTCACCACTGATTCGTTGGTGCTTTAGATCACTAGTTTCATTGGTAGGTGACTGCTTCACTGGTGCTTTGGATCACTAGTTTCCTTAGTAGATCACTGGTGCCGTGGATCAATAGATCCCTTACTAGATCATTGGTGTTTTGGATCAGGAATTTCATCAGTAGATTACTATTGCTTCGGAACACTAGTTTCCTTAGTAGATCATTGGTGTTTCGCATCACAAGTTTTACCAATAGATCACTGGTACCTTGGATCTGTAGATCAGTTGTGCGTTGGATCACAAATTTCGTTAGTAGATCACTGATTCACTGGTGCGTTAGATCGCTAGTTTCATTAGTAGATCATTGGTGTTTCATATCACAAGTCTCACCAATAGAACACTAGTACGTTTGATCAGTAGATCAGTGGTGCCTTGGATCACAAGTTTCACCAATACATCACTGAACGTTGGATCTGTAAGTCACTGAAGCGTGTCATTAGTAGATCACGCACCGTTGGATCACAAGTTCACCAAGAGATCACTGATACTTTGGATCTTTAGATCAGTATTGCATTGGATCACTAGTTTCATGAGTAGATCACTGGTACTTCGGATCACAAGTTTCACCAATAGATCACTGGTGTGTTACATCACTAGTTGCATCAGTAGAACAATGGTACGAGGGCGGGTCAATAAGTCCGTGACGTTTTGAATGAAACACAGGTTTTTAGATAAAAAGTTATTTTATTTTTCAACATAGTCTCCTTTGAGATCTATACACTTAGCCCAACGTTTCTCCAGTTTTTTTATCCCTTCCGAAAAATATGATTTGTCGAGGTCTTCAAAATAGGCATTTGTTTGTGAGATGACTTCGTGATTGGAGGCAAATCTCTTTCCGCCGAGCCATTTCTTCAAGTTTGGGAACAAGAAATAGTCACTTGGGGCTAGAACGGGTGAATAGGCGGGATGAGGGAGCAATTCGTAGCCCAATTCATGGATTTTTGCCATGGAAACTGCACATGTGTGCACCCGTGCACACGAAATTCACTTTTTTTTCCATTTTCTTCTCAGTCAACGCGGTAGTCGGATATTAACGGCTGTCAAAAACAAACTAAATGGCGCAGCTTGTTCAATTTTTGACAAAAGTCAAACAGACAGATGACTGTTGACGGGAGCAGTGTTGCCATTTCAATTAAGAGGCGGGAAATTCAAAAAGTCACGGACTTATTGACCCGCCCTCGTACGTCGGATCGCTACTTGCGACCGTAAGTAGATCACTAGTGCGTTGATTCTATGGCTAACTGATGTATTGGATCACTACTTGATATGTGGAACTATGTTAATAGATAAAACTGGTTTGGTGAATCATTACCATTGGCACAATCAAGGACTCAATAACTAAACTAACACTCCACCTACAATATGGACGATTACGAAAAACTTAGCCCAAGCTTCTCTATAAGGCTACGTGATTCCTTCATACCGTATATTCGTAAATCTAAAATTGAATTTCTAACAACCAGTGAACTCCAATTGCAAGCTCCAATCTAATTATGCAAAATAATATTTGCAAATTTAAAATGAAATTTCGAAATCAAATACTCAAACTAAAATCAAATTTGATACAGTTGAACAATTCACACGCTGCTCCTATTCCCGCTCATTAAAACAAAAACTCAAAACTGCAATTCATAAATAGAGCAAAACCCCATAACAAAACCAAAATTGCGCCAACAATTTGCAAATGGAAATTTGATAATTAATATTACGAATAATAAACCATTTGTATGTATGAGCTCACTGCGAGTGGCCAATGTCGCAGACCACAGCCTGCGCCCAGGATGCTTATTTAATTGTTGAATATGACTATGTAAATGTATAGATGTGGGTGTGTCTGAGTTTGTGTGCGTGCAAGTATATTGGCGAACTCACCCAAAATCTCGACAGTGTGTGTGATTTCGCGTGGCTCCATTGTGGCAATTTGGCAGATATAATCCCCAGCATCCTGTGGCACAGCGTCACGTATTTGCAAATTGAATCCGTTGACCAGGCGCACACGTGGATCGGGTGTGACTTTCACTGAGCCGGCGGTAAGTATGGCAATGCCACGTTTCCAGGCGACAACGTATGGATCTGAGGGATAATCAAAAGAGAGAGAAAGCAGAGTTGAGTAAGTGCGGCAAATTGAAAACGGAAAGTCACTTGATTATTATGTAATTGCGAAATGAATTTTAATGCGTGGTTTTTGGGTTTGAGTTTATTGTTGTTATTGTTACTGTAGACATGTTACACAAACGTATTTTTCATATCAGTTGAGGGTCATGACATGTGATGAACTGAGCTGAAAGGCATTTATTTCGCTTAAAGGACAAACGAGGAATGGGTCAAAGGTGATTGATGAAAATGTAAATGTAGATGCTAGGAATGTTTTTCATAATTTTATTTTTATGTGTAATTAATGCAACATATATGCAGAATGAACTTTTGGCCTTTTCTTTTCAAAATAAATGTTGGTTGAATAAGAAATAAATGCTTAATTAAAAATGTAAAATTTTTGTTGTTGCAGAAAATGTTGATGTTGAGCTATTAAATTTTAAAATATTTCAAAAGAGATAGAAAAGTACAGCGAAAGCATTGAAAATAGAAATTTCACAAGATTTGAACATTTAAATTCTTGCAAAAATATCCAAATTTATTTCTTTACACAAACAATTAACTTGGTTCACATCATTACCCACAATTTATGACGTAAGGGTATTAATTTAATTTATTTATACAGATTTGTATGTAGACTACCAGAAGAAATAAATCCATTACCCATTTCACATTCGCATAATCGACCACAAAATCTGTCAGCTGACTTTCAGAAACACTCAATAAAGATTTCCATACAGCCGCTGTCTCGTGTTTGGGCATTAAATAGTCAAATGCAGTCCATCAATTTCATTTATAGACAACATGTCAGAGACACTCGCACGCGAAATGAGAGAAAACATCTTGAAGCAGCGAAATTCTGTGGCACCAAGTGCCGCCAAGTGCAATGCATCGACTAAAGATATAGTCTGCGATTTCAATCATTCGGCACAGAAAGGAACTCAATTACACTTTCACATGAAAGCATCAATCAACACTTTTGCGCATACAAAGCAATGATGAAGTGAGTGCAAGTTAATAGGCGCAAGCACGCACACAAACACACACACACACATACAGTCACAGAAACACACATGAAGGTGCATAGCGTTTGAGTGTTGCGCTAAGGCAACGATTGAAATGGTTTGTCAACACATGTGCGGCTAGTTGAGACAGACACACACTCACTTCCCTCTTCACTCACACAAATCAAGACGCAACCATTGAAGACATGCTCTCAAATCTGTGAGTTAGTATGTGTGTATGTGTATGTGAAGGCATCAAAATGCTACAGCTCGATTGACAAACGCTGCCGGGTAAGCGATATCGCACAATCGAAATCGCTTTTAGCCTCACGGCAGCCGGAAAGCGCAGCACTTCCGCTGGTGCGCGCGTACTCGATGTTCTTAATCAGTGGCTTCCTTTGGTGATGGAAGCAGGAAGCGCACGGTCGGACAGGCAGGCGACAGACACACCGACAGACAGACATATAGATAGACAGGCGGGCTGACATCTTCAGCATTTCGAAATCATTGAACTCATTAATTCGTGCGCGCTTTCAATGCGATTCAAAAGCGACGTGAGTGCCTTTGACATTTCGCTCGCGTAGCGGATGCGGATGTGTCATGGCACTGGTTGGGGCGCCCACCGACGGGCGGCGGGTGGCGTGTTGTATGTTGTATGGGCCAATGTGATGTGTTTGTTATTTCCTAATGAAGTATGTCTATCATTCGGTGAACGCATGTCGGCTGATGGATGTCTGCTTTAGGGGCAATCACACACATACACGCACACACGCACATTTAGTTGAGCTTTAGTTGTGGTGTTGAAAATCGTGTTGAGCCGGTGGCAAGCTGGCATAATGATAGATTAAGCAACAGCAAACCTATTTCATGGACATTTGTAGTGGGTTGAGGAAAATTACGCATTTCATGAAATGAACAACAATGTAACCATAGATTATACATGATTGTGGTGAGTTTTGGAACTTAATTGATTTTGTATTTTTGGCACTGAACAAGATTGTTTATTGATAGAAGAATTATGCAAATTGGTTCTTTTATTTTCGAGATGTGAAGTTTTCTTTTAGTGGGCTTTGGAAAATTATGCATTCCGTAATAAACAACAATGTAACCATAGATTTTTTTATGATTGTGGTGAGTTTTGGGGCTTTATTGATTTTGTATTTCTGATACAGAAAAAAATTGTTCATTGATGGAAGAATTATGCAAATTCGTTCTGTTCTTTCCGAGTTGTGGAGTTTTCTTTTAGTGGGTTTAGGAAATTTACGCATTTCGAAATGATCAATAATGTGCCACCAGATTACACATGATTGTGATGAGTTTTGGGACTTAATTGATTTTGTATTTCTGGCACTGAAAAATATTGTACATTAGTAAAAGAATTATGCAAATTGGCTTTGAAATTCCCGAGATATGAAGTTTTGTTGCAGTGGGTTTAAGAAATGAAATGAAGAACAATGTGCCTATAGATTATATATGATTGTGGTGGGTTTTGGAACTTAATTGATTTTGTATTTCTAACACTGAAAAAATTTGTTGATTGATAAGAGAAATATGTAAATTGGTTTAGTTGTTTTCGAGATATGAAGTTTTCTTGCAGAGGGTTGAGGAAATGAAATAAACAGAAATGTAACCATAGATTATATATGGTTGTTATATTATATATGGAGTTTTGGAACTTAATTTATTTTGTATTACTGGCATGGAAAAAAATTGTTCATTGCTAAAAAATTATGCAAATTGGTTCTTTTATTTTTGAGATGTGAAGTTTTCTTGTAGTGGGATGAGGGAATTTACGCATTTCGAAATGAACAACAATATAACCATAGAACTTAATTTATTTTGTATTTTTGGTACTGAAAAATATTGTCCATTAGTATAAGAAGTGTGCAAATCGGCTTAGAAATTTCCGGCATAGGAAGTTCTCTTGTGCCCCATTTCATAGAAAATGGTCAGTTTTGTATGGCAGATTCCTTTGGGGTTAGAGATAGCGAGTAGGTATGTTTAAAAGAAACATTTGAAAAGGATAATACATGAATCGATCCTATATTTGGCATATTTCGGAGCAACCTGGGAATACTGAGAGCTTATATTGTTACGAAAATGACCTCTTTAAGTTCGTATCTGGATTGTGCTTGAAAAATAAAACCACTTCAATTATTCAGCGCAAACGCAATCAAAAACCAACAGCTTGCTTATTCAACTAAGACCCTCTGCGCTGCACACTGCTGCTTTTTATACTTGTTTTCTTATCGCGCCGATATTTCTTGCACATTTCAGTTGAACTCTCTATTTCGATCGTTCTAGCACAGTCCATCACCTTCGCGAACCATCCTTGCCATATCGGAATTATAGCCAACCGGCCGTACTCCAAAGTTCATGCCTAAAAGTATGCTTGAAAAAGCATTCATGCAGAGCACAGCACAGAGTACCTCATCGTTACAATATAATAAAAACCAGGGACCGGAAATGACAGTTTTTTATGAAAATTATTTTAGAACAAATTACTATGTAATAAAAATCATACAACTAAATGAAAAATACCATTCAGTTTCTTTTCGCACCGAGAATCAAACTTGGCAATGAGCTTTTATTTTGTAATTAAAAAAATCAAAAAATAAATAATTTTTTTTTTATTTTTTATTTTTAAATAAAAATCACAAAATAACTCTAAAACATTGATTTTTATAATAAAATTTACAACTGTTCCCTGATAAAAACGTTAAATTTGCATAGGAGCCTCATTAAGGATTCGAAAAAGGGGCTAAGTATGTGGAACAGAAATGTTAGAAGGAAAAATTATTGGGGGTCAATTAAAGACTTTAACCTTCTAACAGTAACTTAAGGCAGCTGTTCAGCAAATTGTCGAATTTTCTAGCAATTTTGTAAGCTTTGCCCACAATGCGACAGTATTTACCTCCACTCTAGCCACCCAATCATTTGGCTCATTCATTAATGAATGAAATCGAAAAACATGTAATAACATAATTATCCTTTTTTCGTTAAAAAAAAACCTTAAAACCCTATCAGGTCGAACATTACCCTGAAAGCATTTCGCTTACAAATTAATTAATCATTGCTTTCGTCTGAGCGCCTAATGTCTCAAACGAGCTGACAGGTTTATGCTTTCGAAAATTTCAAGTGGCTGCAAGTACGTTCAATTGAAAACCGTGTTGGCAGAATGCAATAAATAAAAGCAACCAATACCAACGGTTTGACTTATGTCAATTAATTTTCAATTTTAAGGGTCGATACATTCAATTTTGCCGTTTGTTAGATTTCAATACTAGAAATATTGAAATAGACAGGCAGACAACAGCTGAGACAAAGCTAGAAATAAAATTCTTATGAAATGTTAATTGAATTGGATTTTCATTCCAACACGGTTTTTGTGTGCCATAGATATCAATGAAGTGAAAAAGAAGAAGAAGAATATTGAAAAAATTCTAAAAAACGCCATCACTCGGTTGACAGTTGACGCTGGCAGCAGTGGTGTTGAAATGCAAATTTGCATGTGCGAGTTGTATACAAAATGCAAATGAAATTCGTCAATCGGACGGACAGAGTCGCGAAGGTAGATAGTCAGCATGACAGACAGACAGACACTCAGGCAGACTGGCAGTCAAGTGGGAAAAACTGTCAGTCGGCTATAGCTGCGCGTATTGAAAGGTGAAAAGGAAAAAAATCGTAAAGCTTTTATAATTCTCTTTTTTTTTCATTGAATTGTAATTACGCTGCGGTGACTGATTGGAGCGACAAGCGGGAGCAGGGGGCAGACGTTTGCAGTGCGCATTGGTGCACATGTCATGACTGCATTAGACGCAACGTTGCGGTAAGCAGCTATGGCTGTCATTCAATATTAGAGGCGCCGCTAACGACAGCCAGCACACAGCGCCCCTCGGCATTGCTGCCGCAAGCCACAATATCAACAACAACAACCTGAGGTATGCAATTTAATTTGCATTGCCACTTGACTCAAGTGCCAAATACGAGTTCGATGTGCATATGTATGTATGTATGTGTGTATGTGTGTGTATTTGTGATTGTAATAACCCCATCAAGGTGTCACCTTCATTATGCAACGCATTGGCGCTTCAGGTGTTCAGGGGTTTGAGCAAAATTTCCAATTATACAATTCACGCATTGAACAAATATATACTTCGTATTGATTTTGAATGCATTTGATTTTTGTCAAAGCCTGAAAGACAACCAATTGCAACATGGCCGCATTCGGTAGTGTGATACATACGGCCCAAAAGTCAATGACCAATAAGTTTATGGAATTTTCTTTGCAAAAACATGGCATGAAAATCAGCATTTACAACTCACTTTATTCATAGCATACTTTTAGGCCACCAATTGAATTGAGAAAACTATATATTACGCAGTCCAAATGCGGCACCGTCTTGCAATGCACACCAACTCATTTACATTCATTCACATCGACCTGTCAACGTGACGATGCGTATGGCTGCACTTAAGTGGCGATTATGTTTTCCTGCTTACCGCAACCACATCATTAGGAATTCTTTTAATAGGTGTTATGGGTCTTTGCATTACACGACATAATTTGTGTGTGGGGGTTGAAGCCGCACGAATTCGCAAGTGTGCCTACAAGTACCAGTCGACTGTGCGCCAATGAATAATTAATTGAAAATTGAGATCTTGGCGGCTTTGCCATAAGTAAAAGAGCGGCTTTTGCAGTCCGAATGACTGAGTTGCTGAAAAGGGGATTAAAGTGTTATTGGTGAGCTGAAAAGACGCATTTCCGTTTACAAATTGATTTACTTAGTGGTATTTCGTATCGATTGGTTGCTATGTCTGAAATGCTTTTGCATGAAATTTTAATTATAATTACCAAATTATTATGTCAAACTAGACGGCTTATGGTGCAACTCAATCGAAGCGAATGTTCAATAAGTAATCAATAAATAATTCATTGAAAATTCTATTCCCGCTTAAATAAGCGGCACAGGATTTGTCACTAACAGTGACACGAAAATAGTAACAAACTGAATTTTCATTTGCATTCAAATTTGCGTGACAAATTAAAGTATTTATTCTTGGCAGCTGTGAGTTTAAGCTGCTTTAAGCTATTTCATGTCAATACTGTTGAGTTTCTCTAATGGCAGTTGAGAAATTTCAAGAACAGCAAACTGTTGTTGTCCACTCGACTGGTAGAGTCTGGTTCTTCTCTAGTCTGGTCTTAACTCTAGCAAGTGGCCGAGAAGGGTTGAGTCTTCTTCTTTCTATCACTGTGTAATCTATACTTTTGCCATTCCCCTTTGTAGAATTTCCGCATCGAATCTGGCATCTTCACTTCAAGTATGATAATCCCAAAAAAAACTGAAAGTTTAAAACTTTTAATGCCCCCCTCAAAAATTTCCGTATTGTTGGTAATTTTATTAACCGTAAACCTCTTTGAAATTTCTGCATTAGAGAGTAATTAACTTACTGCCCCAAAGTATGAAAGGCAAGCAACGCAATTACGCTGAACGATGAAAGCAAAAACGCTGACGCTTTGGGTTCGGAGTCAAATTAACTGCCGCTTAATTCAATTGAAAATATTATTTCCGCACTGTTCATGGCCAACTTCAGAAAATCGCTGTTGCATGTGCCTCAAGCAGACACAGCACATGCGCCAATTATTTATTGAGCTGAGTATTTGTTGACCTGAAAGTAAGCGCCAAATTTTTGCCTAAAAATTAATGGCAAATTTCATCAAATTTAACTTGAGGTCTCCAGCGAATATTGTTTCAGCTTTAATTGGTGTTTGTTGAGCCCAGCAGCGATTGAATTTTTGTCTGTTTTGTTGTTGCTGTAGTTGGGAAAAATTAATTTTGCACCAAGAAGCGGTGTTTAGTGGTGCATTGAATTACGCCCACATACACACACACACAGACACCGAGTCGGGCAACGAGACAGCAATAACCTTGTGGCCACATGTTGCAATATGCTGGCAGACAACAGCTGTTGTTGTTTGCAATAACAATAACAACAACAAACGACAACAGTAGCCAACAGCATCGACAGCATCTATGACTCAAGCTCAGCTTGTCTCATTTCAAGTAATTACAGCGCTTGCTGAGCGTAAATTTCATCCATCGATAGAGCAGAGCATGTCTGAGTTAGTGTGTGGGTGTGTGTGTGGCAAACATCTTAAGGATGCACTGGTTGTACGAAGGCAGCGTCAACAGGGATTGCACCACCGACAGGAAATTGGAGAAATGCATCGTCATGCTTCTTTTGCTTCGGAGTAGGGGGAGGAAGATGAAATGCAGCCGCTTGGCATATGAGATGGGCGAGACTTCCGGAAGCGGAAACAACTTTTAGCATTCAATATTAACTGCTCGTATGTTGTGCAAGTGTTGTTATTGATGTTGCGGTTGAGCTGTTTCGTTGCGGTTTAGGGGCAGGAAGCTGTTAGACGCACACACACACACACACACACATGCACATCGCAACCGAATATAAATCGTTTTCATGAAACAGCAAAAACGATAAAACCATAGAACGCCTCAATTTCCGGTTTAAGTGCGCAAATATAAACATGCAACAAACACTTCGCCCCCCTCCCCCACCCTCCTCTCTCTCACACGCACTGGCAGAGCGCAAAGTTTAAGCGCGCTTAGTTGCAAGTATTTAAATTCGCACACTTTCACACTTGAATACTTAAGCACATAGATTTACTCGCACACACTCGCACAGACAACGTGTGTGCGTCGCAAGGTTGCAACATTGAAAGCACTTAAATAGTGTGGCGCGCACCGAAGGCGGAAGCCTAGTAAAAGCATTTTTGCACACACACACACAGAGACCAATGCACGCACACCAATTTTTATATTCAGCGCAACGCAATGCGAACAATGGGATGCACAGCCAGCTGGGCGGATGCACAGTTAAAGCTTAGGCAACATACATACACACAATTGCATATATATATATACACAAAAAAGGAAGATTCCTAGACTCAAATAAATGACCAGACACAGCGTGTAGCTGAGAAGCCGCAGTCGGTATATCTCGTTTGGTTTATCCACCAATGGCCGCTCGGCTGCCGTGACACGAGTGCGAGTACACTTAGCCTGCGGTCAAATGTAAACAAGCAAACACTATGGACACAAGTATGCAATGTTTTTCCCCTGACTGACAAAAGTTGTAAGTTACAAGAAAGCCAAGTACACGCAAAAAATATGAAATTTATGAAAACAAAAATGAAGAACTGTAGAAGTATTTGAAGTGAATGAATTGTCTAAAAGTTTCAGTATGTAAAATCAGAACAGAATTCATGCATTTGGCCTGATGCAATATAACGCTCTCTCCTTTCTATTGACTAAAATTGGCCACTTTTGTGCTTCCTTCAGACAGTCCAATTGTTGACAGTCAGGACCAAAGTAGGAGTTTGTTTGACCATAGAGAAGCAGCTCCAAGTAGATGATTCTCTGTCAATTCCACCAAACACACGTCAAACACCATCCTAGCTTGGCCAAGGTTTGTGTTAACTCCTCGTGATTCACTTAACCCTAGTGTGTGTGTGTGTGCTGAAAAAACACCCTTACCCGTGTGGTGAGGTACCCGGAACCCCAGTACAAATTGTATGAAAAATTCTGTAATGTACGAACTTCTGCTTTTTCTGCTTAGTTTTAAAGCTCTCAGTAATATAAAAGTATATTTTATGATTCGATAAAAAAGTGATTTGGGTACCCGGGTACCCCATCACACACATAAGGGTTAACGTTGTCGTTTCATTGCCAGTCACCATCCGTTTCAGACATGCATCGTTTTTCTAACAATTCAGCAGAATTTTAAAATTTTCAAGGCATGAGGCATTAACTCGTGTGGCACCCATATTGTTATATATGTAACTTCTTCATGCAAATCTGTTCAAATAATCCTAAAGGATTTTCTTACAGAGTTTACATGACGGTCGGCCCTGAAAATTTTCATTTTACTCATTTCATTATTGGCATTTTTAGTAATTGGCTTTCCAGAGTTTGATGCATCCTTGACATCAAAATTATGGAAACGAAATCAACTAAACCGAATTTGTGCATGATTGGCTTTTAGAGTTACCCACGGAGCCATGAAGATTATTCATTTTTAATTGCCTGGTATTTATTATTTTTTTGTGTCCACTTTTGATGCGCTCTCAAATGAAATTGAATGAATCAATCACAAAATTGTCTGAACTTTTTTTGTTCAAATTGTCTCAAATTTTATTGTATGATTTCTTATCTTCCTAATACCATCTAATGTAATCAAATCGAACTTATACAAAGCAAGTCACAGATAACTAAAATCATCTATTGGAAAAAGAACCTTTTTTCTATATATAAAGGAACATTATCTCAAATAAAATTGACAGAAACAATCACAAAATTGTGTGAAAAGTTTTTTTAGTGCGATTTCTTGTCTTCCTAATGAAATCTAATGTAATCAAATCACACTGAAGCAAGGAGAGATACAGATAATTAAAGTCATCTATTGGACAAATAATCTTTCTTCTATATATATAAAAGTAATATAGAAATAATGTCTATTTGGTTGCTTGCTTGCTGATCACACGACACGAAAGTTTAACAGGCACTCAATCCTCCCGGTAAATTTTATCGGGAGGATAGCTTAACGGGCAGATGAGAAAACGAAAATGCGTTTATCGGCCCGTTAAAGTGAACTTTAAAGTTAACGGGAAGATGAGAAAACGGCCCTAAAACTCAAAAACTAGAGGGCCAATTGAGTTGAATCGTTCATGGAATGTTCATTGAAATTTAACGCCGAATCCAAATGGCGGTTTTTGGCAATTTTCCTTTCACACTTGGAGGTTTAGCCATTACCTGACAACAGTACACTTGCGCGATTCTTGTAATTCTCATTTGGTTCATGTGAATAGCGATAGAAGTAGACGAGTGTTTCACCAGTCCGAGCTGGGCATCGAACCTAGGACCTCTGGTGTGAGAAGCCAGCGCGCTATTCACTGGATTATTGAGGTCGGCTAAACTGAACTTTAAACTATAATTCGCACATCAATGAAACTGAGTTGAATCCTGAACTGGAAGAATGGGTTGAACATAGCATAAAAAAGGCGAAGTTGTAAGAAGAAACTTGATTTATTGGGCTCAATGTTGACTTCAAACTTGCGTACAAAGCCGCTTAGTCTTGCTAGACTTCTATTAAACTTTCTAGGAAACGGAACGAAATTTTCTAGCGTAAGGCTAATCAACCACCTTGGCTTGGGATTTAAATCTATTAATCCTTTCGCTACAGGTTTTTACTAGGGAAAGTTAAAATTTTAAATTTTACGGTTTAGGTTTCTATGTGATTATATTAGCAACATTCCATTAGAACATTTTTAATTTTTATACTTGGACCCTGTAATTCAGAGTGTTTTTATATGAGAGCAAACATAAAACTTTTTACGCATAACGAAAATTTGATTATTTCTTCATTTACTTCAGTCAAAATATTTTAAAGTATGGTATCTAAATTGAAAGAAAACGTCAAATTAAAAATGTATCCAATTTTTTTTTGCTTCTTCTTCCTTTACTATGTCAAGATATACCACTAAAAAATGTGTATACTTCTCTTCTTTAAACTTAAATATTCAGTTTATTAATTTTGTATTTTTCCTAAAACTTCAAACTATTCTAAGGACCAACGAAAAAATGAATTCTTGCAACCACAGAGAGTTCAGACGTCCACAAAGTAGCATGTTGCCATATGGCAACAAAATACCGAAAGGGTTAACGTAACCTTGATGAGGTCCAATGGTCCGAAATGGAGTGAACAACAAAATAAATATTATATTTCAGCTAATTTCTTTTATATATTTTTTAAGAATAACTTTTAATTACTTCATTGCGCATTTAGCCTTTCAGTAAACTTCTTAAATGTTTTTGTTTTTGTTAAAAAGGCTTTAAAAAACTTTAAAGTCAGTGCAAAGCGTGTTACGGTATGTTGAAGGTTGCCATCTGCTTAGAATGAGAGCAATGAAGCTGCTTATTTTTTTTATTTTAAACATAAAACTGCTGTTACAAATTTTTTCTTTGGGTTTTTGAAGCCTGTTCAAAGCTCTTAAGGTAGAAGGTAACTTTAAAATTAAAATTAAGAAATAAAATAAAATTTATTTAAATTATTGACGCAATTTCTCTCAGTGTAAAAGTCAACTTCAACATTACAAACATGCTATTTGTCTGTGCTGAATTTATTACTTTTTGAAAAGGCCACCATTGCAACATATTCTCCAGAGATAAGCGACTTGTCGTTGTACCACAGCGAGACGGCATCCTGCCGGCCAGGGGGGAGTTGGCTACTTGCGACATAGATACAAAGCTACATTATTTTAGTATTGGGACATATTTTTTGGTTTAAAGTTGAGAAGGAAAAGCTTAAAGACCAAAGCTTAAAGACAATTTAACTTATTAGTTGGTAATTTTTTGCTCCAAACTTTAGACTTTTATACAAAATTCTTCAGCCTTAACTTTACACACAAATCTTGTATATTTTTGTGCCGGTCTTTGCATAGATTTATTAATATTTTCATATTTAATGCAGTTGATGCGCATTTAAGTCAATTACTGCAAATCGAATTACACCAAAATTGAAAGAAAATTATTATTGCAGCAAAATTCGAAACTTTGCCGAAAGTCAAATAAACGCCACTGCGGTTGGCCGACTGGTTGGTTGGTTGGCATAATTTGTAAATATTTCGAAAAAAGCATTTTGCAGTGGAGCTTAATTTATTGGCAATTAAATGTGTGTCTGGTGGAATTTGTTTATTTAATATTTACAAAAGATGTAAAACCATATTTCTGAGGCTAATAATGCCATAGCCCAGAGTCAATAGACACGTGTGTGTGGAAACGCTGAAAGGCCGGACGGCCTTCGTTTACTTAGCCAAAAGAGAGAATGTGAGACTGTGAATTTGCAGACGAGCAAAGCAATTTAACTTTGGAAAATTGAGTAAGCAAGAAACAAGAAATTTGCGTTTGCTAATCTCGTCGGCTTGCTTGCTTAGAAGATACCTTCGGCTACTGTGCAAACAGAAATTTAAATACACATGAATTTACCTTAAAAACAGGGCTGCAATAATTTTTGAGGAACACACATATTGCGGCATAAAGCCAATGTATGCATAAATATTTGACAATATAAGGTAGATGTAAACATTTAGCTGGCTACATGTGTGTGTGTGTGTGTGTGTGTGTGAGCTTGTTTCGGTAAGATTATTTATATTATATAAAAGTTGATGGGATAACGCAATGATTAAGGTAAGCCCACACAACAAGCTCAACAATATTTACTTATGCAAAAATGTATTAAAGATAAACACACACACTCACACATACACCCACACACGCATATCGCATATCGGCCAATACTCGCAGAAGACATGGTTTTTGTGCACCGTGGGCAGATGAAGTCAAACGAGCAGTGCACATCGCTGACTAAGAAGGCCAGCATTGAATTTGATTTTTATTTACCGGATTAGAGGTGCGTGGGTGGCATCTTGAGCCGCTCTCGAGCACAATTTGGCTGCTGTTGGTGTGGGTGTGTGTGTGTGTGTGTGTGTGTGTGCGTTCGCATTTGCTTGTACAAATATTGATGCGATGTGTGTAAATCGTGCGGTTTATTCATTTAAAATTTATTAAACACTCAACGCATACACACACACACACACTAACACAGCCGAAACTGCCGAAATTTTGCTTCTTCGGAAATATCTCAGCAAAGAACCCGAAACTGTGTTTAGAACTGTTTGCGTTCGTAAGTAATCGGCGCGTGTCGGCCGCATACGTTTGGCTCATTTTCAAGTGATTTCGTTTCAATTTTACGAGTTGCGTAATAAAACAAAAACACGCATATAAATTTCAATGGGCCACAAGCACATCGCAAGCACTCGCTAGCTTTTAGTGCGCTTTTAAAAATTCTATCAATTATTTTTTACAGTTTATTGCGCACATAAACCAAGCAACAATGTGGCGCGTTCACAAAAAATGCGCGCAACCCTTGGAACCGCGCCGCGAGTGCATTATTACCTGGACGTGATGCGTAATGACGGCATAACACAGCCCGTCGTCATCAGGCGACGCGACGCGCGTAATCCAATTCGACGACGGCTGCTCGTAAACGCGCATCGTACGACGGGCCACTCAGATATTTATGTTAGTAGCGTTAAACATTCGAAATTGCCGCCTGCCACCGCGGCCATTTTCTTTTTCAACATACACGCGTGGAGCGTTGGAGCGTTTTGCTTAAACGCACACAAAGCATTCATGCAATGCCATAAATAAAACATCCTTAATTTTGCCGCGGGTCCTGCTTCACTACTTTGTGTCGCTTGCGTTTTCATATTTGTTTCGTTTTGCTTGCTTGTTGTTTCGTTCCCTTTCGCATATATGCTAATCACACACTCATCGTCGGGATCGTCGTCAGACAGCGTTTGTCTCGGTTGCTTTATGCCCTTTGATTGCTCCATAGCCTTGAGCTGTGTGGCTTTGAACTTGATGTTTTGGCGCAGACGACATGGAAATTGAATTGAATAGAATGAAAGGAAACCGAAGCGCAGCAGACTTTGTGTCCAAACTCCACAATGCCCTACAGCGCTGCTCCCCCTTTCTTTTCCCCTCCCATTCCTTCTTCAACCTGAGCTCATTCCATATCGCGCAGCGCCCTGTAAGCCATTCGATTCATGACAACTTAATGTCGTCCAGTCCGGTTTGGTTCAGTTCGGTTCAGTGCACTTGCACCGAGTTCTATTCTACGTATGTATGTATTCGCTCAAGTCATGAACTGAAGTATTGAAAGAACGCAAGCGAGCCAATATTTCTATGGAATTTTGCTCTGCGGTTGCTTACTTTTGCACCACTGGATTATGACTGGAAACGTCACATAAATATTATTTCAATTTACGTTGCCCGCCAGACGAGCAACGTGCGCTTCTGGTCAGTCACAGGACAGAAACAAAGGGCAACTAGAGCAGCCACATTTGAATGGCAAACGCACAGCAATTTTATATCTGACCATCAACTGGGCAAAGATATCATTGTGTATGTGAACCAACTGCAAGGACTTTAAATTGCCATTTGATGTTGAGGATATTTGAATAATTCTGTATAGGAAACGATTTGAATCTTCTTAGGGTATTTTGCATCTTCTATTTGGCATTTTTATGATGAAGAAAAGACTGAAGAACAAAAAATGAGGGAAAATGATGGCATTCAATGATGTTGCTTAGAATAGATGTAGTTTCGTTCAGTTCAATTCTCAATGTGTCTTATTAGACTTAAAAATATTATTGACTTAATTTTCTGCATGAAGAAAGTGAAGCAATTCTTGTGGCCTGAAGGGCAACCATTCTGAGAATAAAATAATAGGAAGGTGTTTTCAGCACATTTGGACAATTGTAAAGCAGGCCCAAGTTTTCAAATTGCATGCTTAATGCTTTGAAACAGTTTCGTGGTGGAAAACGCATCTTCAGTACCAAGTTTGCTCATATTTTTCATTAGATTTGCTTTCAAATACTTAGCTACTTAGCTACATTGCTTGGTCCATAACACCATCGATAATGTCAGATGTTGACTTTATGGAACCCAAACAGTGCTTCACTGTAAATCAGAAGTTCTTTATTCAGTTCGGTATTCGTCTTCCACCAAACATATCGGCCCTTCACTGCAAGAACGTCATAACTCATTCCGAGAAAATTCAATTTTAAAGTTTACCATTACAGGCAGTTCAAGGTTTAAAAAAATGTTTCATGTCGTCTTGTGAGCAAAGTATTGAATATTTTACAAAGTGGTTTTGACAGATAAAAGATCATATGCAGATACACACAGGGTTGCCATAAACTGAAAAAACAATTTTTTTGAGTTATGACGTCCTTGCAGCGAAGGAGCGATATGTAAAGCCAACATCATAGATAGATATGTAGGTATCTTGATAGAGACTGCCCCGAGGTGTTTCTAAAGGTGGGAAACCAAGCAAGCGACAGAGTTCGTAGTTTTATTTTGGAGCCGCCGCCAGGGCGAATCAACATCTTTAGGTAGATAGTTAGGAGTAGCTGCTTTCAAGGATGCTCACTTAGGCCATAGAGACCCATTGTGGAACCACAATTTATCGGTATAAAGTCAGTCTTTTTGCGGTAGTGCCAAACAGTTTACGAAGATATTAGCAATTTATGGTGGAAATTGTAGTATCAACACGGGTCCATATAAAAGCCTAATTGTGTCCCATACAGAGAGGCAGCCACTAAAGCCTATTTACCCACCTACTAGCAATTTGCTTGCTTGCTGAGCGAGATTCCTGACGGCTGATGCGTAGGCAGATAGTTTCTTCGATAACCATTATTGTCCCACAGAGTGGGATTTTGCCAAGAAAGTCTCATTAACCAAGTCCCATTTCATTCCTGGATAAAAACAAATTACTCGTCTATAAAGAAAGCTTTCGTAGTCTTCGATCTTACTCACATCTTCGTTGTCATCTTAACATCTCTTTATCCACAAAAGCAGTTTCTAACGAAGCTTAATTGACTGTGAATTGTCTTATCGGCCAGATCCTCTATAACATCACAGAAGAAGTTTTTTGGGATACTTGCCAGTTATTAACACCCTCGTGGTTGTGACAGACAGGTAACTTAGTCTGGTTCCTATTCATTCCCTTGGTTCACATGGATTAAGTCCACACAAGTCTGCTGTAGTCATCGATTTGACTTACATCTTCTTAATCATCGTCACATACCCTTATTGACAGAAATATTTTTTTGAGTGTCTCACAAAGCTAAGTAGACTGTGAGTAGAGTGCTATCGACTACCTATGTTCTTTAAATATTTCAAGTCTTACTCCTCGCACAAAAGCTCAATCAAAATATGTGGGTTTAAAGCGGTTTTTCGTTTATTTACCCTCAAATAGAAATTTTAGTGAAATCAACTAGAAAGTAGAAGAAGCTATCCCAATTCGGAGCCCATCTAAGCCATGAAGGGTCAAGATTCCTGCCAGACTTGGCTTGCGCGGCAAAAGTTGAAACTTCGAATCTACTCTCCTTCATCAAGAAGTCGAACTGGTTTGCCCCGGACTGAGAGCCATTCGTTAGCTCCAGAACATTCTGAGAAGGGATTCACAATGGGCCATTTTGGCCTGCGAGTGGAAGTGCGGGCTTTCCTGCCAGTCAAGAAGAAGAAGAAGTAGAAGTGCGGCCTCTGAGTCGCACACACCCTTCCCTACCTAATCTAACCCAAGACCGTGAAGGCCTTCTGTGATACCACAATCAGTGGAACTTAAGTCTGTTCACTCATAGAACCAGCTTGTTCTGCTTAAGACTACGACAAGAAGACAGTAAATAGATCCCCTAGATTGTCGAAGAGGAAGTTGCCCAGCTGAGTCGTCCTTCTTCTATATAATGCGGAACAACTACTTACAGGCTGAAGTGCATTCAATCAGAATCTTTGACAGAAGTCATTTGAAAGCAAAGCCAAACTTCTTTTGTGAGAACCATTTATATAGTAACCTGTCAGAACACCAATCATGATTCTCTTTTGGTTCCTTTTTAGTGAGAGAAGTTCTCTTGAACTACGGAAGTTTAATATTGTCCTAAATTGGCGCGAAGTGAATTCTGTTTTTGTTTAGTTCATATAAGGTTCGTCTCTTTCATGGAACTGAAATGAGTACGAAGCTTTCAGTTTGAAAGTGAGATACCGAGCGTTTCCATTTCACGGCGTTTCTACTCCGTTGTCCCTGCAGAGTGAGCTCACCTTTCTACAGTTTCCTGGAATAACCCTGGAATAATAAGTTCCGGCCCCTCATAGCAGAATACAAAGCTGTCTGGCAGTCTCGTTAAAAAATTTGCTACAGCTTAGAACGGAACACTTCTGATGTTACATCTACACCTAAAGTTCTAAGAGCGGATTGGCTGTCGAAATCGCATCGAATTGTAAAAAAAAGGAGTATTCCAAGTTTAACCTCCAACATTTGCCAGTTATTAGGAAAATATGGTCCAACTGAGAAGTGAAACGCATACATTAATGAAAATTTGTGCGAGTAGCGATTTCATGGATGAAGGAGAAGAGGTATTAATACCATTTGCAAATATATTTATTTTGAAAAATTATTTAATATTTATTTCAATCGTACCTGTGTTGGCCACTTCACATGGCAGAACTATTGTATCGCCAGCCACAAATTTAAACGTTTCCGAACGTGATATGAACATTGGTTCGTGTTTGCTCAGTAGACTGGTCGAGGCCGCAGCTGTAAAAAAAGTAAACAGAAATTTTAATTTAAAATATTTAATTAATTATTTATACTTAATTTAATTACTTCTTCATTGTATTTCATCAATAATCTATTTATTATTACATTTTATACTTTACATATATTTTACAATTAAACTCAAATATTGGCTTCATCAAGTAATATTTTTTATGTTGCAAGTGTGCATAAAAAATTTTCAAATATTCAAATTAAATTAAAGCTAAAATCTGTTGCAATAAATCAAGTTTGCCTATGGCTTCAAGCTTCCTATTCGAGCGCTCTTTAAATGCACTAAAGATGAAACTGAATATTTCACGTCATTCAATATTGTTGCTAAAATTTAAAAATCCTACCCAAAATATCCATTTACTCTTTCGAAAATATCCCATTACACTCTCGTTAACCGAAAGCTCACTTTTCGGCAAACGATTTTGCGCACATAAAGTATTTACCGTTATTTGGCAAAATGCTGCATTCCTTGTGGCAGATGAATAAATTGCTGATTAGAATTTTGAAATATGAGCAAATAATTTGAATATCTCTTACACGATTTCAAGCGGAAATAATCTGCAGCATTGTTGATTGCAAATTACTTTAAATGGTTTATTGTGGCCGGCGCCACACCGTAATGTTGCAAATAACTTTGCATATTTATTGGCGCTCGACAGCTGCATGGCTGGATGGTGAAAAAGAAGCGCAAGTGTGCGTGTGTGCAACGACAACGACAACGATGGCTGCATGAATATTTATGATGCAAATCTCACTGCATGGCCAACTGAATTTCCTACAAGTCCACGTGTCCGGGCGTCTGTCGGCGACATTGGTGCAAATGAAAAGTGAATGCTTGATATGATATCTAGAGTCCGACCGATACCAAATTTTTTGGCCGATGCCGATGCCGATTAATCGGCATCGGCCAATTCTCAGCCGATGCCGATTAATCGGTCAAAAGGCCGAAAATCGGCCGATGCCGATGCCGATTCCATAGAAAAAAAAACACGAATGAATTCAATCAAAAACACTGCTTATTTTATAAAACTTTACATATATAGTACATTTCATCACATTCATCACAAATTAACAAACAAAAACGAGAAAATAAACAACTAAAAACTAAATAAAATTACAAGAAAATTCAGAATTTAAATACATTAGTTAAATAATATTCAAGCAACAGTAATCGAAATCGAAGATCAATGTGGAGCAATAACCATTTCATCAATATATTGCCCGCCTAAATATAACAATGACAAAACAAATTACTTCAACTTCCTTCGGACACTTGGGAAGCGATACATAGCTGGTGGTGACTTTAATGCTAAAAACATAATGTGGGGATCTAGATTGACTAACAATAAAGGACGAAACCTACTGGATGCCATCAAAGAAAATAAAAGCCGGTTCATAAGTAGTGGACAACCAACGTATTGGCCTTCTGACCCAGTTAAAATTCCAGACTTACTTGACTTTTACATTACTCGCAACATCGAGCCAGACTGCATGACAATTGAATCTTGCTTCGATTTATCTTCCGACCACTCCCCCGTTATACTGACATATTTAAGCCAGCCACTTCGTCTATCACAACAATTCCTACCATATAACCTTAAAACTGATTGGCAGTCTTTTAGAGAATTAATCGACCGTAATCTTATGATGAATGTCCGCTTAAAGTTTAAAAAAGATGTCGACTCATCTATCGCATATTTCAATGACATAGTAATCAAAGCTGCAAGTGCGTCAACCCCAACACTCGGACCAAAACGCTTTATGCAAAATCTTAGTAATAACATTCTTAACAAAATAAAGCAGAAGAGACGGCTCCGCAAACAATGGCAGAGGTCCAGACACCCACTAGACAAAGCTAAGCTTAATGACATAACGAAGGAAGTTAATATGATGTTAAAAAAGGACAAGGAAGATAGACTCAGCAATTATTTGACGAATTTAGAGCCCAGTATGTCAACACATTACTCACTGTGGAGAGCAACGAAAAACCTAAACAACGCTATACCTCATCAACCACCCATCAAAACTCCAAGCGGAATTTGGGCCAGAAGTAACACACAAAAAGCTGACATCCTTGCACAACACTTTGAAAGAACGTTTTCAAATCCACTTGACCAACAAAAAATAATATTACCAACAACGCGAGAAATACAAAACAAACCCATACCTAAAATGACAACTGATGAGATTCGACGAAAAATTATGACACTTAAAAGTAAAAAATCACCTGGCTTTGACTTAATATCCGGCAAAGTTTTAAAGGAATTACCAAACGCAGCCTATGTGTATATTAGAAACGTTTTCAATGCAATATCACGGTTAAAATATTTTCCTGTGGTTTGGAAAGTGGCTAAGATTATCGCGCTGGTGAAGCCGGGGAAAACCCCAACCCAGACAACATCATATCGACCTCTAAGCTTGCTACCAACATTATCAAAAGTATACGAAAAACTTCTCATTGAACGAATTGACCCCATCTTGACTCAGAAAAACATAATTCCAACACACCAATTTGGATTCAGGCGCAAACACTCAACGACTCAGCAAATTCACAGAGTTGTCAATAAGATATACAAAGACATTGATGACAAAAAATACTGTGCGGCAGTGTATCTGGACGTCGCAAAAGCGTTTGACAGTGTATGGCACAAAGGTCTACTCCACAAGCTAAAATCCTTTCTGCCACTTGACTTTTATGACTTATTGCAAAGCTACTTAGAAAATAGACATTTCTTTGTGAAATTTCAAGATGCTGACTCAGAAATGCGCACTATGAGTGCTGGTGTTCCTCAAGGCAGTGTATTAGGTCCTCTTCTATACTTAATTTATACTGCGGACGTACCTGTTCCTTCTTTTGACGACAGCATGATTGCAACATTTGCCGACGACACAGTTTTGCTTTCATCTAGCAAGCAACTTATAACAGCTGAACGAAACCTTCAAACCATAATAAATGACACAGTGAGATGGTTCAAGACCTGGGGTATCCAGATAAATGCTGAAAAAACAGTAGAAGTCATCTACACCAACAGATCTTTTAACCAGCACCTGCTTAAAATAGACGATTGCACAATTCAAATTGACAATAAGGCAAAATACCTGGGTATGACAATTGATGCAAAACTTACATGGCGTGAACATATTAAGAAAAAAAAGAATGAGATTAACAACAAGTTCCGACAACTGCAATGGCTTCTAGGCAAACAATCAAACTTATCCCTAAGCAACAAATTACTGATATACAACACTGTCATTGCTCCTATCTGGAGATATGGTATTCAGATATGGGGTACGGCATGCAAAACAAACGTTGACATTGTACAGCGTACGCAATCAAAAATAATACGAAAAATAGTAGACGCTCCTTGGTACATCACAAACGACTCTTTGCATCGGGACCTTTCAATCAGCACAGTTGAAGAAACAATAAAAAAACTCAGCACGAAACATATTATTGACATGAAAAATCACGGCAACGTCGAAATACAGCATATACCCCTGATCGAAGAAAGGCGAATCCGAAGGCTTAAACGACTTACAACTTCTGACTTACCATCTAGACATTTTTAATGAAATATGTACTGTAAACTGTCTGTATGTATTGTAAACTGAGATTTAACTTATTGTTATACGCTAGTGTTTTGTTAAATTCGTAAATGTATGTATATTCTGATATTGATCTAAGTACATAAATTATTTCCAAATAATGTTAGAATATTACGAGATGCCTTTTATTAGGCAGGTGTAATAAAAATGGAAGTTTAAAAAAAAAAAAAAAAAAAAAATACATTAAATTTATAACACATAAAATAAATATTTCATGAAAATTGCTCATTCTATTTGGCACAAGGAATTAACAAAAGACCCAATAGCCAATATTGCTGAACAAGGTGTTGATGTAGCAAAAATAGATTAAAAATATCTGTAAAATATTGTCCCCTTAAGTGTTTGTCATAAAATCCAAACAAATCTAAGGAGAAACCCCCTAATCAGGCAACACTGGTTTGTAACGTATAATAAAAATGTAATAAATATACAAAGCGAGATATGAAAAAGAAAGACAGTGCGATTCAGCTGCAAATAAAAACAAACAAGAAATAAAAGCAGGAAAATCTACCAAAAAAACCGATGTGGCATCGGCCAAAAAAAGCCGATGTGGCATCGGCCAAAAAAGGCCGAAGCCGATGCCGATGCCGATTCTTTTTTTTTTTGGCCGATGCCGATACTAGCCGATGCCGATACCAATTTTATTGGCCGATACTAGCCGATGCCGATGCCGATGCCGATTAATCGGTCGGACTCTAATGATATCCTACTTAGTTAGTTAGTGATGGCCTGCACTTGCGGCGAACATTACATTTTGAACACTTCATGGCCCAGGCACTGCACAGCTCAACGCCAGAGCCTAATTATGGTCGGCAGTAGCTGCCAAAAACTCACCACAAGGATATTAACTAATGCGGCATTATGCACCAACACAGGCAGCATTCCATTTTCAGCCTCGAATCAGCTCGAGCTCGCTTATTCATGAGGCTCGGCTGCAGATTTCCTACCTAATAACATAATTAATTCACTCGAGCTCGTAAGAAAGTCCTGGCGTAATATTATGACATCCTTGCTGCTGTTGCTGCTGCCGATGCCACAAACAAAGTGCAGTGAATTGTAGTGGAACGGAATTGTCGATAATGGCCATGCACACAGATTTGCTGTGCTGTGCTGTGGCGTGTCGAATGCAGAGCATGTGGGCTCAGGAAGACTCATTCCAATGAGCTGAAGGTCGAAATGCAGTACTCATAAATGTTGAATAACATCTCTGCTGTTGTTCATTTGTGATTTCTATGCTGAATATTTTGGCATTTGTTGTCATATTACAAATAAAGTGACACTTGAAATTGTGTGTTATGAAGTCTTGGAGGCGATGAAGGCAAAGAAAAAAGTGATAGCGTTTATTATAGAACTCAGGACAGAAAACTGTCAAAACTATGACAGATCATGTGAAATTGATTCAATCGTTTGGTTGATTTGAAACGATAGTAAACCATAAATCAGTTATGGGTTGTAATGGCCAGCAAGTTCAAAATGCAGAACCATCAAAGGACACTTCAATTAAAGCGACAAATTATGTGAGTTCCAGACAACACAAATAGGTAGAGGAACTATTTGAATTTAAAATCAAATTCTGCCAATTATAAGAGGACCAAAATCACTGCAAAGTATTCTATGACAAAGACTGATTTGTTAAGTCAGGATCATTTAAAAAGACTGAACTTGTTCTGAGAAAAAAGAAGAGAGGACACCTAAATTACGTGAGTTCAAGAAAATACAAATAGGTTGAGAAACTGCTGAAGTCAAAAAAAAAATTCTGGCAGTTATAAGGAGACCAAAAATCACTTCAAAATATTCTATGACAAAGACTGATTTGTTAACTCAGGATCATTGTAAAAGACACTGAACTTCTTCTGAGAGAAATACGTCAACATAGAACGATCTGATAGAACGGTCTGATTCGTGCACTCGATCACCAAATCAATTATAAAGTATTTAGTCGATCCATCACAAATTTTCTTACTGAAACATGATCGAGCATCAATTAGTTTCTTACAGGATCATGAGAATGACAGATAATTTGGTATTTTCCTTATATGATCGCGAACATATAAAAAAAATACGAGAGTTGCACATAAATGATCAAATACTTAGAAGCACTGATGCCTGACGTTGCCTTGGTTTAAGATTAAGAAAGCAAATTAATATAAATGTAAAATAAATAAATTTTTTGTGACGTTAGTAATTATTCAGCAGGCAATAATAGAATAACAAAAATTATTCGTTTCTATCAAAGAAACTTGAGGCCGCCACAGCAAGAAAATCTAGTCACGTAAAATTCAGTCGAATACTAAATGTTCTATCTAGACGATACCAATCTACTATTTCTTTCTTTTTTGTTTCTTCTTCTTTCTTCTTCTTCTTCTTCTTCTTCTTCTTCTTCTTCTTCTTCTTCTTCTTCTTCTTCTTCTTCTTCTTCTTCTTCTTCTTCTTTCTTCTTTCTTCTTTCTTCTTTCTTCTTTCTTCTTTCTTCTTTCTTCTTTCTTCTTTCTTCTTTCTTCTTTCTTCTTTCTTCTTTCTTCTTTCTTCTTTCTTCTTTCTTCTTTCTTCTTTCTTCTTTCTTCTTTCTTCTTTCTTCTTTCTTCTTTCTTCTTTCTTCTTTCTTCTTTCTTCTTTCTTCTTTCTTCTTTCTTCTTTCTTCTTTCTTCTTTCTTCTTTCTTCTTTCTTCTTTCTTCTTTCTTCTTTCTTCTTTCTTCTTTCTTCTTTCTTCTTTCTTCTTTCTTCTTTCTTCTTTCTTCTTTCTTCTTTCTTTCTTCTTCTTGTTTCTTCTTTCTTCTTTCTTCTTTCTTTCTTCTTCTTGTTTCTTCTTCTTCTTTCTTCTTTCTTCTTTCTTCTTTCTTCTTTCTTCTTTCTTCTTTCTTCTTTCTTCTTTCTTCTTTCTTCTTTCTTCTTTCTTCTTTCTTCTTTCTTCTTTCTTCTTTCTTCTTTCTTCTTTTTTCTTTTTTCTTTCTTCTTGTTTCTTCTTCTTCTTCTTCTTTCTTCTTTCTTCTTTCTTCTTTCTTCTTTCTTCTTTCTTCTTTCTTCTTTCTTCTTTCTTCTTTCTTCTTTCTTCTTTCTTTCTTCTTTCTTCTTTTTCTCTCTTTTTCTTTCTTATTCTTCTTTCTTCTTCTTAATTCTTCTTCTTCTTCTTCTTTCTTCTACTTCTTGTTTCTTCTGCTTTCTTTCTGTCTAGTAACTGGTTGAGTACAATGAGTCAACAAAAGAGAGACACGAGATATCTAAGTTTGGGTCGATAGCAAAATTTGCCAGAATTAGTCAGTGGCGAATTGTGGTTAAAGCGCCAGCGATGCAATCGTCTGACTTTTCTGACACCATTGCTCATATTAAAGAATCCAATGGAAGTCCTTGTGAAACATACGTTCACAAGATTTTACCACTTTTCACACGGAAAAGTTCAACCGAAAGTTCGTTAAAAAATTGGTCCCAAAGTTCTCATGACTATGCAGAACCTTTGTAGGAACTTTAGGATAATTTTCTCAGTGGAAAGTTTTGATACGTGACATATGGTTCCGGCGTTAAGGAGCAATTGGATCGTTGGTCGGAGACATGCACCAACATAGAGAATATAAAACTTGGTATCTTTGGGGCACTATTTTTTATTGACCTCACTGATCTCTTAAAGATAGACAAAAGTGTCTTGGCCCGGATCATTATGGAAGCCAATTGAATTTTGTTTTTTTATGGGTGTATAGTTCCCTTGGGATATACAGTGTTTACTGTGGCCTAAGTGTGCTGCTTTGTGCTCGCAACTTTTTTCAATCAAAACAAAGACTTCTATAACTTAATTCTTTAACAACAAGTCTGAGCAAGGAGGCTTAACTCCTAAACAACAATTCTTGGCTCTTTCAAACAACCAAACATCCCAAAGACGCCTTCGGTATCCAAAAATTTTGTGCATGAACCACGACTCATCTCACAGGACATCTGCCGGTAAATTCTTAAATTACAAGTCTCAGCCCTCTCGAATGGCTCAGCACTCCAAAGTCACCAGACGACAATCTCCATCCTTTTCGAATAGCTCGGCACTCCAAAGACATCTTCAAATTCAAGATCATTTGTACATGAACTACGATACATCTCACAATACATCTGCCACTTAACTCTTGAACAACAATTATTGGCCCTTTCGAATAGCCAAGCAGTCCAAAGACGCCTTCAATATCTTTAAAATTTATGCATAAACCACGACTTATCTCCCAGGACATCTGCAACTTAAAACTTAAATGACAAGTCTCAGCCCTCTCGAATAGTTCAGCACTGCAAAATCGCCTTCAAAGACATTTTCACACGAACCATAGTCGAAATGCAACAAGTGCAACGAACAAGTTGTACCGCAAAGCTTTCTTCATGCATTTCATCACTTGCCGAAATCCATCTCCCCACTTACACACACACGCGCAGACTTTGTGCTCTGTCGTTCTAGTAGTGCAACAATTTCATTTCGAACTATTGGTATGCAAACATATTTCATGGAAATTTGTGGTTCATTCTACAATTGTGCAATGCATCAGGATGCTGCTGCTGTGTCTTGTGTGAGTTCGAATGTGTTACGAGTAGTTCAATTGAATTGCATTGAATTGAATTCGATGGCTTTGCTGTGTCTTGAAAAAACCATATCAACACCAACAACAACAAAAACTACAACTTGTAGCCTGCTGTCAATTCCATGTTGATCAATTAGTTGGAGCATATTTGGGGCCGGCAGTCAGGCGAATGTAATAAATTTTGCAATTTTGTGGACAAGTCGATATGTTGGACTGGTGACCGACTAACTTAGACTACGGTTCGCCAATTACGATTGCAATAATGAATTGGAATTGCATTTGTCACCAACTGTGCGTTGTCAGTGTACGTTCGAAGCATAGTTATTTGATAAATTAATTGCCAACGATTTATTAAACATAAATCATTTGAACATTTTGATTAGTTGACTTGTGGAGCTGCATGAAGTGTGCAATATTTAACAAAATTAAATAATATTGAAAATTTCCTAAACATCAGTTTTGATATTATGAAAAGAGAAGAGAAATCTGTATTAATGGGTTTGTTTGTCAAGATTTTTAAGTTAGTTGAAACAGAAAAGATAACTTTATTGCCGACTATAGCGCACGTGGTACAATTTTTTTGTTTCATTGTGTGTAATCTACAAAATGTTATTAGTACTGAAAGTTTACTAAACATGGATGGAAGTACTTGCAATCAAAAAGGAAGATAAATTTGGTTGAATATTGAACTGAACTTCAGTCAATTGAAGTAGGAAGATGAGTGACTTTGCATGTCTTTTTACAAATTGCAATTTATACTAAATTTCATTACAATAGTGGAGTTCACTCTTCATAGAATTTGAGCTGTAAAGTTGCTACTGTCTCTACAACTGCTTCCGAAAACATTCCGAAAATTCAAAAATTGCTACGATAGCAACTTTCCATCTAAAATGTTATAAAGAGTGAGCTTTACTAATATTTTAAACCCATCAAAAGTCAAACATGGCTGAAGCGATTCTCCACATATCGTTCAAAACCTTGCAATTCAGAAAGAAGGCTGCACTCACGAAAGGTTTCTTTTTAATTCTTGTCTTCTAGACACTGTTTAATGGGTATTTACAGACCCATTTCGTAGGAATGGGTTACATAAAAAAATCATTGAATAAAATTGAATTTAATCAAATGAAATATAATCAAATTTTCACTTCAATACATTCAATGTTATTTGGCCAATTTCTTTCCAAATCACTTAATATGCCATTCGTCTTCTGTTACTTTAACAATTTCCGGTCGCACTTGTAGCGCCTTCGTTGGCCGCCTACGCTGTTTGCCAACTTTCTGGCTGCCTTGCAGCACTCACGGAAGGACACACAGACGAGCGGCAACAACTGTGCAAATGAAATACATCAACTTGCCAAAACAAAGGAAGGTCAAAGCAAGCAAAACAAGGGCCAAAAAAGAACAGCACAAACAACAACAACAACAGCAAAGGAAACTCAGGGGACACGCTTTTTGCCTAAATAAACACACGGAAATGAACATTTCCGACGCGGCCGTCGCTGTTGCTGCCGTCTCGAGCGCAATCAATTAATTTGTATGACACTGCGACCGGCACACTTCACCTCTGCACACGCACTTTTTTTCACTTTCGACATTTGCTCTTAGCATCTTTTGCCGGTTGCCCTCTTTGCACACATTTTGGTTGGCAATGTTTTTTATGCGTTTGTCCAAAAAAAAGGAACAAATGGCCAACACAAGCAAATACAAAAAGCTGAACAACAACAACAACAACAATAGTAAGAACAACTTGGACAAGTCCTACAATAACAACAAAAAATAATTTAATACATTTAAGCAAATGTGTCAACAGGCCAACCGACTGGCCATTCTGCGCCCCTTTTGCTGCCCACTTCCGGCGGCGTTCGCTCTCTCGGCCGCAGCGCAACATTTGACATTGGCGCACAGCACAGCAGAAAGGGGGCGCCGTGGCGCCGCAACGCGCTTGAATTGATTCGATTTTGCTGTGGGCGCAATAATGAAGTGTCAAACGTTGTATTTATCACCCAAAACGAACGAACGAAAGCGCACGGCAACGGCCAGTCGAGCGCACGAACGAACGCAGCTGGACGCCACAAAGCGCACACAGGAGGAGGAGCAGGACACACGCGGCAGAAGACGCGGCTGCAACTTGAGCGGCGAAAGTGAAGCGAAGAGATTTCTATCGCAATACTTTCGAATTGATTTCGTTGCCATGTCGAGGCTGAATTGGCAGCTTGACTGTCGAGCGATCGACCGGAAGCGGGGCGACGGCGGCCGCTTGTCTCTTTCTATGCGTTGCGACTGTTGCGTGTTGGCGTTGTGTGTGTGTGTGTTTTTTTTCATAGACTTGGACATGTATGCTGTTGTTGTTGTTATAACTGTTGTACGCGGTTTTTGCGTGAGTCCTTGTGCAAGGAATGCGCCGTGTAGAGGCGTTTTTCGATTTTCCGATTATTTTCGTTTTCCCCATTTTCGGTCTATTACTCGTTTTTGTTGCGCATTCTGCTTGGTTTTTGTTGGATTTTTTCTACACACTTCTACTTTGGGTCTTGTGAAAACATTGCTTTGTTATGTTTTTTTTCGCATTGTTTTCTTGTTGGTTGGCGCTGGTCCTGTGCCAGGACAAGAATGTCAACACGTGTCTTGTTGCTGTCAATTGGTAATAATAATGAAATAATGTCAAATTAAGCCAGCAAGGAAGTTCACCATACGTGGGCGTTGATGCTTTCTCGGCCATGTTGTTGCCTACGGATTAGTGCTGAGTGCGTGACTCAAGTGTGTGTGTGCGGCCAACTGGGATTCGGTATGCGAGCAATGCAGCGTCAGGACGAAAATAAACCAACTTGTAGGTTAATTTGCGTTCTGGAACTTGTTACAATTTAAAATAAAATAAAATAAAATAAAATAAAATAAAATAAAATAAAATAAAATAAAATAAAATAAAATAAAAAAAAATAAAATAAAATAAAATAAAACAAAATAAAATAAAATAAAATAAAATAAAATAAAATAAAATAAAATAAAATAAAATAAAATAAAATAAAATAAAATAAAATAAAATAAAATAAAATAAAATAAAATAAAATTAATAAAAAAATAATTAAATAAATTAAAAATAAATTTTTCAACTTATTTTTATTTTCATTAATTTTTAATGGCACTTCATATTCACTTGAATTTTTCTTGGCCTAATTTTTTCTGTAATACATTTTGTTTCATGAGTTGTTAAATTTTTTTCAACTCAATCCAACCCACACCGTCACAGTTGAGGCACATTGTGCACCCTCGTTGTGCCCATAAAAGCCAAAAAAAATGTCAACAATAATCCACTTCAAACGAGCCGCCACTCTGCGCCCCATTTAACTGCATCAACAAAGCATTACCACGAAATTTCTTCACGTGCGCTTCTTCACTCCTTTCATCCAGTTCGCATTTCACACAGCTTTGCGTTTCACTTGGTGGAAATAATTAAATATTTCCTTTAGCGGCCCAAAGTATTCTTTGAGCCGCGCACGCTGCGGCCTTAGAATTTAAAAAGGAATTTCTTAATGAAAATATCACAGCATCCAAAATAAAGTTTGTTAAAGCGAAACGAAATAAAAACAAAAAAGTATACCCACATATATTTTATATATATTAACCCTTTCAGCGGCGGCAAAAGCATTAAAAGTATGAAGGAAAGTAAAGGACGTAAAGGCATGAAAACTTGGGCCAAGCGAACAACTGTCGTGAAGCGCTTCAAGAAACGGCGGAGAATTTAAAGAAAAGCAGCAAACTTTTGCCAAGCAATGCGGCGGTGAGTATGAAGTTGCCCAAACGACAATGAAGCAAGCAGCAGCGGAGTATAAGAAGGTTTCGCATTTTTTGTGTCCTTTGAAGGACACGTCTTTTTATGCACCTCGAGGCGCACATTAAGCGTCGCCGCCGTTGCCGCCGCCGTCAAAAAAGACATAGAATTTGGGCACCTTGGGCAACTTTATGGCTGGACAGCAGACAAATTGTTTTTTTTTTCTAATGAATAACGAATTGAACAAACGTCACAAAGGTGTTGGGATAAGTTGAAGAAAATCTTTTTTCTGCTGGCAAAGCTGAAACAAAAAAAATTTAGCATTCATTGACCGCGACGGGTTAGGTGCTTGAAGTGATTCGCAATGCAAACGAAAATTGAAAAGCGAAAATTTTAAATATTTGACAACTTGACGGGGTCGAAATTGGACAAAGGACCAAACTGCGCGTAATTGCAATCGTTGTAATGATGATTTATCGTTTGGTGAGTAAGTGAGAGATGACCTCACATTTAGCCTTGAGTTGTGTTTCACATTTAGTTTAGCAAGTCTGATTGAAAAACATGAGAAGTATGAGAAACATGACCACTTACAGTTGAGATACTATGTTCAAATTTCTAACAATTTCATGTCAGTCGCTTTTCTTGAGGCAAAGTTGTGAAAAAAGTTCGAACCAAAGTGCACAGAATTCAATGACACCAGAATTCAATGATTGCCTCTAACCACCAAACTCGAATTTGTGGCATCAACTTTGCACCCAAGCAGACACAGCCAATTTCTTAATGACAGCATCAACATCAATCGCCAAAGTTAAAAGTTGCCAGAAATTGCAATTGTTGAGAGTGGAAAATGGAATGGAAAGGCGATAGTTGGCCGCAACGTCCATGAATTATTCAATCGCGCTGCAAGCAAAATCTTTCATTTGGCGGCAATGTTGATGACAGCTGCAACGACTACGGCGACGACCACGACGACAGCGCCATCAGCTGATTTGCAGCGCGTGAATTGTGATAAAATTGGCCAAAGCCAAAGCCGGCGACAGCGTAAAGTGAGATGCGGTAATTTGCATAAGTTGAAGGCGTAAAAGAGCGGAAGGTGATGCGCTGCTTTTTACTTTACTTTGCTTGGCTTTCTTTTACTTTAGTTCACTTAACTCTTTTTGCTATTTTATTTTTGGCTTTTAGCAGCAATCGTAATTTAAGTGCAAAGGCAAAATTACTGAGAAATGCGAATTGAAGAAAGGAGTTAAATCAATTTGATAGCAACGATTGCTGACAGATTTCAGCAGCATTCATTTCAACAGTTTGCAGCCGAGAAGCGAAAAGGCTTTGACCAAGATTGCAGCGTTTTAAAGCGTTGAATGCAAAACTTGTCTGATTCGATGCATTTTAAATGCGCTGCGGTATAAAGTTTTGGCCGTTGTAAATGGTAAAATCTACATAGCAACATGTGTGTGTGTGTGTTTGTGTGTTGGTGCGTCAATTATTGCGGTGTTGCATTCGCCATCGACGGACGCGCTTTGCTCTATTCGCCCTTAGCCGCAACCTGCAGCTGAGCTGTGCCAATTTAGGTCTGCATGATGTCAGAAGTATGTATGTGTCTGTGTAAGTATGTGTGTGTGTGTGTGTGTGTGTGTTTGCGTGCGCGTAATTGTGGCAGCATTGCAATAGAATGAGTGACGTGCACTCGCGTCAGTCTGGCAAATTAGCGACTCCGTTGTTCATGTCAGTTTGCCGCTGCTGTAGTGTTGTTGCAGTCGCTCGTCTATTGTTGTTGCTATGGCAATGCGGCCGTTATGCAGATGTGGCTTATGTTGTTGTTGTTATTATTTCACCTTATAATACCAACGGCTTCACCTGTCATTTGCAGTTCACTCTCACCAGTACACAAGAAAAACTGTTAGTTAACATAGAAATAAACTTTTTGAACAGTTGACGAGTAGCGAACAGTTGGAAAATGGATCAAAGAATCCATTCAGAATGAAAGAGTTATGGATGTAGTTTTGTAAGTTGAGTGTAGAATAGAATAAAGAAAATAAATTGGTCTAATAGAGCTTAAAGTTAGGGCCAGAAGTTGGTTTTAGATTCAACTGGAATCGAACGTTGTATGGCAAACGTTAAAAGTTTGGATTTTAAAAAGGGCATTTTAATGAATATATCACAGCATCCAATTTAAAGTAGAGTAGAATAGTAGAGTAGAAGAAGAATAAAGCCTAAAAAAAAATTGGTCAAATAAAGCTTATAGTCAGAGCCGAAAGTTGGTTTTATATTAAACTGGAATCGAACGTTTGCCACACAAAATTTGGACTATGCGAAAGTATTCTTTGAGCCGCGCGTCCTGCGACACAAGAATTTAAAAAGGAATCTTAATGAAAATATCAAAGCATATTAAATAAAGTAAATAGAATAGTAGAATAGAAGTAGAATAAAGCTTAAAGAAAAAAATTGGTCAAATAAAGCTTTAAGTTCAACTTCAACATCAGCTTCAACTGGAATCGAATGTTTGCCATACAAAGTTTGGGATGTTATGATAGCTTCCTAAGCTGCTACCGTAATATAAATTTTTCTGCGAACCATAAACTCGAGTCAGTGTAGGCAGTTTCACTGTGGAAAGTAGGGCCAACAGCTGAATGGAATCCCATCAAGATTGGAGCAGGTAACCAATGCAGACTCTTTAGCAGTGTTGCCAGATCAGGAGATTTCCTTCTAGATTCAAGAGATTCTTGGCCTTTTAAAAGAATATTTAGGAGGAAGAAATGTTTAGGAGAAAGTCTGGGAGATTTATATTTTACGTTAGGGCATTTTTCGGATCCTTAGTGGATTATAAAAAAAGTTAGGAGATTTTTTTAACTTTTGGATGGAAAATTCAGCACTTTTTTAAGATTTAGGAGAAAGCAATTTCAGGTATCTGGGAACACTGCTCTTAACCCATTTCTGCCTAATGGGTAAAAATTTACCCATGAAAATTTACTTTTTAAAAACATCACTGAAAAGTTCGTGGTAGAGATATCTCAAAATCATTGATAGGGATGGTTGAGGTAAAGATGCAACTACCTTAGTCTAGTGGAGGTCACCCTAAAATTCCGCCATCTAGTTAGAGTTACCAGACTCCAAAAATTGTTCACGTGTTTAGCTGAAAAAGAATGGAAAAAAGCTACCATTGCTGCCTTATGGGTAAAAAATACCCAATGAATATCTCAGCAACGTGCAGAGATACAAAGCTGAAATTTTGTTCCTGATCATTCAGTCAAATCTCAGTCATGTCTCAGGCAAGTGTCAGTCAAGTCTCAGTCTATTCTCATTTAAGTCTTAATCAAGTCTCAGTCAAGTCTCAGTCAAATCTCAGTCAAGTCTCAGTCAAGTCTCAGTCAAAACTCAGTCGAGTCTCAGTCAAGTCTCAGTCATGTCTCAGATAAGTCTCAGACAAGTCTCAGTCAAATCTCAGTCATGTCTCAGACAAGTGTCAGTCAAATCTCAGTCAAATCTCAGTCAAGTCTCAGTCAAGTCTCAGTCTAGTCTCAGTCAAGTCTCAGTCTATTCTCATTTAAGTCTTAATCAAGTCTCAGTCAAGTCTCAGTCAAATCTCAGTCAAGTCTCAGTCAAGTCTCAGTCAAAACTCAGTCGAGTCTCAGTCAAGTCTCAGTCATGTCTCAGATAAGTCTCAGACAAGTCTCAGTCAAATCTCAGTCAAGTCTCAGTCAAGTCTCAGTCAAATTCCAATCAAGTCTCCATCAAGTCTGAGTCAAATCTCAGTGAAGTCTCAGTCATGTCTCAGTCAAATCTCAGATCAATTCTAGGTTCTGTATGAAATTTTATCAAAATCGTATCGGCGGAACTGGTACCCGGCTTTAATGGGTTAAGGGGTAATCTTCAAATATTCTTCGACCGGGATACTTCTTCTTCTTTCTTATCTAAGAGAAGAGAAACCTAAGATGGCGGTAGGCAATTGTATTGACTTCACACAACTAAATATTGGTTAGTAAGAAACTTCAAGTTGATAAAGGACGAAGTCAATTCGATGATCTCTGAATAACTAATCAAACGAAAAGGGGCCAAATTAAATGGATTGTTTTCCGAATTCCCAACCGACGATGTTTTTAGCTCTTTTCGTGAAGGTTTTAATTTATTTTTGTGTAGATTCCAAATCGTTTAGTTTTATATAAAACTTACTGAATGTATTTTGCAGTGCAATGTTTTTTTTCACAGAAGTTATTTTTGGTTTTTTTTTTGGAAATATATGAACAAATTTCACTTTTTGTTTGGAAATATATGAAAAAAATGCAAAAGAGTTATTTTAGAGAAATAACGAACCAGAAGTCTGATTGAAAGATAATCTATTAGTTTGTATCCCAAAATGTGTCACAAATATTCCTTTATAAATTTGCTCAACCACTTTTGACTTTTTGGGTACTGACTGCCTCATTGATTACTACCTGATTTCAGGTTTGAATCCAAGTCTAAAAATTTCTGCTAAATATATTTTTGTCTAAACATTTTAAATCAAATATTTCGCGTTGAGTGTGAGGTTTTATGTCAAAAGCATTCTTCATGAATATTTCATTTGCAATCACATTGTTTTTCGCAAACTTTCGAGATTGTTTTAACGTGCCTCGTAAACTTTGCCGCTGCGGCTGTACTTGCTGCATGCGAGCTGCAGACACACACACAAACATATGTCTGTATGTACATACAAAATGTGTATATCTCAGCAAAAGAAAAAAAACAAATGAACTTCAGCTTTCAGCCATCGCGGCACTGTGCAAAGTTTCGCGTGTTTCGCCTAAATCTCACATTTGATATGAGTGTTTGTGCGTGTGTGTGTATGTGTGTTTAACACCATATAACGCCACACTTGTATGCAGACGTGCACCTTTTCAGCCGTGTCTTTGTATGTGCACGTTTGTGTTCGTGTGTGTTTGTGTGTGCGCTCAATTTTATAGAAGCGAATCTTAGATTTCATTTCACCGAATTTGTGGTTCATTTTGCTGCATATTTAACGCCACGTACTTTGCTTCTTCTTGCAACGTGCGCCTTCATTCGCGTAATTTAAAAATGTTCCGCCCAATTCAGGTTTTCATTGCCTCACTCACCTCGTCTGAGTGGCTTGTATGCATGTGTTTGTGTGTGTGTGTGTTTAGAGCGCGCAGGTTTTTCCACATTGTTTTTCTCTTATTTGGCTTATTGCTATTTGCTGGCTCCAGACACGTTGCTGTTGCTTGTAGTCCTCAGTACTGCCACTGCCACTGTCGGTCTTGGTGTGTATTTTATGATACTTTGCAGCTCAGCGATGCTGTTGTTGTTGCTGTGTGTATGCAAGCAATTTGGCAATTACCTGCACAGCATTTCGGAGTGCAGCACATGTGCAGCGTGCTTAAATATTACAATTACAATTACAATTTGTTGCTGCAGCTAAACGTGTAATATGTGGCATGCTTTTGGGGGTTTTGGCTGCTGAATGAAGACGCAAGCTTTTCAATTGATGCGAGTAGAGTTGATTATCATGTGGCAGACAAGCAGACACATTTACTTTACAGCAAAACAATGTCGGTCCACAGACAGCTGGCCAAATATTTAGACAGTTTCAGAAATAAATATGAATGCGACTGCAAACGTTTTGAGTGATTACTTTGTTTATATGGGTAGCGCTTTCATTAGTAGTGGTGGGCGGCATAATGACACAACTACTGAGAATTCGAAAGTAAGTCTTGATAGATTTCTTTCTTTCTTTTCGTTTAATAGTCAAATGACACATTTCCTGTCTTGTCATCGTCCCATCTCTGTCTGTCAATATTCGAACCCATCATTCTATGACTTAAGAGCCAAAACAATAACTTGTAAGTTGCAGATACAAGAAGCTTAGCTACGAACCCTTCAATATGCATTATGATTGATCATTGTTTGACGTTATCAGTCGATTATAAGCTTGAAATCTTTTGGATTTTCTGAAGTAATACGTCGCACTAAATTTCTAACGCCCAACCAAAACACTTTTTGGGGTCTTACATTCCACCAAAAATTCAATTTAGATTGTTAATCCCAGGAAAAGGTGAACTTCGCAAATTTTCATTGATTCAGTCATTTTCATCATTTCAGAATATAAAAATGTTTCTATCAGAGTATCTTAGCTTCTAAAATGAAACTCCAGAAAGTGTTTAAATGATCTCTTAGTTAGATCTGAATATAGTGAAAGTATGAAGATATATGAAAAATAATAACAAAAAATATATGAAACTGTTTTATCAGTTTTTCTGAGCTTCTAAAGTGAAACACCAGAAAGTCTTAAAAAGATCTCTTTGTTAGACCAGAAGAAAATTAAAATATGAAAATATATGAAAAAAAATAATAAAAAATATATGAAAGTGTTTCTATCAGAGTTTCTCAGCTTCTGAATGAAACTCCAGAAAGTGTTAAAAAGATCTCTTAGTTAGATCAGAAGAACCACTGATATGAAATCCATACAAAATTGGACTGATTAAACTAAACGATAAACATAGATTTATGTCTATGCGTATTCATTTGTCGTTGTGGGAAGAGTTGTTTGAAAAAAGGAGACGCTGCCAGTACCTCATATCTTCATGTATGGCTCCAAGACTGTCCAGCGTTCGAAATTTCTTATCGTCGTGAAAGCAGATGAAAGTCCACTAAACTGTTTGAATTTCAACAAAGGATCACATGAACCATGAGTATGGAATCCATACACCAGTAGACTCTTTGAACTGACCGTCAAATATAGATTTTAGTGCTTATTCATTTGTCGTTATAAAAAGAGTTGGTTGAAAAAAGGACATGCTGCCAGCACCTCATTCATGATTGAAATTCGAGAATGTATCTTCATGTATGCCTCCAAGACTGTCCACCGTTCGAAATTTGTTATCTTTGTGGAAGCAGGCAAAAGTCCTTTGCACTGTTTGAATTGGTTTTTCACGAAAGATCACAGGAACCAGGGGTATGGAATTCATACAGCATTGGACTCACTGAACTGAACGTAAAACATGGATTTTGCTATATTATTGGTATATCTCATCGTTTGTCGTAGTGAAAAAAAGATGTTTAAAACAATGGTTGAATCTCCAGAATGTATCTCCATGTATGGTTTTAATGTATCTGCATGTATGGTCCAGCTTTCGAAATCTGTTATTTTCGTGAAAGCACGAAAAATCACAGGAACCATGGGTATGGAATCCTTATACCAGTGATACCAGTCAAATATTGATTTTGCGATTTTATGTCTTTGTCTTTTTGTTTGTCGTTTTGAAAAGAGTTTCTTAAAACAGAGTAACGCTTCCAGTGCGTTATTCATGGTTGAATCTCCAAAATGTATCTCCATGTATGGTTTGAATATATCTCCGTACCGTTTCAATATATCTCTATGTATGGATTTAATGTATCTCCAAGTATGGTCCCGCGTTCGAGATCTGTTGGTTTTGTAGAAACAGACGGAACGTGATTGAGCTGGATTTTGCATTCAATTTTTAGATGAAAGTATATGCAACAGTTTATACAGAAAGTCAGATCGAGTGGCGTACACAGGATTTCATTTTGGCGGGTTTTGCGTACAACTTTTGAGCTTAATTTCATTTCAAACCTTATTTTGCACCAGTAATTTTTGTATTTGTAGGTGAGGGTTTGAATCTCCTGTGTAAGCCACTGATCAAATCAACTCATGTGTGCAGTGATAGCAAATGATTTCAATCAGCTACGAAGCGTCTTGCTGAGAACGTTGTGTTTAGTAAATCTGGGCCTAAAGCGGCCCATACACGATACAATCTGGTTGTGCAATCGGTCGTTGGGACACACACGTTGCGATTTCCGACACAAATCGTTCGCCCAACTTAATTTTTCTCATAAATTTTGTTGAGTGCAGACGAACTGACAAAATTATAGAAAAGTTATAAAAGAGAAATAAAGCATTGGAAAAATAAAGAAAAAAAGAAAGTGGTCGAAAAGTTTGTTGAAAGATAAAAATGTCGATCATATCGCTCCAGTTTTCGTTGCAATCGTCCATTTCGTTCGCAACGCACCAAAATTGAAACAGGAATGAGATCAGAAAATTGCACGAAATTTTACAACACGTCCATACACGTTGCGACCACTCACATAGCACGACCGAACTATCACAAAATTTTGGTTTTCATACAACCGGTTGTGCGACACGTACAATTGCGCTACACACGTTGCCATTTTGTGTACAGCCGAGTCCAGTTGTACAACAAATCGCAGCATGTATGGGCCGCATAAAAAAGACATACATAACAATTTAAGGCTAAAGTGATTCCATTAGGAAGTGGGCAATTTTTTCAGCTTAGTGGTTGGTTTTCAAGTCGTATTAATTGGGTTCTAACACTCTTTCTTACTGTTATCCATACCACAGCTTTCTAATAAAATAGATAGATTAAAACTGAACTCAAGGTCAGTCTTCAATGAGTATTCGCCATATTCAATGGCCACAAGATATATATTATATAGATCTTAGTTGATAAAAAGTCTCTTGTTTCGTCTGAGCTCTCCATACCATATACACACTTCTAGCCTGTCCATCTGGTCTTATTGGTATATCTTCTTACTAAGATAATTTTTAAAAATATTGAACATGAAATTTTCCACTTTAAATTCTTTTCAACGCATTTCTTCCAGCTGCTTGAGCGCATTGTATCTGTAGACAATTTTGCATTTCTTGCAATTGTAAAAATATGCAAAGCGTTCGGCAGCGTCCTTCCGCACAGCACACCGTTCACTCGAATGCACACAAATATCGGCAAACGGGCGGCCCGCCAGGTGCCAACTCAACTATTTCAGGCAGACAATAAAACTGTCGCCAAGCGTAGACACAAATAAGAATCGCTATCTGCGTCCATTTTTCAGTGCCGGCTGCACGGCCGCAGGCTTGAGAAATGCGCTGTGCCAGAGCCCCAAATTGCGGAAACCTTTGAATGTGTAAGCGATTTCGATGCTATCGGCCGCACACTCGAGGCCGCCGAGTGCGATGAATCAACGCAACCGGTAGCGTGTTGAGGGGCTTATGGCGAGAGGGGCAAGAGGGGAAGTGCCGAAGACGCCGCGCTGTGTGTGCAGAGCAAAGTAACGCGACACTTTCGAACTGCAAAGGACGCAAAGGGCAGACGCCAGGAGTGCAACGCAATTGGGTGTGAAACATTTTTAGGGAAATATTCGTGCATGTGTGTGTGTGTGTGTGTGTGTAGTTGTGTGCGACACATTGGCAAAGTGGCGGTCGGCACATAAACACACAGGCGAGGCCGTGATGCGTGTGTGCGCAGCCAAATCATGACTTTTGCCACTTGTGGGGTATGAATTGTTGTTGCTGTTGTGAGGGTAGTACGAGTTGTTTGTGCCGCAGGGCCGAGGCAGCGCAAGGTATGCAATGTGGTGACAACAGCGACTTTGCACTCGCGTGTGTGTGCGATTTTTGGCGTTTGGCGGCGTTCAATATGCCCCGAAAAATCAGCGCGCGACCGGGGAATTGGTTTATGCTTCGGCGAGCAGCGCGACAAGTTAATAAAAGCGCAACGGCCGTTGGGACGCGGCGACACAAATACACATGCAAATGATTATGTTGGGCAGCGGGCAGCGCCTTGGCGCGCGTCAATAATTTTTGTTTGTTTGGTAAATCTGTGCTTTGCTGTAGTAGTTGTTGTTGTTTTTTCTGTCATGTTGTTGGCATGTGAGCATATTTGTCGCTTGTGTACGTGCCAGCACGCAAGTGACTGTGTGTGTGTGTGTGCATGCGACTTCAACAATACCCACGACAACAACAACAACAACAGCAGCAAAAGAAAGAAAAAACTCCACGACAGGAAAAAACTTTTGGCAACTTTGCCATTCGTGTCGCCCTCTCGGCATGTAAATGACAAATGCTTGTAAAACGTTTATGTGCTTTTTCTCAACGTTCGTCGCTCTGTTGCCCCAAACACTTTTTTCATTGCTGCGCTTTTTTTTATTTGCGAATTCGAGCACTTGAACGAACCGAACGCTCGACACCACGGCCACTTCACGGGTGAGGTGTGAGCGATAACAACAACAAACAACAGTAAAAACAGAAGTATGATAAACAACAACAATGGGCGCAACATTCACCTCCGCCCCGCCTTCTTTGTACTTTAGTATATTTTTCGCTGCACGTTTCGCGTTCGCGTTCGCGTTTGCGTTCACGTTCGCCTTCACTTTTATTCGTTTTCCTGATGCCATTTTTTATTTGGCTTGTAATTCACTTTTGATTTGTCGAAATTCCGTTTTTTTAAGAATTTTTAATGCGTAACGTGCGCTCGTCGTTCGTCGTTTGCCAACAGCTGCCAAGTGGTGCTTCGTCAGCGGCGCAGCGAAGTGGCTGAGCGGAAGAAGGGGGCCGCTGCAATTGAGCTCCATTGTTTGCTTCACGAATTCTCTGTGTGTGCGTTTTTTTACAATACTTGCTTGTGCCCCTTGCCCGCGACCCGAACCCTGCCAGCCACTTGTCATGGGTGCTTGCGTATCATTACGATTGTCACGTGAGCGCGTAACGTGATTTCATTTACATTCCGACCCCAAGGTGTCACATTCGGCAAAGTGGTGCTTCTTGTTGCTACTGTTACGAGTGTTGTTGTTGTTGCTATTGTTACATAACTTGACGATGGTGTTGGTGTTGGTTTCCGTATGTTGTGTCGTTGCATGTGACCTTCTGTGCTTTATTGCCAGCCAAACGTGTTGTGCGCTTTCGCTCACCGTGGCGTATACGTAACAGTCAACTTCATTATTTATATGGTATCGCATTGTTGTTGTTTTACTTTGTATGTATGTGCGTTTCTGTTTCTTTCGAAGCGATTTCGAAGTGTTGTTGTTGTTGTTGTTGTTATTGCTATTGTTTTGTATGCTAGTGAAACAGATTGTGCGCAAACAAAAAGTTTATTTGAATTATTAAGTACGACAAAGCTCTTTCGGTTGTATTTTTGTAACGTGATCGCGAGTTGAGTGCATGTCGGCGGGCATGGCGGGTCGAGCAGATGAACCCATACCATACCGTGCGTGAGTCGGCAGACGTGAACGATGCGTAATGTTTATTAAGTTGTCATTACGCAATTTGGGCAAAGTGGGGCAGCCCGAACGGGAGGCAGTAAACAATATATTTCAAATTGCACACTTCTAAGCATCTTTGCCAGAGGGTTAGAGTGGGAGAAGAAGAAGAAGACACATACGAGTTTTAGGCATAATTATTAACAAAATAATTAATTAATTAGCAAAGATTGTTTGAATGTTTCGCTTTCATGATTAAATAATCCTGCAGGAGTTTTAATCTTAATTATTTACAAAATAATTATTCAATTAGCAGAGATTGTTTTAATGTTTCATTTTCATGATTAAATCGTGGTGTGTCTAATTTTGTTTGGAATATTTGTATCCGGTGTGTGAGTTGAAAAGTAATTATGTGAAAATGAGATATAAATAGAGATAAATGAAATTAATTGCATTGTTGGGATTGTTTTAATTGAAATATGAAAATGAATATGAAATACGAATAGTTGAAATATGAAAAATAAAAACGTGAGACACTACTTTGGAGTATATAAAAAAAGAGATATGGTCCGAAAACTTGAGATCTTCCATAGTAAATGAAATAAAAGATATAAACGTGTCTCTTACTTTTCTTGAGGAAAACGCTATTTGTGCTGATCCTAAGTCTAATCTCCATTCTATATATTGTTTGAGTCATCATTGGACCCTGCAGAAGGTGTAGAGATGAAGAAGAGAAAGAAACGATACAACACTTTCTGCGCCACTGCACGACCCCGCAGCAATGCTGACTTCATGTCAATGAGGCTAAGATTCCTAGCAGACCTGGTTAACGCGAGGAAAGTCGGAATCTCAGATCTGTTCTACTTCATTAAGAGCTCGAACTGGTTTGGCCCGCATTGTTGCTGTTGGCTAATGCCGCGTTCTGACTATGTCATATATGGTGTCATATTCACTGCCGGCAAACACTGCCATATGTGTCATGTTTTCTCATCAAACGTAGTCAAATCGTTTGTTTGACACAAATTCGATCGTTCTCATTTGATTGTTGTTTCGTATGGCAAATCGTAGTCATACATGCAGGCAAACGCAAATGACACCATATGACAACCCGTTCTCATTTAACTGACTACAAATGACACCATATATGACATAGTCACATCGGGGCATAACTCCACTGAATAACGAGAAGAAGGGAAATGCTATCTGTGCTGCATACATCTTTCCCTACTTAAGCTAACATATTGTCACGAAATTAGATCTGCCACCTTAAAGCAGGCGTTTTCGTTTCTCTAGATTGTGCTCAATAATAGCAAAACAATCAAATTCTTCAATGCAGTTCTAAACTAGTAGTAACTTTATTTAAAATATTAGCAGCACCCGACGGCTTTTTGTTCAAGTCAATGGGCCCAATAAATCGAGTTTATTCCTTTTACACTTTAACCCATGTTTTGCTCCTTTAGAAATCGAATTTTAAAAAATCTCGTCTGAGTGGAAACGGTTTGAGCTGGGCGGTAATAATTCAGTCAGCCAAGCAGTCAGAGCAAACAATTATATCTGTGGACTTTTGACAAAAGCACTTAAGTGGACTTAACTCAAATTTCCAATTTTTTAATGATAAAGAAACAATTTCAAGACGCTTCTTTTGGTGTAATCGGTTTGTTTCTATGACATTTAATTGCAGAGATATGACTTGTATAGTTTCAACTTTTCACGAGTTTTGTATGAGATTTGGTCTGCACCTAAACCGTTTTTTCGCTCTCCTTAACATTTTGAAAATTAGACTTAGGTTGTTTTGTCAAAATGCCACAGATATGTATATAGATTTTACTTATATGGGCAGTGTCACGCCCCTTTTATGCAACCCCCAACCTACTCTTCCAGTCAAAGAGCGCAAACCAGTTTCATTGTTGTGCGACTTAAAACTCCAAAGTTACATGGAAAATTTGAGTCACAATAAATTGGCCCCGCCCCTTGTCTAATGCTCATCAAATCTTATCAGTCAATGACACATCTATTGAACGATTGTATAGCAAATTTAAATACTGTGAGACTTAAATTTTCGATTTTCCTTTCATGCAATGTTTAACCCATTCTTCCAGACGAAGGATGCTACCAAGTTTCATTGATGTGCGGCCATCAGTTTCAAAACTACGCAGAAAATTTGATGGAATATGTGTCCTTCTATTAAATATGATGAATTAAATGTATCACTTTAACTTATACATTGAGGCGTCCCAGTCTTTCTGAGTTGTGTTGCCAAATGCCGCACTAATTGGCTGCGTCTTTGTTTGGACCTAATTGATTGTTGTTTTCTGTCCTAGCCAACAATTTTAGCCAATCTGCAATTGGCAGTGACCCAAATATTGTTCTGCGAGCCGTGCATTATTTATTCAACTATGTATTTATTCGCACACCTTCCCTAAACCCACTTTGGGCATTATATAATTAATTGTGCACATTTCCGGCTGGAAGCATTTAAAATACAAACCAGCCGCAAGCGAAGCGCAACTTTGGGTCGATATTGGCGCATGCAAACGATGGCTAATGGCATTGGCCAACTAGCATTCAATTGTGTGTGTATGTGTGTGTGTGAAGACTGTCACCGTTCTCGGCTCGGCTGCTGCTCGCTGCCAAAGACGACCGAAGGCAACTGAGCAAGAAAAGAAATTTGTTGCCACATTATTTGCCCTTTTTGTTGCTGCACTGTGCACACTGTATGTGTGCGTCATTGTCCATTGAATATAATCAAATATACACAATACGGACAATAAAAAAGGCAAAATAATATGGCATATTTTATTAAGGCCATTATTTTGCCTGCAATATGACCTGCGCCACGGTCGTCGCCAATTCATTGTGTACAATTTTATTCAAAGACACTTTTTCCGACAAAAGGATTTCAACAATGACAGCGGCCCCGAGTCAAATCTTATCATTTGAGTAGCGAAATAAAAGCAAAGCGAGACGAAATGCGTCGGTCGCTGCGAGCGTCGAATGCAGCAATCGCACACTGGTCCGAAAAATATGGCCATAAATGATATTTGACGAAGAAATGTGTACACAAAAGACGACAATAAGGCGAGGCGAAAAAAGTCGCAAGCGAATTGAATGTCAGAGATGACATTCAACCTGGTGCCAGCGCCAGCGATTTGATACTAAAGACAGCGTGCTGTAATAATATAAACAGCAAAAGGAACAACAACAATCGGCACACAAAGACGCAAAATAATAACGCGACTATTAAAAGGGTTTGAGTTGAGCAGCAACAAGAACGACAAGAAAACGAGAATAATAAATAAAAATAAAAACGCCAAATGGAAAGGAAGCAAGCAAGATTTTCATAATGAAACTTATTGTCTCGCATTAGGCATTAATGTGTATGTATGTATGTTTGTATGTGTTTATTTGTGCTCATCTATATTTGTGACTGTGTGTACGAACATGACTTGTGTGCGTAACGGGGTCAAAGGTGCTTACAGCCGAGCTGGCAGCGGCGGGAGTGATTCCGGCGATTTGGCAATAATTGACTGCCACACTCGCATGACCTCAATCATGTCCGGCTTAGGTCGACGGCAAAACGAAGAACAAATGACGCAGCGGCAAAGCGCAAATGAATGACAACGAATGTAATTGACGATAAAAGAAAATTGAAGGCAAATTGAAATCATCAAAATGATTTAGTGTTGACATTTGTGTTGCGCTATGTGACACATTTGCAATGGTTTTTTGTGGCTGCTTTGCTCGATGACTGCTCACTGATGATTCATGGCGCCTGTTGGCGTTGTGAAAGATGCAATTTTTCTCTTGGCATCAAAGCAATTCATCACACAGTATTTTGATTTCGCTGGCAAACGCAAATTTTTGTTTGTTTAAGGGCTAAGCGCGCAGTTTACTCGTATTAAATGAATTTTTAGGTACTTTAATGCTTTATTTAGCAACAAAAGTGTACGAGTCAGTAATTATAAATTTTTTGTATAATACTTAGTTAAATTTTTATTTTTGAAACTTTGATTGAAGTGTGAATTCGAAATTGGTTCATGAATTTGACCAGTGGTTAAAAAATAAACATGAACCATTGAACCGAACCAATTCACAAATTTCTGTACTTGACAGCACTGTTTGCTGCATTCAAACAGATTTCACTAAAAACTGAATTTTACTGCGAATATAGTTGAACAAAAATGTGTTAGTTACATGTAGAAATCGCATCATACGAATAAAAGTTGCTAATAAATGTTGGAATTTACTTTAACGTTAGAATTTAAAAGAAATCCTTAGAAAATCTAAAATTAAAACTCACTCTCCTCATTGACACTTCTCTTATTCTTATTCTTTTATTTATTTATTTTATTTTATTTTATTTTATTTTATTTTATTTTATTTTATTTTATCTTATTTTATTTTATTTTATTTTATTTTATTTTATTTTATTTTATTTTATTTTATTTTATTTTATTTTATTTTATTTTATTTTATTTTATTTTATTTTATTTTATTTATTTATTTTATTTTATTTTATTTTATTTTATTATTATTTTATCAAAAGTTTTCTTAACTGCCATAAAAAAGGCCAACAGTTCTTAAAGCAAACTAAACAGTTTAAAAAAGAAAAACAAAAAACTATAAATTTACACGCTGCACGTGAAAAAGTTCAAACAAGACCAAAGAAACCGAAAGCAAAAAATAAAAAAACAAATTCGAAAACAGAAAGCAAAATGCGTTGGCTAAGCACATGTGTGTATGTGTTTGTATGTGTGTGTTGGTAACAGAATTTAAAGGCATTTGAGTTGGCTTAAACCCACACAATCGGTGGCAGTAGGCAACTCTACCGATTGCCGACAAGGCTCAAGCACAAATCATCATTTATACATACTAACTATACCAGTTTACGTAAATAAGTGTGTGTGTGTAGGTGTATTCGTGCGTGTATGTGTGTGTTTGCGCGACAAGTGGGTATGTTACATGCGTTGAGGAGCCTAAGCTGACGCGCTCAACACTCGTATCCAATGCAACAAATCCGATTACTGCGCAACAACAAAAACAATAACAACAACAAATTTTCCCCAAAAATCAACAACAACAATGTAACAAACACAAACGTTGCCTTGCGTAATGAATGAATTACGGAAATGAAAATGCAAGCGAAATGGTGAATCGACAAACGGCGCTCTACTTTGTTGTTGTTGTTGTTGGATTTGTTTTTGTTTCTTTCATTCAGTGTAAACGCCACACAGTATGCTTTGCTTAGTAACTAGCAGCACGTAGGCTACTTTTAATGGGCACAAAGAAGAGAAGCGAATAATTAAAATGAACGTTTTAAAGTTTAATTTAACAATTAAAACAAAAAAAAATAAAAACAGTGAAAATATTTTTCAAGGAGAATATTTTGCAATAGTGGGCTAACACAACAATGTGCGGCCAATTCAATTTATATTTTTTATTTTTCAAGTCAAATTAAATTAATTTTTTGATTTTTATTAAAAAAAAAATTTTATAAATAAAAAAAAAATAAATTTTTTTAATTTTTATAAATTTTTGTTATGAATATTTGTAAAACTCAGGCCAGATTTTTAGTAAAAAGCAAGGAAATTAAATAGCAAAAGAGTCATTTTCACGTCAAAGAGGATCCACTCTTGAGAAGGACATTTATTGAAAATTTCATTAAATAATGGAAACCGCCGAGTTCAATCGTCTTGTAAGTTTGTCTCAATGTTTTAATTGCTAACTAATACAACCAGAACCAACAAAAAATCACCTGGGTTTCAGCCAGTGAGTACACAAGATTTCATTTGGGTGGTTTGCGCATAATTTTTGAACCGAATACCATTCGAAACCATATTCTGTACCAGCAATTTTTGTGTTTGGGGCCTTTGAACCCCCAAACTCCCTTCCCTCCTGTGTGCGCCAATGGTTCCAGCACACAGAGTATAAAAAGGAACTGAGAAGGTGAACAGCCTTGCTAGAAGTACTGCAGCCGCGACCCTTCCTTGACCTGAGCTCCTCCTTGGATTGGGCATGCAATCTAGCACAGTCACTGAGACTCGAGAAAGGAGTCGGGAAATCAGATCGCTATTCTAATGATTCGAGTCATAGGCGCTCGAAAATCTACATTAAAGGTTTCAACTTCAAATGGAATACAATTTTAAGATTACTGGGCTTTTAACTGGGCACTGCAATTGGTTTAGAAGAGGCAAGCATCGGTAGACTCTGTGAAACAGCAAAAGAGATTACTGGACATGTCATATAACACTACGATGCAGTATCTCGCAGCAGGAGGCGCTATCTGGGCCAGATTTGAGTTGTTAATAGAAGAAAACATAACTCCACCTGATGAGTTACTAAATTTTATTGATTTAGTTGATCTATGGTATGTTTCAAACTGATAGTAGTAGTGTACATTTTAACCCAAGTAACAAATATCTAAATATCTATAAGCATACATATATAGATATATCTATAGGTATACAGGTATATCTATATAGGTATATCTATTTTGCATTGCCAAAAGCAAAAACCGTTTGGATCCACTTGAATATGGATGCAAAAACATCTCGAAGTATGAGTACCATACGAGTGAAGGCGAAAAACTTCATGGACCAAATTTCGATTGGCGCATCGTTGCTGAATCTCTATAAAACCAACACATTCCTGAAGCGAATCGTGACTGTTAATGAAAAGTGGATCACCTACGGCAACGGCTTGAATCACAATGAGTCAGCGCAAGAGTTGGTCAAGCCAGGATTGATAGTCAGGAAGGTATTTGATGTGTGATTGGTGGGATTGGCATCTACCATGAGCTAATCTCCTACTATCAAATTCTTTATTCGAATCTGTATTGCCCTGCCAACAGTCGGACCAGTCAGGACCGTCTGTAGAAGAATAAAAGAGGAATTGTTTTTCATGAGGCCACACTCATTAATAGTGACTAGCCAGAAGCGCCGGGAGCTTAGTTGGCCGATTCTTGTGCATCCATCCCATAGCTACCTTTATTACAACGTGCGACAAGAATCAAAACATTTCAAAACACACGAAAAAATCTATATACAACTAGCTGACCCCGCGAACTTTGTCTCGCACGACATTTGTTGTTTTTTTATAATGAATTACGCGAGATGGCGAATCTATGGCGATGCAAATTGACGAAGAAACCCAACTAAAGGAAGAGGAGGATCTACTGGTTAACGCAATCGAGGCCCACAAATAAGCAATGTTGCTGCTAAGTTTCAGTACAGAAATGGACTGCGCTTGAACCGGATTTAAATTATATGGGCGGTGCCATGCCCTCTTATTCAATACCTGCCCCTTATTCAATGCCCTCTGTCGAAAGAGAAAATGGTAGGTTCGTACTTAGTTTCATTGCTGTGCAACTTAGAGTTCAGCAGAATAATTGGGTCACAAAAATGTGCCACGCCCCTTAGGGGTATGAAAAATAGATAGTAGCCGATGCTCAGACCTACTGAATATGCATGCAAAAATTCATAAAAATCGGTCAAGCCGTTTCGGAGGAGTATGGTAACTAACACTGTGACACGAGAATTTTATATATAAGATTACATTTTTTATATCTTAAACTAATAAAGTTAAAAATACGAAATTCAAGGATGTGGTAGTGTACATAGTATTCCTTTAGGTATATTTAAAAAAAAAAAACGATTGGAAATTTCCAAGGATATTCAAGGATAAAATTTTAAAAGGACATTTTCAATACCTCTTCGTCCTTTTGCGCTAAAACATTAAATTTTCTTAGATTCTAAAGATTTTTCTCTTTCATTTGATACCCACATTGTTATTCTACAATGCGCTCAATTTTTATTATAATTTTTGGGAATAAACATGTCCTTGAAATTTCAAAGTCCTTTAAAAACAATACTGACATCAGAAAGAAACACTAAAATGCAGTTTTACTACACTTGGCCCCTAGTTTCGGGAGTATATCGACTTTTTCGTGTGTAAAATTGTTTGTCGCGTGGTGTAATTCGAAATCATTCACAGGTTACAACGAAATCTTTCACACAGGTCACAAAAATATATTTTCGAGGAAAAAGCTTTTAAACTTTTACGATTCATAAATATTTTTTCTACTATAGAACCAACTGAACCATGTTTTTATGACTCTACAGCAAATTTTGTTCAAGCCAAAAAATAAAAATCGATTTCTCCAAAACCCCACAGTGGCGTTACCCCTCAAAAGTGTTGAAAAACTCTCGCTGGCCGCGAACCTTTGTGCCAAACTAATTAAATTTGCTTTGAATGGCGTTCGCACAGTACCGTTTAAATGCCTTTTTAAAAATAATAAATTTATTTATTCTTTTTTTTTATAACACAAAAATTGAGTAACCAACTGCAGTCTGCAGCGAGCACGAAGCATATGAAAAAGTTATGCGCGCGCGTAAATACATAAAAATATCATTGCATCCCGCTGGGCAGTAGTTGTTTTTGGTTTGAAAACTGAAAAAAACAAACAAATCGAATACTCTCAACTTTTTGCACCGTTTGGGCACTTTGAACGTTTGGCTGCTGCATTCGCATTCGCGTTGGTGTTTTTATATTTTGTTGTTGTATTTTTTTTTAGTTTGCCGCTGCAGCAAATTCCCGACGCTTGCTTTGGTGGCCGCTTACATAACCGAAACTAACTTTTTCAACTACTCTGCGGTGGTGTGTGTGTGTGGGTTGTTGTTGTTTTTGTTGTTTTTTCAAATGCACTATTTGCAGTGTTGTTGTGCGTCTTGTTGGTACAATAGTAGTGATGTTGTTGTGGTTGTTTTTGTTGTTGTTGTTGCTGTTGATGGTGCAATTGCCAGCACTCGTCGCTCGCAACGGGCACTCGTTGCCCACTCGAGTAATCGCTGTCGTGCCATGTCCCACAGATAATAGTCCGTTTTCGCTTTGCTGTCCTTTCTTTATTCGCCATTGCAGTTTTTACTCGCCGCTTCTTCACTTCTTCGGCCGTGCTTTTCACTGCGCTGGGCGTAGGTTACATTGTTGTGTGCGCCGGCACAAAAGCACATTTAAGCTCAAGTGGCGACGGCAACGGCGACGACGACGATGCTGGTGCAAGAGTTGCACGTTGATGAGCGCGTTGTTGTTGCTGCTGCTGGTCGCGTTGGCGTTGATGACGTTTATGACTGCAGGCGGCAGCACTTTTTGCGCGCCACGCAACACAAACAATGCCAAGCGGCGGCGACATGGCAAAGGTCACTTGTGATTAGCAGCGAGACAAACGACACACATACAAAAACACACACACGCACACATATACACACATTCCACACACTTGGCTGCCACTTGACGTTGAGCAGAGAGCGAGAAAACGTAAACGTTGGGTTTGGGGCGCTTCGAAGTGGCTGTGCCCCGTGTTGCAGTCTGCACATGAGACTGTGTTGTTGTTGTTGCTGTTGTAGCCACTGCTGCTGCTGGTGATGATTATGATGAGTTAACAAAGCAAATAGTTGAAAATTGTATTAAGCTTGTGTGTTGTAATTGCTGGTGTTTGCGAGCGTCTGTGTGTATGTGTGTGGGTAAGTGTTTATATGTGTTGGCAACACTTTTTCCATTTTGCACTCAAGTGTTTGCTTATTTTCACAAAATTTACTTTTCATTGTGCTCGTTGCTTTTGTATATTATTTTAATTTATTTTTTGTTGTTGTTGTTGCTGCTTATTTAGTTTGTAATTTTTGCTTTTTCCACTTTGCGGTTAGTTGAAGAGCAAAAATAAGTGCTCGCTTTTAGTTTAGTGCAATTAAATGGCGTTGTGCGCAACTAAATTCCTGAAAATCCCAAACGACATTCACCAGCCAAGCGTTTGCGTTTCAAATTTAATTTTTGTTTTTCAACAGAATTCGCATTGCTTCTTTGATTTTAGTGAATTTCAAGCGACTTTCGCCAGCGAAGCGTTTGCTTTTTAAATTAGTTATTTGTTTTTTAGTAGAACTCGCATTGCTTCTTTGATTTTAGATTTTTGTGATTTTTTTTGGATTACTGAATGCACTGTTGGATTGCTGTCAGGGCTACAGATAAACTTTAGAATAGGCTGTGAACTTTAGCGGGAAATAAGCATTTGTTTCACTAAGTTCAAGTTATTTTAAGGCAAGTTTTTGAAGCATAGTTTTAGGCATGAGACAGTACAGTAACCTTACTAGCGCAACAACAACGCTACTTTCTACCAGTGTCAGTTCTCAAACGGAAACTTATCATAGTTCATGCATTATCCAAAATAAGCTTATCAGAGACACCAACCACTGCGTTTTCTAATAACACCTCCTGCCTAGCAGCTCAAAGGTTGCTCCGCACAACCCAGTAATAAATTTCCTCATACGGCAACGTCTTCCTAGGGGACAACAGATGACAGTTAAGGCCAGGTTCCTCCAAAAAACACGTTTTTTTCAAAAAATTCTATTTATTGTTAAAAAACAATTTGAAAAGAAATTTTTTTTACAAATAACAGTCCATACATTAAGCTATTAAAAAACAATTTTTTTTTTTTTTTTTTATTATGACGGCTCCAAAAACAGCTGCTCAAACTCGTCCGATTTGCTGATGAGTGTCACCATTTCTTGGAAACGAATCATCTTAAAGCAAAAAGCAAAACAGTTTCATATTCTGTATCCAATTGTCTATGGTCGGAACCAAAACGAAACATTTTCAACGGAAAACAAAAAAATGGCGTACTTTTTAATTTTCGACCCTTTTTTTGCACTTTTGATTGTTAATAACTTTTTTAAATAACAATGAATATTTTTGGTTGTGGTTCCGACCATAGAGAGACATTTTAAGAGTAGAATTCCGTTTGGTTCATGATGATAAGTGAAATAGTTTTGAAATACGAGTGACACTCAGTTGAACAAATGTAGTTTCGAGAAAAAGCCGATTAGAGATTCGAGCGGGCGAATTCACCGCTTGAGCGCGCACCGTCCTCCCTTATCTCAACCTACTTCTAGGCAGCGCATACCTTCGGGACTAATTTTATATTATTTCGAAGAGTATTTTCTAGCAATTTATAGAAAAAAAAAATTTCGATTTTTTGAAAATTGTTTGGAGGAACCTGGCCTTAAAGGCTTATCACTCACCTTGGCAGAACTTCAATCGATTAACGTAAAAAATACAATATATTAGTTTTTTTAAAGCCCTATGCTTATAGAAGGAGAAAGAAAAAAACATTTCAAACAATATTCATGTCAATTCAAATTTACATTGTGACCGAAAAGTTTCCGGAAATTCTCATTTAAAATTCGCGCGCTGTATATTTTTCGATATTTTAAGTTTCTGTAAGTTGGTAGCACTGTCCTTAATTACTATGCCAAAAATGAGCGCGATCTGTCAGACAGTTTGTTTACGGCAGCTGTTGAACCAGTTCACCTCAGTAGTGCGTTGCGATTTTGTTGAGAATTTTCTTCAAAATGAGTACCATGAACAGGTCTCTTTGGACGTGCTTGATCGTGCCAATTCCGATCCAACTTTCATGGAACGCATCATAACTGGTGACGAGACATGGGTCTACGAGTACGACATGCAAACAAGCCAACAATCATCGGAATGGAGAGGAAAAGACGAGCCGAAACCGAAAAAACCACGCCAAAGTCGCTCGAAAATCAAGGTAATGCTGATTGTTTTCTTCGATATTCGTGGTGTGGTACATCATGAATTCGTCGCTGAAGGACAAACAGTCGGTAAAGACTATTATTTGACTGTTTTAAGACGTTTGCGTGAAAATATGCGCCGTAAACCGCCTCAATTGTGGAAGGATAATTCATGGATTTTTCATGACGATAATGCTCACTCGCACCGAGCCAACATTATCAACGATTTTAAGGCCAAACATTCAATAAATACCATCGAACAGCCACCGTATTCACCTGATCTTGCACTGTGTGACTTTTTCCTGTTTCCCAAACTCAAATTACCACTCAGAGGAACGCGTTTTGAATCCATAGAAGACATAAAACAGAATTTGCAGAGGGAATGCAAAGCCATACCGGAAAGTGCCTATAAAAAATGTTTTGATGATTGGAAGAAACGTTGGCATATGTGTGTCGCTTCTAATCGAGCATATTTTGAAGGAGATAAAATAATGAAGGAGATAAAATAAATATTGATGAAGATTAAGAATTTTGCGTTTTATTTAAAATTTCCGGAAACTTTTCGGTCACAAGGTATGCACTATAATTTGTATCTTGACAGAAAAAATTTGTTTCCGTTATATTTTACATTGATGACTGCATAGGTTATAGCCAGAAATAATGTAGTTTCAATAATTTTACATGGGCCCAATAATAAAGGGGCCCATGTATAAGAAGATTCATCAGGTTGGTGCCGGAAGTATAGGAGGAGATGCAATGAGGAGCATTGACGCAAGTTGTTCGTAAGTAAGATTGTTTTTGGGTTCATAAATGCACCAACTACTATACTACAACAATTCGTCGGTGCAGAAAACGAATGTCGTATGTTCCACTGAATTTCATAGCACATACGACAATTGTTTTCTCAGGCGACGAATTATTGGCACATAATACTTTCAGATAACAATTTCATTTTTTTTTTTGTTGTGTGAAACAATTTTTAGTTCGTTATATTGCAGGTAACACAAAAACATGTCATTTTCAAAAAATCGAAATGCAAATAACTCCCACTTGCCTCGTTGCACACTATGAGGAAAAATAATTAATTTTTTTTAATTTTTTTTTGGATTAATTTGCATTCGGAAATGAAAATGTTCAACACATTTTTGTCATATTGGATGTAAAGTCACACTAACAAATTCACACTTATAAATACCGGGTATCGAATTCCCAACCCTCTGCGTGAGTGTGTTTTTTTCAGTTTGCGTATGTGTGTGTATAACTGTACATGCCAATGTTGCATATTTTGCGGTTGAAAACCAGGCACTTGCAAATGTATAGAAAAGATGAGATTTCATTGAATTCACGCTGCAAATACCAAAATTGCTACGGAAACAATTTTGAAAAACATAAGTAAGGAAAATTAAAGCATGTTGAAATATTTAATTATAAGCATTTTCGATTCAATTTTACACTTTATGCATTTCCATGGGGCACATTGGTGTGAAACAATTTCATGAAAAATACCAACATTTGGTTAAAAGTGCCAACAGTTCATTTAAATCACTTTTACATTTGCATAATTTTCCTTACAATAAATATTTAAAACCATTTTCTGCTACAAAGCTGAACTCACTTCACTGGCAGTGACAGTAAATAAATGTTGTTGTTGTCGTTGTTGTTGTGTTAAATGTTACTGAAACTATACACACACTCGTGCGCCATTTTATGGAATGTCCCTTTTTTCTTTTACTCGACCGCCTCGGCTGCCCACAGTCCCAAACCAATAACAATTTTCACAAATAAACAACAACAACCAAACGAAGTCCAACCAAATCCCGGACGAATCCTTGCTCGGGCTTCGTACACAATGAAGTGTATCAATAAAACTTAACAACCAACGTGTTTTCTTTCTTTCTTGAGCCCAGCCATCAACACTATTGGCAAACAACAAAAGCAACAACAACACCAACAATGAACTTCAATGTTGACTCTAACAAAAGAAAACAAGTAGGAGACGCAGCAAGAAGATATCGAAAAATCGTTTACGTGTTGACATTCCGCTCATAAACACTTCTTCGATTTCTTGCTGTCGTTTCGTCCTTTGCGGCACGTGGCCAAAGCAACAAATTTAAAAAGAAAAAAAAAACATACGCATACAAAAAGAAAAACAATGAGTCCACACCCGCTCAAATCTTAATAAAAATCAGTGTCTGGGCACTTTCACGCAGCCAGTGGATGACATGAATGTGCAAACTGTCGCAGCGTCCCGTCGTTGGCATCGTTGTTGTTGTTATTGACCCTTTTTTTTGCTGCGCGCCCCACTGCGACCTGAACAATCGATGGAATCTGCTATGCATCGCTATGCGTTCGGCTGTGTGCGGAGGGTTGTTACTTCTGTTGTTGTTGTTGTTGTTGTTATTGTTAACGTAGATGGGGGGGGTGCTGCAGGCAGTAAGTAAAATATGCAAACATTCGCTCTGGGCCGGTTGGTCGGTCGATTGGTAAGTTATGTTGCCAACACTATTTTATGCGCTCGTAACTCTGTGCGAGAAACCGCCACTGTAAGTGGAGTTTAAGGCGCTCACTGTGCTCGGAACGGTTAAATAACTGTTTTCGTGTGCCGACGGTTGGTCACTTAAGGGACAGTAATGTGGGCAAATATTTAAAATTATTAATGGTAATGCATAAAATTCAATGATATCACATTGTTTATTAGTTTGGTTAATGTTAGTTTTCATTGGGTTCACAGGCGCATCGAATTTTACGAGGCAATTTAAAAATCATATAATTTCTCAATGGAACTACTTACTTTGTTATTGGAAAATGAAAAATTAAGGTTTTGTTGAGAAAAAGATTCACACTTAATCAAAATAGGAAAATAAAATAGTAAAAAAAAAATAGTAAAAATGTTTCTAATGGGCAATTCAAGAATTTCAATATTTGGGGCATAAAATTGAAAATTTATGTATTTCATTATTATTAAAAATCGTAAAATATTTCTTGCCAATTTTAATGGAATCAATTTTTATAGGAAAACAGTTGAAATATTTTGGTTAGACTGTGTCGGTACAGCTCCCCTTTTACGCCGTCGGAATGCCTCCGGATTCAATCGATTGTATTTCTTCTTCTTCTCTTTATTTATTTCCTCTACCGGTCCATGGGACAACTGATTTAATCTTAGACCATTGTGAGTCCTTGCATAGTACTTACTTAATTAAATTAAATAGTTAATTGGCCGCAACTACACATATACATATATAGGATATCTTGAACTTGGTCCCTCTACAGAAGACTCGATCTCCATCTTTGCCATCGGCAAAGGTGATCCTTCATACATATAGACGTAGAAATATCCAACTGTCTCTTAAAACAAAAAGATGATAGAATGTTTTCAACTTGGTCCTTCTACCGAAGACTCGGTCTCGCTCTTTTCTATCCTTCATACATATAGACGAACGAATGTCCAACTTTCTCTTAACAACAAATAGAAGATAGGATGACTTCAAGTCGATCTCTCTTTTCTCTATCGGCAAAGGGGATCCTTCATACATATAGCCGTAAACATTTCTAACTGTCTCTTAACAAGAAATAGATGATAGAATGTCTTCAACTTTGTTCTTCTGCCGAAGACTCGGTCTCCTTTTTCTCTATTGGCAAAGGTGATCCTTCATACATATAGACGCAAATATTTCTAACTGTCCCTTAACTAGAAATAGATGATAGGATGTCTTCAACTTGGTCCTTCTATCAAAGACTCGGTCTCCATCTTTGCCATAGGCAAATGTGATCCGTCACAGACGTAAAAATATCCAACTGTGTCTCCACAACAAATAGATTATAGGATGTCTTCAACTTTGTTCTTATACCGAAGACTCGGTCTCTCTTTTCTCTATCGGCAAAGATGACCCTTCATACATGTAGACGTAAGAATTTCCAACTGTCAATTCAACTTTTTGCCAAAGTTCAGCGGATCCAATAGTTCAGTGTCTGCTACGTTGCTCAGACCAGGCACGAACCTAGATAAAACGACCGGTATCAGTCTTCCTCTAGAGCCGAACTGTGGCTTAGGAAGTCATATGTTGTCTCTTCTTCTTTTTCAGCATTACTAATCCAGATATTATATTACTGGACGTTAAAGATCATTGACCCCATGCACAGTGATTCGACTCCATACAACCGCGGGACAAAATTAGAAGAAGTGGTGCGTTCCTCATAAAATAATTGGCATACTAGTTAATCATGGTCTGCTGAATTGAAATCTCCATTTTGTTTTTCTTAAATTTTTGTAGTTTGGCAATGCCTGAGACTTAATTTTGCAATTTTCGTCATTTTTGGTGAGCTATATCACCATCATCATCAAAATTATTAATTATTATATCACCAAGTGTGTTGGCTAGATTTTTCAGATTTTACATTTAATCGCTAATATTATTAACATTATTGCAACCAGTAAGCATTTTTGCAGATTTTATCATTTTTCGTGCTGATTGCATACTTTTAGGCATAAATAAAATAAATTTTGTCGAAAAATAGGTGTTCAAATTGAATTCTTTTCTGTGATCGGAAGATATCGGAGGATATAACTACATTATCCGACAAAGAAAGAATGCTTCTTAAAATAAAAAAAAAATCCAGGAACATACTTTCACATACTTTTTAGATATTTTTCTCTAAGTTTTGCCAATTTTCATGTTTTTAATTTGGAAAAATATTTTGATTTCAAAGTAGTGTAGAAGCCTCAGCTTTACACGTTTTGAGAAAACATTAAAACCGAAAATAGCCACATCGTTTCTTAACCTATATTGAAAGCTTAAGCAACTTCTTGGTAACCATGAATTTTTAGAATTTTGTTTACTCAATAGACTAAAAAACAGAAAATATGAGTTTCAATTTTTTTGAGAAAAAAGTTTCAACTTTGAGCCCCTTTGGCACAGGCACTAATTAACTCAATTGCACTAATTTGCACAGATTTTTTTGGGTTTTCTTAGTTGGAGTTTTTTCTTTCAAATGACATCAAAATCGTAAAATTCTGAGACCATACATTTTTTGAATTTTGTCTATGGAACGAATTACTGTGCCATGGTGCAATGTTCTATGGCGTAGCTTTTTCAATACATTATTTTTTGTTTTTTTTATGAATAACTTCGGTACTACATGGTATGCCATGTGCCACAATCGACTCTGTTGTGCCAAGACTATTCAATGCCCCAGTAAGTTCACCTATCCTTGTGTAGATACAAAGCTTTACTCAATTCACAAGACTTGTACAGCAATAACGAACAGATTCTAACTAATAAAAACTCAGAAAACAATAAAAAAATATCTCGAAAATGTTCACCATCTTCAAAACTATGTTAGTGTCTTTCACTTCTTCTCTCAAGTATTATAGCAAAGTTTATGATTCCATTACTTTTCACTAACTACACGCACGTTCAATCTTGGACAACTTTTGCTTAGCTGCATTTCACAAAACATTCCTCAAAAAGTTAGCTACCCTCTGTGTGGTAACCTGCTCTCAGTCATAAAGTTCAAATTCAATTAAAGTTTTGTTGAAATTGAAAATATTTCATTGCAAAAATGGCAATAAAACTTTCATATGAACTCTCATAGTTCATTCGACCACATCACCAACCCGCCAACGACCCAATCAACCCAGTGAGAGCCCACACAAAATCAATTAAAAAAGTGAATAAAAATTGAAGTTAATGAAAACAATGCAAATTGAATTACGCAGCGATAATAATAAAACGATTACAGCGCATTATCCTTGCGCGCATAAAACTCACCCATACACCCACACATACCAACGACCACATCGCGCCACCGCGTCCAATAAGCACACTCGGCATATACAGAAGTCATGGCTCGATAACAATTAAAATTCTCACTTAACACTCTCAGCGTGAACATTAAGTGTGAAATACAAATTTCGAAATGTGTTAAAAAATGATAATTTGCAATACAACGCAAAGCATTGCTGAAGTGAGTACAGTGCCGCACCAGACAGTTTTATCAGACATCTAAATGAGTTTAATGGGTTCAAGTATGGGGAGAAGACAATGGTTATTAATAGCTGTAATTCAAGGCAATTGTATTAGCATACTTTTGGGGGCTGTTTTGTGTTTTCAGTGAACCTTTTCGAACTTGGTTGGGTTGTTGCTTTTGTGTCTCAAAACACTTTAACCTTGTCATGTAGGTAGATCCAGTGTGCTCAGTAGCTCAAAACTTTCATCATCATTATTATCTCAAATAAGACTCCTGCTATTACTTATAAATGTCACCCTCGATTTAATTTAACAATAAATTCAAACTCAAACATTCCGCCAATCGGCAAACGTTCGTCTGACGTTCTATAACATTTCTTGTTACACATAAAACGTTGTGCAATTAACGCAACATAAATATGTATGTACAGATGTATGTCATGTAGTTACATTAGAAGAAAGGAAAGTTGCATAAAGTGTGGCTTGTTAAATTCGCATGACGAGAGGGCAGATTGAATAAATTTTGTTGCTGTTGTGCCTTTGCGTTTATATATCCTTCATTTGTTGCCTCAACTTGTGATAAGTATTCGTGGCAACTTTAATAAAACTTGGCTGACATGAATAACATAAAGCAACAACAACAACAACAATTACAATAATAAAGAACAAGTAGGTAACAACGACAGTTGGCAACTATAGTTGTCGCGCGAAAAACACCGAACACCACTCATTCTTACATGTGTCACATCAAGCATGGCATGCGTCAGCAATATTGACAAGAACAACAACAACAACTATAACAGTTACCACAAAATCTTTAGCAAGAAACTTAACGTCACTGTCATCGTCATCGTCTTTGTCGTTGTTGCTGTTGTTGTCGTTGTTCTCGCTGTTGCCAACATCTGGCGCAGCAATGTCAGCTTTAAGCGCAATCAGAGGCGGCCGGTTCGCGTCATTTGCATTAAATACGCAAGCGAAACGTTGAAGCCAACATGAGAACAACAACAATTACAAAAACAACAATAACAACAACAACAGTAGAGGCATAACAATAATAATGGCGATGATGACGAACCGAATAAATTTGCATATGAATACAGCAAAACATGAGAACACCAGCAGCAGCAGCAGCAGTAGCGCCAACAACAACAACAACAACAACAATGATGACAACCACCAAACGACGACGACGACGACGACGACAATGTAAATTACAAGCACTTACTTAACTCATTTACACGCACAGAAACGCACACACATACAAATAAATATGCCCGCCGACAGCATCAGTCTTGCGTTCGTGTGTGTGTGTGTGTGTGTGTGAGTGGGGTGAGTACATTTTACACACATCAACAATTCGTAAGTGTCTTTGAAAATCTGCAACTACTTAATGCCGCTCGGAGTGACAACGCCGCTGCGGTTGTTGTTGTTGTTATACTCTTTCTTTCCTTGTTGTTGGTGTTGTTGTTGCGCTGTTAGTAGTGGCAAGTAGCAGCAGCAGCAGGCAGTTGTTGTCCTTGTAACACTTAAAATTTACAGCAAGGCTGCTGGCATGTAAATACTCATTTATACATCACTGTAAATGTGTGTGTGTGTGTTTGTCTGTGAGTGTATGTGTGTGTATGTGTGTAAGTGTTAGGTTTTTAACAACTGCGTTTACTGCTGCGCAACAAACCTCAACGCCGCGCAATGCGCAGCAATTATGCGATTTTCAGTTTACAAGTTATCTGCTACCAACCCCCATCATCATCAACAACAACAACAACAACAACACTAACACCAACACTTGCGCCCCTCGAATGTTTTCGGCGTTGCTTTCATTTATTTGATGCCGCCGCATTTGAACGCAGCACGTAATTAATTTCAAGTGCAGTTTTTCAAAGTTTTCGTCTTCAAAGTTGCGCCGCTGCCACTCGGCGGCCATTTACCGTGTAGGCCGCAGCCGCGGCAGCGCCGCGCATGCAAATTCAGTTGAGCGCACAAGGTTAACAACAACGGCGCAAAAAGCCCCCAAAGCAAAAACAAAAATTATTGTAGCAGCAACTGGCAAAAATCGCAATTGGAAACGAAAACGAAAATGAAAACGAGTTGAAGCGAAAGCAAAGAAAAGCGACAAACGCAAATGGCAAAAATGAAAAAGCCGTCAACAAGCGCGACGAGTATTTGCGCTGAGCTGCGCTGCGGCAAAGCCAAGTTCATTAGTACGGATTTGCGCCTTTATTCGCGGCTCGTTAGCACTGCGGGGGAGAAGGGGCCCAGTGCGTTATATTTAGAATCCTTATGACAGTAAACCGAACGACACATAGAGCCGGCGGCACCGACAGTTAAAGACAGTTTTGTCAATGCGAAATGGTTATTAAAGCAAATAATGGCAGTGGGCGTGAGCGTTTTCGAAGGTTGTCAGAGGTTTGGGTGGTTTTTTTCATTATGCGACAAGTGTCAACTGTTGCGTGTGGCATAGAAATGTGCGCACAGGTAATATCACATGGCGAATTCATTTACACATCCTTGTCAAGGACAATCGCGCAAATGATGGTGAACGCCAATATTTGTGTAGTCAAGTTTGAAAGGGTTTTTAATTTGTATTGCAGTTCTGTTTTCATATTTGACAGCCACATTACTCAGTGGAAAGTTCTGTTCTTTTACTAGAAATTCATGATTGATTTTAGCCCTTTCGACCTGAAAGTTGCCTGAGAGCAACTTCACCTATCTTATAGCAAAAGCTACGATTGATTTATGGGTTTAATTTAAATAAGCAACAACAAATTAATATTTTTAGAAGTGAATTCAAAGCAAACTACAAAAAGTTTACTGTTATAAACAAAATAATTTCCAATAATTTGCAGCGATATCAGAGAAAGTTTGTGTTCTAATTGAAGTCTACAAATTGGGCGCATCTTATCAAAACCCTGTTTTTGGATAATTGTTAAATAAAATCAAAAAGCGATAATTTTGTATTTTTCCATGAATGTTAAATAATATTTTGTAATTGAAAAATATTTATACAAAATTTATTTAGCCCGTTTAAAGCTAAAATTGTTCAAAAGTAAACTCTAACAAAGACTTGCATGGCGACTTACAAAAACTTACAACAAAAACAACAACAACATCGTGTGCATACTTAGAAAAATGTTTCATGATTTAAATACCAAAAAGTAGCGTTAAGCCTCCAAGCGTGAACTACACTGAAGATCCTTGAGAAATTTTTGTTCAATTTCACTTCTTCAAAATGTTCATTGCTTATAGTTTTTGATGTGTTACTGTTGCAATCATTTGTTGATTAAATTTTGGAAAACTTTTGGGGTTTTACACAAAAAAAATTGCGCCAAAGAATTTTAGATGAACAATAAAAACAACAACAAATCTTTAGATTTTATGTTAAATGTTCCTTGAAATGTTAACTGAACTGAACGTCCTTGAGAACATTTTGATAAATGTTGTTTCTTTTTAGTTTTCATTGCTTATAGTTTTTGATGTGTTATTGTTGCAATCAGTTGTTTATCAAATTTTGCCAAACTTTTGGGGTTATTACACGAAAGAAACAACAACAATGTTTAGACACACACAATTGCAGCGCCTTTCGAGCTATTTTCCAACATTGACGGATTAGACTGACGCGCACAAATGAAGTGTAAAAACCTACAACAACAACATACCAACAAAACTAAACAACAACTCAAACAATTCGCATAAATAACAAAAACAAAAACTACACAAAACAAAAGCAAACAATAAAATAACAACGACAACAAGTGCAAGAAATAAAACTGGGCGCGAACGTTACGTAAATTGCAAACGAACAACAGTGCAACAGCGGCACAAAAACAACAACAACAACAAATAAGAAACAACAAAACGTCAACAACATTAAAAACTTTTACAATTGCGTAATGAGAATATGCTTTAAAACTTGGCCAACTGCGCAACGGCAACAGCCAGCAATGGCAATGGCAACACCAACACCAACAAGCAACAGCAGCAATTACAATTACAACTGCAACACGAACAAAAACCAATGCGACAGCAACAAAAAACTTCGAGTCCAAACAAAAAATAGCAACGAAAACAATCAGTGAAATAAACTCGCAACACGCACAGCGCACTGAGCGAACGCGCGCTCAAGAAATGAAACGACGCGACGGCGCACAGCGAGCGCTGCAACTTGGCCAACACCCAACGGCGGCTGCAATGCACGCGGTGCGGCGCAACAATATTCGCAGATGAACTTAATTGACGAAAAGTTTTCGTACGTTTTGCGCACGTTTTGCGCTGTGCAGCGTAATTACGCGTCCCAGCAGCGAGTAGCAGCCGACACGGCCACAGCCGGCGTTGCCAGACTCGGGCAAAAAGTGGCCAAAAAGATTTCTCAGACTTGCTTGTAAAAACAAAACAAAGATTAAAAGAGGTGTTATTTATTTTACGATGGGATCACAACTAACTTTAAGGGAAAGTCTTTTTTGCATTTTAGTGTGAACAAACAGTTGGAAGAGAAGGGGGAGTTTCGAGAAGTTTTTTAAAAAAAGTTATTTATTTAGAAACTTGTAGATGTTATAAAGATATATTTAAAGAAAATTTTCGTTATTGTTTCGTTATAATTATTCATTACTAAGTATGAAGAAGTAAATATATAGTAGAACATAGAAAGAAGAAAGTAGAAGAAAGAATAAAGCGACTACCAGTCATCTTCTCTGCCACTGCTCGGCTCTCTCTAGAGTCCAGACGAAGATGAAAATCCCTTCTTCCACAACTTTGGACAACTTGAGATCAGTAAACATCAGATACTTGTTAGGGTTTATCCACAAAACGAATTGGCTTCTGTAGACTCTTTGAGTTGCAGTAAGGCAGATCACTTTCTTCTTGTGGTAACACAATGAGCCCATTTTGTGACCAAAGTGTGTTCCCGGTCCAGACAGCCACTTTAACCTACTCTATTCATAATTGTCACAGTAATTGTTCTTATTTTATGGTTCTTTCTTAAAAACCAATTCTGTGTTCAAAAGCAAGAATAGCCTAAGTTTAAAAGAGATACTTGAACTTACTACTTTCTGAAGTAGTCTTAAGTGTCATAGAATTGTTTTTCTGATGGACACGATGGCTCGAGATAGGATTTTTTGAATTAAAAAAGCCATAAAGGTTTCATTTTTTGACTCTATTTATAGAGTGATTGAAATATTTTAGGAAAACTTTATTCTGTGTTTTTTTACACAATTTTGAAGTTTAATTAAAGTGTTTTAATTCAAAAGTCAACAATTTCAATTTTGTGTAACAAGTTCTTATCACGGAAAAACAAAATCATTCACTCGTACGGAAGTTCAGTACAACTCTATCCATTACAAATGAATGTTTCTATGCTTGGCTGTCTGTTTCCTCTTTGTAGATTTGGAAACCACTTGGCCAATAGATCTGAAATTCTAGCTTAACGCGTGGTATGTCCAGGGAAATGTTTCAGATATCTTATGTTGTTTTCTTTTATGACGTTGTATCTTCAGTAAATGAAAAATTTTGGGAAAAACTTAACTCTGTATGTCTGCTAGAGAACTTTGAAGTTAAAGTAAAGAGTTTTGTTTCTAAAGTCAACTATAACAATTTTGTGTAATAAGTTCTTATCACAAAAACCAATCATTCACGTATACCGACAATTCTACGAGTATCTCAGTACAATTGTATCTATAAAAAGTAATGTTTCTATGTTTGTCAGTCTGTAATTTTATAGATTTCAAAACAATTTACTTGACCGATTGATGTGACATTTTGACATAATGGTTGGTTTGTCCAAGGGAATGTTTATAGATATCTTTTCTTTTTTATTGGGAAGAGAACGGGGCATTACTCTACAATCATGAATAACGTTGAAACTGTAAGTCAAACAGCACTGAAATCTGGTGTAGCTTTGTTCTATTAATTTATGATTTCACTGGAAACATTTCATGGGCGTTGGAAAACGACCGTGAATATTTGTGGCTCAAATTTTTTGTATATAACTTTGAAACCATAATTCTAACTAAACCAAACCAAACTCCCTTTTTAAACAGCCAAGAAGCGATAAAAAGTTTGGACAGCTAGAAATTAACATTCAAGCGAGTGAAGAGTTGCCTAAGCTAGGTTAGGTAAGCTGGCTGGCCAAGCAGGCCACACATACAGCCTATTGGTTCCAACCGATACCAGTTGGAGCTCTTTAGTGATTGGTGAGAATGTGGCTGTTTCTAGTGAAGTTCAGCAATTGACAGACTTGATGTCATACTTGGGAACCTCCTCTAACCCAGAAAAGAATGGGGCCTATATGTAAGTAAGTCATAGTCTTCAGATAGCCGGACAGGAGCAGAGAATGAGTGTGTGTAGAAGCTTAACATGTTTGGACGCAGAAATAATAATACAAACTTCTTTATTCTAATTCCTTTCATTCCATCTAACAGTGTAAATTTACATTGCTTTGCCAAATGTCGAATGTACGAATGTCGTATGTTCCATTGAGCCTAGTAAGACATACGACATTTGTTTTCTGAGGCGACAAAATGCCATACTTTTTCATACAGGATCAAACTAATGATGCATCTCTAAGGTTAAAGTAATTTTATATCAATTTAATTTTCCAAGCTTTGCGTTAAGTTTTGTTTAAACAGATATCAAAACTGCTAACGTATTGCTGTTCTAAATATTTCAATGATTTCAAAATGATTCAAATGTCTTTGTATTGAAAAATCTTATTTCTGGCAACACTGCTCACCAAATAACCCACGCTGAGCCTCAGCGCTCTGCATTCATTATTACAACTGCACTGTTTGGTTCCCTTTGGAACTGAGTCACTGACTGAGACTATGTGTCAGTCGGGTGGCAGTTTTTCTGTTCTCATTCAATTAAGGTGCACCGGCTGATAGCGAACGAATTGCAGCGAAATTTCGCTGGAAGTTCAATCTGGCATTTAATGTTTTGGCGCAAAGCTTCAGTCAGAGGCTGACGGCGCATTCATAAGTGTGAGCACCGCTTTAAATGGCATTGCACGATAAACTTTTTTTTGTTCTTGTTGATTCTTTGCGCGCGAGCAAAGAACTGAAATGGCAATGCAATGCAATTTCGTTTAAGTGAATGCAATAAATTGCTCAAGAAATCAAATCAACCAGCTGGAGAGAACTGTCAAACGAATGACTGATGGATTTGTGAATATGATTGAAATGAAAATTCAACTGGAATCTGATTGGGTAGGATATGAGTAATGTTGGACGAGGCAGATGACTCAATAGAGTTTCGAAAGTTGAATGTATTTAAGTGAAATTTTGCTTCTTGATTAATAAATGAAGAGCGTTGTTGAAATTTTATTTAAACTACAATTGAAATGATTTAATTTAACCGTTTGAAAGGTGATTAAATTGTGAAAGAAAATGAATGAAATCTACGTTGTAATAGTCATATCTTCGAACGCCTAAAAGTATGCCAATGATTACACCGTGTGACAGCATTTTTCACACCGGAAAAAATCCATATGGGCGTGAAACTAGAGACCAACCATGGTAATACTGCGTACTTAGTTTTTTATTTCTATATCTTTTGTTCTTTTAAAAGGACTTCAACATTTTGAAGGGGATAAGAAATTAAAAAATATAATAAATCTTTAACCTCGTTAGAATATGGATATGTATATCAAATGAAAGAGGAAGGGCTCAAAAATTTAACTAATATTGATTTTTATCTATTTGTAAAAAAAGGACATGAAAAAGGTCCTTTGAAAATTTTAATCCTTTGTATCCTTGAAAATTTATATCGGATTTTCCTAAAAAGTGAGTATGTTAAAACCCAAAATCTCCTTGATCATGTGTAAAAATTTCATTACTCTAACTTTATTGGCTCGAAAGTTATTAAAAAAAATTCGGAAGCTGCAATTCTAATGAAGAACCTGAATTGTTGCACTGTAAATTTCTCTGTAATTGAAATGTTATTAAATAGTTTAACAATATTGCAAAAATTACGGTTCCTCATGTTGCACTACAGATTTGAAAGATATACAAATCAATTCAATATGGACTTTTGACATTTTTATTCAACTATTTACGTCCATCTCATAGCTTATCCCAAGAATTTATTTTTCAAAAACATTTCTATTTTTGTTTTTCCAACTAAACAAACTTCTTTGCATCAAGTCTACAGCCTTCATAATGCCTCTTAAACCGTAAATCGACTGAAGAAATTTCCCATTAAAAGTAATTGCATACTTGGCGGCGAATCAGTGCGTTGTGAGTTGGCTGGTAGCGAGGCACTTGGCAAACAACACCTGCTTAGCGCACGTCGCTCTAAGCGGCCATTTCGCACGCCTAACACTCTCCTCCATTCATCCCGACCCCCTCACGCGCTCTTCGTTCGCTTAAAGGCGTCGCAAATTTATGTACTTTGCAGCGAAAGTTGCCGGCTAATTGCTGGCGTAGCTTAAAGCTGCCAAGGCGGCTGCTTATCACGGCGCATTACAGCATTACGACCGCGCTGCAGCAACCCAAAAGTATGCAACAATTTCAATTGTTTTCAAAGCACAACAACAACAACTGCGGCAACAGCGGCACAACACTGACAGCAAAGCACAGCAAATGGCAGCAACAAAATAAAAAAAAACCAACAACGGCAAAAGTTTGCTGTGAGTTTTGTAATCTTGCGAAAACTTTGTTGTGCCGAGCGCGTTTTTACATTTCATTTAATTTTCATGCCGGCAACTTTTGCCGCCAACTGTCGACTGCCGACTGCCGTCGACTGATGTCTGTGTATAGTATGTGGCAAAACAATTTAAACGAGAGTTGCGTGCAGCAATAGTGAACCTTGCGGGCGGCAACAAGAAACAAACAAATAAACAGAGCAAAAACAAAAAATTGTGCTGCAGCCTGTTGCCCGAACGCAGCTGCCTGTTGCCGCGTGCCGCTTTTCACTTTTCGCCTGCCATCACTTTTTGTTGTACTTATTTGTAGTGCGTTATTATTGTTGTTGTTGTATTTCGCTGGCTGTCGCAGCAAGGTAAACGTAGAGCAACTACGTAATTTTGCAACTCATTTGTTGCAATTCCGCCGAAGCTGTCGTACTTCACTTTCGCACACAGCCAGGAAAATCTAGGCAAAAGTCGCACGCGTACAACTTTATGGCGCACACACACATGCACACATGACGACTGCGTGTGTCGATCTGAGAAGAGCGTGCGGGGCATGCAGGAAGGCGCGTATGTGTACGGGTTATGTGACACGACTTTGCAGCAGCAGACAGACAAACAGCGCATGAAAAAGTGCCTCGGATTACGGATTTAACTTCTGATCCTCAACTCAACTCATTGTCTGTCTGGCTGGTTGTATCTCGATTTGTCTGTCTGTGTCTGTGTTTGTGTATGTGTGTGTGGCTGTGTGGCTGCGTGGGCGTTGTCAAGCACATATGTGTGTGTGAGTGCGTGTTCTTGGTAGCAATGCGACAACATGTCGTGCTGTGGCAATTTTTAAGGAGACCGCAGACTTAAGCGGACACGAAAATTTATTTCCCAAAAAAATATAAAAAAATTAGATTTAACAATAAAATTTGGTACAAAATTATCTTTTCTCCACTTCATGACATTCCATTGACTCCTTAGCTTCTGTTCGTCTTATCAGTTGCTGTCACATTTGCCTTACAGCGCGCCTTCATTTTGTTGTTGTTTGTGGTATGCATTTACACGTTTATATTTCAAATATGACTTGGCCGCCTCATTCTATATGATTTGCTTGTTTTGTTTTTCTTTCTCTTGTGGCCCCCGTTCGCGCTGCAGTGATTAGCTTCAACAGCGCGACAGCAGCAACAGCAGCAACAATAGCGACAACACGTTGACTTGTCGGTGTCGTCAACATTTTACTGAGACACCACAATGCAGCAATGGTTTGAAGCTCTGTTCTTACAACTGTTGCCGTAAAAAGAACAAAAAAATATATACCAAAAAAAAAACTCGCTGCATTGTTGCGAAAAAGGCACGAAGTCACGTGTTGAGACTTTGCCTAATTTGTCGCATTCTTCCAGCGAAAGCGCCCAAAGCAATGCTCCACAAGAGTGTGGAATTGCTTCAGCCACAAACGCACACACACACACATGCACATACGTTTTCTTTCACACACACACACACACTCAGACGGTAGCACATTTGCATTCCTTTCATGTGCGTTTGAAATTCTTCTTTTTAACTTTTGTTTAATATTTTTTTAATTTTTCAAAATTTTTTTAGTATTAATTTTTTTTCAGTCATCACAAGCTTGAAGCTTGAAGAAATTTCACAAAATATTTTCCAAAATCTTCAAGCATATCAAGTCAAAAAATTAACCCAACAACAATGAAATTCCTAAAGCATGTGGCAACATTGCATAACTTTTCGTTTGGCACAAAGTAGCAGAAGCCGAACCAAAAATGTTGTTGGTTGCAAAATTCTTACCGAATTTTTTCTTCATTGCCAGTGTGTGTGTGTGTGTGTGTGTGTTGCTTCCACGTTTTCAGTTTGCAGTTTTCTTTATTTTTATTTATTTTTTTGTTCAATCTGCCACAGTTGCACGTGGCAACTGGCAACTGGAAAAATCTTCAAAAGTAAAAAAAAACATTTTTCATCCACCCGATCAACCACCCACACACCCACCCACCCCATCACCCACACACTCCTCCAGCCAACATTGTTCTGTTCATACGTTCAGCGGCAGCAACACACAAACTGTGAATCTCAAACGGAATCCTTACGTTGCGGCTGCCGCAGTCGGCACGTGCCTTTGCTGCCAGCCACCAGCTGTCGCCCACTTCCCCCACACCCCGTCACCAACGATGCTATCCGCGCAGTTCCTCGCTGCTTTAAATGTTGCTGGCTTTCACTTTCCGCCTTCGTTGGCTGCGGCAAAATGGCAAAATCAGCGCTGGCAAAGCGTAATTGCAGAGAACGTAATTAATGAAATCACCACATACCAATTTCAATGCAGCACACACACACACATACACACATACACATATCATATTGCAGTTGCTTTTGCAATTGTCGTTGTTGGTATTGTTTCTTAACGTCTGTCGACTGCCGCGTTTCTGAGGCACTGAAATTCTGTGCGTCAGAGCATAATCCGCTCTCTTTGCTGTTTGCAGCAAAAGAATTTAATTTAATTGTTGAACCGAGTAGTTGGCTTTGACGCCTGCAGCAGCAGGCTTGTGCCACACAAAACTGAGACCCAGTAGGAAAAATTATTCCGAAGGACGTAGAATGGAAAGGGTGAAAAACGGTTTCAACAATTTTGATTTAATTTAAAAAAAAATTCATAAATTCATGCGACTCGCTTTTCACATTAATCGTAATTTTTGTTAGCATAAACTTTAATTTGCTGGGAGTAACAATACCTAAGAAATAATATCGTGACCCACACTACATCAACCTCAATAATAACCACAACAACATGAACCGTAAAGAACAAATTTTGTTGTTGTAATTGAGCTAACAAGAATCAGTAAAAATCAATGATTTTCGAGTAATGCTGTACGAATTTGGTGTAGATGAGCCAATGCGAACCAGTGAACTTTGTGTATGTTGTAATTGAGCCAAAGAGCGTCACTGTAGTGTTGTTGTAAGCCACTACTCCCTGCTCTGGAATGTCGATGCAAGCAGTACAAGTTCTATGGTCTTATGGCCAGTTTATTTTGAAATTATTTAACCTTGAAAGTGCCCTAAAAGTTTGCTGGTTATTTTGAACTTGTTTTTGCCAAAGTTTGACATTTTCTCCTGGAAAAATATTAACCTGCTTTGGACTTGTAAAACTTTATCAGTATTTGTTAGTTTCTGTCAGTATTTAAATATATTTCAAGCTTTTTTCTGATAGACTGGACTGTGGCCGCCATCACCTGGTCACCGTCAATGCTGTGTTGTTGTTGGGAACCCAATATTAGGTGGACTTTGTTGCTTGTGGCGAGTTGGTTTAATTTGTTTACGCATTTTCAAACATTCTCTGAAGCATTTAGATCAAAATTATAGATCAAATAAGTAGACCAACAACAGTACAGAGTATTCAAATATTTAGTTTATAATCTTGACGGTCCTTGGTACAAAATTCTCCAATCAAAACGGATCTTAACGCCAGACAGAGAAGTGTTAAGAAATCCCCTCATAGATAAAGAAGAAAGATGTTCTTCTTCTCACCTTATTGGGCACCTGATTCATCCTCATTCATCCTGATTCACCTCATTCTCCTCTCGAGTATCATCCAATAAAAGGTGAATGCTCTCTTCGAATATCTGCAGCAAATACAACAAAGAACCAGAAACTTCCAAACATATTCTCTGTGATAGTTTGGCAATCAGTAGAAAAAGATTTCTCCAGTTAGAGGCAGTAACTTTAGCTCTCGAAAAGATCTGAAACTTGGAATTCCCGATAGTGCTAAGAGAGTTAAAAAGCCTCAACCTAGACAAAAGATTTCCACTGGTTGCAGAGCTTAATAGCCTTAAACATTACTAATAATAATAATGTCCTAGTTTGTTGGGCTTTATTGACGACAGGGCTTCGGGCAGAGGTTGCTTCAGGTTAAACACACAGATAGCACCGTGCGACAGCATTTTCCACACTAGAAAAAATCCTTATGGGCGTCAAACTAGAGACCAAACATAATAAAACTGAGTACTCAGTTTTCACTTCTACATCCTTTGTTCTTTTAAAAGAGCTTCACAATTTTGAATGGATGCCCATATGGATTTTTTCCGGTGTGAAATTTTATTTTATTTTTTTCGCACGGTGTAAATTGTCAAAAACCACAATTTAACCATAAATGATTTTATTACTCAAGATATTGAAAGCAACAGAAATGTTCACTTTTCATTAGATTCCACTACTCAAAAGAATTTAATTTGTGAATGATTCTTAGAATATCTCGAAACGTTAATGATTTCAAGTCATGCAAAGACAACAAAAAGTAGATAAGGACTCAAATCCATGTCAAAATGATAGTAAAGGGAAAAAAGTCAATGACAGTCTTCTTCTTCTTCTTCTTTGAGGCAGCTACAGAGGCTTGAATGCAGTGCTATTACCCTTCTTCTTCTTATTTTTGTAGGCTTCGAAAGAAAAAGTAGACCAGATGGCCAATCTACAGACAACACGAGTGATATCTGGTTACATGTAGTAGTTGTGAAGTTAGAAACACAGTTCAATTCAAATTCCAATCTCCATCGCCTCCAGGTGCATGGCAAATGATTTTTACTAAAATTTTCCTCGTAACTTGGAATTCATGAAGATTTTCTAGTTCTCAACTGGAGAGAATTCGAAGCAATTCGAATTCGAAGTATAAAGTGCACTGCTTGTTGGTCAAGAGAGGTCATTACCTACTGTGACCACAGTAGTATAGGGTTTTCCAATAAGAGGTGTTATTTTGTATTCAAAGAAAAATGCCACTTTTTGAGATAAATGATCGAATGTTTATTTCATAATAAAGAGGAAAGTATGCCGTTAATAATGAAAAACAACATCAGCCAAATGGCCACCACGACCACGCTTACAGGACCATATCCTTTTCATGAAATTTTCCATAACCAAATAGCAAAGTGGCTGCCCCATGTCCTCGATAGCCTAACGAATTCTATCTTTGAGGTCTTGAATCGACGCTGGGCTGTTGGCGTACACCTTATCTTTCACATGGTCCCAAAGGAAGAAGTCGCAAGGTGTTAAATCACAAGATCTCGGTGCCTAATTGTGATCACCTCTTCCAGAGATAACACGGTCCGGAAACTTTTCCCGTAAAAGAGCAATGGTTTCGTTGCTTGTGTGGCACGTATCGTCGTCTTGTTGAAAGTAAACGTTGTCCAGATCAATACCATCCAACTCCGACCATAAACAAATCATTAATCATCTCTCGATAGCGCAATCCATTCACCGTAACTGTTGATCCAACCTCATTTTCGAAAAAGTAAGGTCCAATGACCGCGCCGAACCATAAACCGCACCAAACAGTCACACGTTGAGGATGGAGAGGCTTCTCAACAATAACTCTTGGGTTTTCCGAGCCCCAGATGCGACAATTTTGCTTGTTGACGTAGCCACCGAGGTGGAAATGGGCCTCATCAGTCAAGTCAAGTCTTGCGAACTGTGACTGCAAGATTTTCACCATTTTTGTAGTGAATTTTAATAATTTCAATGCGTTGTTGAAGCGTGTATCGTTCCATTTTTAGTAATGGCGTAGTTTCTACTTGTCAAATGTCAAAGAATAAAAGCTTCAAAAGTGACAGCTACCGAAATACCAGATGATTCAAAATAACACCTCTTGTTGGAAAATCCTATACTTTTTGCAAAGAATACTCTTTCACTTCATCTCCAGGCTGACCTCATAATCGGTCATGGATTATTTTAAAATTACACCTTTCGGCCAGTTCGCGATGGTCATCATTTACAATCAAACTTCAGTTTTGACCAAAAACATTTCAACTATAGTTTTATAGTTTTTTATATGACTTACTCCTTCTTTTAGAGTTTAATTACTTCATGATATTTAATACTTTTTTCATAACGAAATGTTTACCTCAAAAACTGAATTGCAAAAGTCTAGAAAATGTCATATGGGCAATGTCATAGTTGCTAATTTTTAAGATCAAGTTTCTCACTTTCAAAATCTATCAACCCCTCAAACAGCTTGAAATCTCTACTTCTGAAATCCATTCAATTAACAGCTCACAACTCACGCTTTGCCACTTCATTCTATACGCATTTATCAGTCCAATGCACTCGCTTGATTTCTTGGGATTTACAACAGTTTGAAGAAGATTTTATATGAGCTCAATAAGAATATAAAATGACACTACCCGACGCTGCGGCATATTTGCGCACCAAGTTTTTACGCTCTTTATTGCAACATTAATGCAAACTACTACTTAAGTGTGGGCTGCAAAATTTACCCGAAAATTCAAATGGCCCAAAAACGACACACATGCAAACACACACACGCTCACATACAGCCATATACGAACATGTACAAACATGGCACTAGCATCAAATTTATTTATTCCACATAAAAATTCGGCAAAAGATTCCATAAAAGTAAACTTAGAAACGCTTGAGCGAATGTGAAAGTGAAAGACTGGTTTTCTTAATGGGGGAGTGAGAGCGTAAGCGTCGAAATTGTGTTTTACTGCGGCGATAAAACCGCAAATCCTTCATCAAGCAAAAGTAACTGGGACCGTGCGAAAGCACCAAAATGGCAAAACCCCATTTCGAGCATCGACGTGGCCCGTTTCGGTGCTTGTGCCTCGTGCCGGCTGCTTTAGGCCGCCTCAAGTGCTACTCGATGTTTCGTAGACGTTGAGCACTTAACTGTATTCTCAACGAATGACTGGAGCGCACATAAAAGAAGCCAAGAGCCACAGCCATGGCGACATCGCACAATATGTCACCGAGCGGCATTAATGCCACTGTTGACAGATGAAAGCGATACCGAAAATAGCTCAGCGAAAGGGATGAAAATCGAATGGCACATTTCAATCGACTTGTGTGAGAATTTCATTGAAAATTTTCAATGTGCGTTTTCGGCACGCAAAATGCTAATGAGGCACTTGGCGGTTAGTTGGTGGCGATGTTTCGGCGAACGCCTTAAAGTATGCAATTTTTGGAAAATTAAATACTGCCGAATGTTGAGCGCAGCAATTTAAAGTGATTTTATTTACAATCCGTTGTTGTTGTTTTTGCTGTTATGAAAAAAGCTGTTTTGCAAAATATCGCAAAAATATTTGTTCAAAAATATCAAATTAAAAAAAATATGATCCCACTTTTACAAAAGTGAATTGCGTGGTGTTGTTGAAAAATTTAAGCTGAAAAAATACTTTTATGCCGAAAATTGCATTTCTGCGGCGAGCCGTATGCGAAATATGACCGGCAGCGATGCGCGCATTCTCAAAACAGCTTACACACACACACACACACACACACACGCACACACACATATGCAAACGTGCGTATGGCATGCGCGCTATGCAGTGTTGCTGTTTGCTACTTCAGTAATTTCCAGGAAAAAAATTATAAAAAATTTATTGCGCCATATTTTTCCTTATTTCTTTGTGTTTGTGAGCAAAAAGTGCCAACTCGGCCCTTTTGTTGAATTATGCTGTGAAATAACTTGAAAAAAAAAATTAATTGTGCTTCGCATATTATATGAAATTTTTTTCATAATACGAGTATATAATTTTTTTTAAACTTGAGCCCACAGCAGTGACATACGTAGAAAAATGATTGCAGTCGGCGCTACAAAGCGAAAATTCCATGTACGTCGAAAGAATTAACATTTTTAACTTTACAATTGAAATTTTCACATTTATTTACTTTGTATTTTCAATGAATAACTACAAAAGAAAATCGGAATTCGTTTAGTAAAATATTATTTTTTATTTAATTGAATTTTATGCAATTCTGTGTGTTCAACAATATTTACTTAAAAGTATTAAATATGCCTGAGGGAACACCTGAAATTATGCTCTCGGTATGGGGTTCAAGCACTGGAAGTGATTACTAGTTAACGGCTGAATTTGCTTATTTCACTGCATACTTATAGGCGCATTTCTAACTTTAACCCACCATGAAAGCTTGGAAATTTCATCATAATTAGGTTTGGAGCCAAACATAATTTCATACAAAACTCATATGAAGAAAACAAAATAATGTTTAAGTATTTTCAAAATTTCAAAATATTAAAAAAAATGACTCCAGCACTCGATGCATTGCTCTAAAGATTTGCATGCGTAACTCAAAGTTTAATCACTTTAAAGTGTTTGTCCACACTTACTCTCACTTTTCAATTACTTTTCTTGTTACTTATGCTGATCGACGCTTAGTGTAATGTCGCGTTTTTGTACAATGCTCCGCTGCTTCTGGCCAGTCTGCAGTCTGACCTTACAGCGTCAACACTTGAACGCACTTCAATTATTCGACGTTGTACTCCATGCGAAACTGCCCTCACCCTCTACCAAGTTTGCTGCTCCTGTGTGTTATTTAAAAATATATACCTACATATATCCAAGTATTCTTGTCGTTGCTCTACTCAAGTATTTCCAACAAATAAAAAAAAAAGTTGTTCGCAATGTACTTTTGCTTATTTTTAGCTTTAATGGAAATTAAATATTTGTGTGCGTGTGAAGCAGCAACGCAACCTGTACTCGTGTCGCTTTTAAGAAGCTTCAGCGACCAAGGCTGCGTACTTATATTTTCTTTTAATTAATTAATTTGTCCTGCACAGAAATGTTAGTTGCTCTTGTCTTGTTTTTGATTTTTTTTTTCAATTTGGATAAAATTTAAAATTACCAAAGAAACGTTTTAAAAGAAATTTAAAATATCCGAAAATCATAAAAAACCACCCACCACCTAAAATGCGCTAATCGTGTGCGTAGGACACTTCAAAGCACATTGCACGCAACAGCAGTTGAAAGGATAACGTTGTCGTAGACACCAAAGCATAACCCGCGGGGAAGAAAAATTGGAGCAGCAGTAAAAGTTCAAGTGACTGCGACGCAATTAATTGAATCGACCGGCTTTAATGGGTTTGTCAATTTTTAACTCAACAACAAAAGCAATACAACTAATTAATTATTTTCTTATAGATTACTTGACTACATACATTTTTCTATATAATACAAGCATGAAATTAGGTGTTTAGTATATTTATAGATTAATTAAAGTGACAGAATGTAATGTCACATCCGAAAAAATATATGGAAAATTATGAGATCATCACTTTAGGATATTTTGAAGCTAAAATTGGTTTATTGTTTGTTCGCATATTCAAAGTGTATGAAATAACACTAAACTTTTTTTTATTATTTATTATTTATATTATAATTACTTCTTATTAAATTCTTAAGGTCACTTTTTACATATTGTTACGAAAATGACTTTCCAAGTTCGTTTGGATTGTGCTTGAAAATAAAACAACTTCAATTACTCAGCGCAGAAACGCAGTCAGAAATCAATAATCACTTTATTTACAGATTTACACTTGTTCTACTTTACACTACTACTATTGCATGTTTCCCCTTTGCTTGCTCAACACAGACTTGATTCCTTGCGCTGCCACTGTTGCTTTTATACTAGTTTTCTTTTCGCGCCGAAGTTTCTTGCACATTCCAGTTGTACCTTCTATCCCGATTGTTCTAGCAAAGTCCATCACCTTTCGCGAACCATCCTTGCCATATCGGACTATCCAAGCGAATTATACCAAATTTGCCATACTTCAAAGTGCATGCCTAAAAGTATGCTTGGAAAAGCATTCTTGTACAGTACACACCTTGAGCCAAGGGTTTCTATTAAATATGCCGTTGAAAACGGGAAAAGAACTAATGGGTCTGTTTGGCTTCATAGAGAATGAATTAAGTCAACCAAGGGACTGTGGGATACTTGTCTGCAATTATGAATGGACTGACAATGGGTTTTACCAGGTTAACGAATTAAAGAAATGTGCACTCTCCTTATCTCTTATTTAATCTAACCTATAGAGGAGATCCTTACTAAATGCGCCACATTATATCTGTGAAACCAGATATCAGACACAAGTCTAGTGCAACTAATTTATCAATAAATTACTCCTAAAAGTATACCAAAAATTTTAAAACAAAAATTGTACTAAGTACGTTGTGTGAATGACTATGCCAAACATTTTAGCACTTTTAATATTAATGATTGCATACTTTAAGGCTCTATTTCAATAGCCAAACCAACAACGGCCATTGGCAAACAAAGCTCAGCACTGTAGAATGCAACATATATACAAATCAGTTGATTGATGAAATCTTCTCTAAAATCTTGCCTACACAATTTTCTACAACAAATGTTTTATTCGCAAGAATCCTCAATGTCCATTCGATAGCCGAACGAAGAGGCTAGCAGAGTGTTAAACGACAGATAAATCTTTTCTCTTGCTTGCCTCACTGCAGTAGACGCCATCAGTTCTATTCGCACAATTTGTCCGATGTAGACAGAAGCGCAACGTTCAAAGTGCATGTTAAAAGCCGCCGTAAAACCAAATCATGTACAATCCATCAAACTAACAAGGTGGCAACAACAGTAAAGCAAAGCAAAGCACAAGCGTGTTGGACGTTTTATGTGCCGCTTTTAGCGGATTTAATATGCTCGTTGCCGTTCTATGCCGTGGCCCATAGTCGTAAAACTGTGCGCCATTGTGTATTGGCATGTTTATTATTTGCTGATGAATTGCAGACCAGCGTTTGTCTGTCAGCTCAGCGAAATGTTTCTGTTGCTAAACTATAAACCAAGTGCAGTCGCCACTTCAGTCTGTCTAAGCGATTTGATCTCGGCGGGGTCGTCGTTAGATGCCCATTCCGAATATGCGGCGTGCCCCACAAAAGTAGGCAATATTTAATGTCAGCAGCAATACACGCATACATTCCCACACACACACACACACACAGTCGCCAGTCAACACGCATAAAGGAAATTAGCAAAAAGCGCTGAATTGGTCAATAAATCGCACGACATTTTATGTTCATTAATGTTGACCTCTTCAACGCGACTGGCCCTGCTGACTCCTGTGCGCCGCCCACCGGCACTTGGCCAGTGTCCACTAATAGTTGGCAACACGCTTTCGCTGCTATTGTTTTTGCCGTGGTCGCTGTTGCTATTCGGCCATTACGTTGCCAATGAAATGAAGCATAACAAATCAAAGTTCGCCGGGCGTGCAGCAAAGGCGAGGCAATGGCCGCAACAGGAAGTGGTTAACGCAGTGCTGTATGTGCTGTGGCTATGTGTGAACGTATGTGTGTGTGTGTGTGTGTGTGTTTGGGCAAGTGTGTGGAAATATGGGCTGTTGCTAGTCAAAGTCGGAAACGAAATTGACCTTTTATAAACGCCATTAAATTGCCACCTTTTGTGCGGCGAATTGCTGGCGAACGGCAAAAGTCAAAGTCAAAGAAGTGCGCCGTAACTGCCGGCAATGACCAACAACGTAATGGTGACCGGAACAGGAAACAGGCGGAGGAAAAGGATACAAGTAGCAGAATAATAAAAATTTATTGTGAAATAAAAAACAATTTAATTTATTGGTATTTAGCTGGAGAGGAAGTAATCGAAGAAATAAATTTCTGGTGAAAGCAACAAAACGTAATGAATTGGAATCGCAGTCGAACGTCGAACGTCGAGAGCGTTGACCAAAACCAAAAACAATGTGGGGTACACGCGAAAAAATGTGCAGAATGTATTGTATGTTTTCTCTACGGTGCGACCTAAGGTAAAATTTTGACTGAAGTTGAATAGTAAGTATAATAGTTTTCCAAGAAAATAGAAATTAAAGCAAATATTTTAGTGGGTATGAAAGTCTATCCGAAAGGCCAGGCACAGACGGCTGTTGGGGTCTTGGCGATACCAGAGAGAAATCTGTTTCTGACTTGTAATATGCGTGCTTTGGTGAACCTTACTAGAGACTTGAAAGTTAGTACCAGTAAACTTCTAGGATGGTAAGGTAGAGAGTAGCCAAAAGTTGTCTCGAGATAGAAGGCCAGCAGAAAAGGATGAGAACCTTAGTAGAGACTTGAGCCCTAGTATCGAGGAATCTTCTAAGATGGTAAGCCTGAAGCCTGAAGCTATTTTGAGATAGCAGGCTAACAGCAAAGGATGAGAACCTTGAACCTTTTTACCGAGGAAACTACAAGGATGGTAAACCTTGGGGGGCCTAAAAGCTGTTTCGAGATAGCAAGTATACAGCAAAGGATGAGAATCTTAGCAGAGACTTGAACCTTATTACCGAGAAAACTTCTAGGATGGTAAGCCTCGAGGGTGCTCAAAAACTGTATCGAGGTAAGAGGTCAGTAACAAAGAATAAGAAAGCTTAGTATATAAATGAACCTTAGTATATGCATGAACCTTAGTGCAAAAGAATCTATTAGGATGGTAGGCCCCGAGACGGACCAAAAATTGTCTCGAGATACCAGGCCAGTAGCAGAAGAGGGGGAAACTTAGTAGAGGCATGAACCTTAGTGCGAAGGAATCCACTAGTATAGTAAGCCTCGGGCACAATAGATCTACTGTGGTCTCAGTGCACTTTTCCCCTTTCAAATCTATGGTAGGCCTCGAGGGGGACCAAAAGTTGTCTCGAGATAGCAGACCAGTAGCAGAGGATGTGGAACCTTAGTATAGACTTCAACCTTAGTACAGACAAATCTTCTAGGAATGTAAGCCTCGAGGGGGCCAAAGATTGCCTCGAGATAACAGGCCAACAGTAGAAGATGAGGAACCTGAGTAGAGAAACCGCAGAATCTTCTAGGATGGTAAGCTTAGGGGGTAGCCAAAAGTTGTCTCGAGATAGAAGACGGTAAGGCTCAGAGTGGCCAAAAGCTGTTTCGAGATAGCAGGTGAACAACAAATAATGAGAACCTTAGTAGAGACTTGAACCTTATTACCCAGGAAACTTCTAGGATGGTATGCCCCGAGGGTGGTCAGAAACTGTCTCGAGATAACAAGTAAGAAACAAATAATGAGAAACCGATAAACCTTAGTACAGAGAAATCTTCAAGGAATGTAAGCCTCGAGGGGGCCAAAAATTTTCTTGAGATAACAGGCCAACAGCATAGGATGAGAACCTTAGTAGAGACTTATTAACGAGGAAACATATAGGATAGTATGCCTCGATGTCAGTAAGAAAGAATGAGAAACCTTAGTATGTACCTGAACCTTAGTGCAGAGGAATCTACTAGGATGGATGGCCTCGAAGGGGAGCAAAAATTTTCTCGAGATAGCAAAGGGTGAGAACCTTAGTAGAAACTGGAGTCTTAGTATCGAGGATTCTCTTAGCAAGGTACGCTTAGAGGGAGCCAAAAGTTGTCTCGAGATAGCAGGCCAACAGAATGGATGAGAACCTTAGTAAAGACTTGAGCCTTAGGACTGCGGAATCTTCTAGGGTGGTAAGCTTAGAGAGTAGCCTAAAGTTGCGAGGTAGATGCCCAGCAGCAGAAGATTAGCAACCTTAGTAGAAACTTAAACCTTAGTATCGAGGAATTTTCTACGACGGTGAATTCAGAGGTCCTCAGGGCGTCCAAAAGTTGTCTCGACATAGCAGCCCTGTAGCAGAGAATGTAATCCAGAGTTTCTAAGGTATCCTGCTTCTTACACCTAATAACAAATTTTAATATTATCTGGAGAAACCAGAAAGATTATCTGAAAGATTATCATCAAAGTTGCGATTGGTTTTGAATAAATTGTTTCACAGTGTACTGTTTGGTGCGCGTAATGCGAAAATTTCGAACGCTCGTCCACATCCGCCGAATACAAAGCGCAATAGGAAATGAGAATGCGCATGTGAATGGAAAAAGGGGGGAAAATGAAAGTAGCAGAAAATTTATTGAGAGTGTGGAAAGGCGGCGCAGAGCGAAACTATGTGTGTGTGCGTGTGTGAAAATTGGAAACATTTTGCTGGCTGGCTGGTTGCTGCGGTTGGTGGCAATGCATTTAGATGCGAATTATGAGTTGGTTGGCGAAGGGGAACTATTTGGGGGATATAGGGGGGAAACGGTCCTACACGCAGAGAAATTTTTAATTTTTTTTTACAAACAAATCTTAAAATATAAATATTCGTGAAACATTCCTCGATTTGCAATCTAAAAGTCTTTAATTTAAATAAAAATTAATTAAACTAAATTTAAAATTTAAATATTTTTCTTAGTAAAAATTTTTTAATTATTAAATAATTTTAATTAATAATTTTTAAATTAAAAAATTAATTTAATTTAAATTAAAATAATAATTTAAATTAAATTGAAATAATAATTTTTAATTATTTTAATATTTCAAAAACATATAATTTTTAAAACTAAGTAAGAAAAAAAGAACTAAGTAAGAAAACTCGAATCCTTAAAATTGCTCAATTGGGAGTTGTATGCAATTTTTTTATATAAAATAGATCGCATTTTTCTCAGTGCAAACTTGTAGTTGTTGCTGTTGGACTGCATGGGGTCAAGCATGGGTTAGCGTTCTCTTACTTAAGTTTGGCTTGTATGTAGTTGTTCGCTTGCAGTTGTTGGTGTGTGGTTTGAGCCGCAAGTGGGGCACGTTCGAGTTGAGGTTCGAGCTGCGAATTGTGTTCGGCTCCCGCTTGATTCGCCACTGTCGGCTTGAGGCTGGTGTAGGTTGCACAATTGGATGGAGAAAGTAGCGTGTGGCCAATTTTGCGGGCCATGTTGAAAGCGAGCGTGGTTAGAGTTCAGCGATATCAAGTGGCCAAATGGCCAAATGGCCAAATGGCACAGTAAGCATGCATGCGGCCCGGCAAAGATGGCCAAGATTGGCCAAGATGGCCGGATAGCGTTGGGCTGCATGTGCGGCCATTACGATTTCAACTGTTTTTCCTGTTTGTGTTTTTCCTTTTTGGTAATTTTTCAGTTTCTCAGTTTTCATGTTATTTAGGTTTTGTGAAAATGTGTTTCGGTTGCGGTCGCGTACATAATTTTCTTTTCAATATTTCTTTTTTTGTCTGGAATTTGGGTCTTGGCACGCATCGTGTTATTGTTTTTGTAATGTAAAATTCTTTAGCGTCTTTTTGGGTTTCGCCTTTTGCTTTGTGTTGTTTTTCGTTGCTGATTTTGCTTGCTTAGTTTATTGATGTTTACACAAAACGATGCTCTGGGGTGTAATTAGGACGACGCTAATGTGCCAACAAATTGCTGTACAAAGTGTTGAAGAACGCTTAAACTGCAGCAGCAGCGACTAGAAATATTGCCAGCCGGACCGTAAAGGGTGAAGTCGAGCGGCTTTATAGCTTAACCTCTCAGAATTCATGTGCGTAGGTGGCGGCATGTCTGCGAATTGACAACATTAAATTGTGAATTTAAATGATTTCACCAAAACATAAAAGGCATTCCTTGGCGGAATTCTACGAATGTGAATTGAGAGGAATTTTTAATGAAATTGCCAAGAAGATGCAATTGGCTCAATGGGCGGACGAGCGAACGATGACAGTAAGAAATGCGCAAAATGTGTTAGTTTGTGGCAGTTTCTAAGTGTGAGTGTGGGTGTGAGTGTGTGAGTGTGTGTGTGGGTGCGCCATTGTTCGATAACGCGCCAATGCAGGCACTCCTATGGTCCCTTCAGCGGCATTTCAGCGACGAGTGTGTTTGAACAACGCTATTTCGCTTTACAAAGTGCGTGTGAATGTGTGAGTGTATATATGTATGAGTTTGTACAAATAGCGACGCACACAGTCAGCCACTGAAGCGACACATTCTCTTGCAAACAAATACATTTTGTGCGATACCGTTATATCATTTCCGTTGCCATCACTTCCGGCGCGAGCGCAGCGCATCGAAAGATTTTCCATCTGGCAGCGGAAGGAACAGCGAACCGGCGCTCAAATACACCGCCATAGCGCCGTCATTGTCTGCAGCGGAAATGCGCCAAAAAGGCGACGTGGCAATGCACTTTGCGCTCGCAGGCAGCAAACACGTTAGGTGCAATGCAGCGCCGCACACGCACACACACACACACAGACGCAAACGCAAACGCAGGAGCGCTTGCTGCCTCTAAGCAGGTGTTTGTTATTGTTGTTGTTCGATTTTACTTTTATTCCAAAGCCCGTCAAAGTGTTGTGCGCTTTTGTGTTGTTGTTGTTATTTTCTATGACTGAAATCCATCGAGCACATCCGGCTTTCATGCATTATTCAAATTTTGCTGCTCTTCAATTTGTCTTCCTGCTGTTGCCATTCCCGTCGTTTCAGCTGGATTTATTAAAAGCAGCGCAGATCATGCAGACACTTTTCACTTCAGACACTTGACGCAAACACACACACTCACACACCTCACACACTGGCTGCCACCTGCCAATGCCACCAGCACAGCTGCTTTGGCTGTTTCAGCTATTGTTGCCGCGCCGCGCTCGCAAAAGCATCTAAACGACTCTCGCACTTGAAAGATTTTTGCAGCGCATACGAAATGATTTTCTGTCATACAAATCGCTGGGGAAATTTTTTCAAACGCCTTTTTACTGACTGACAGCAGTAAACAGCTTTTTTGCTTTTGCGGCCGACGTGACAAACGTTTTTGATTAATGTAACAAAAATTTAAAAACACTCGAGACTTTTATTCGAGTGCTTTATAGAAAAATTTATAATTTAAAAGATTCTAAAAGAATAATTTCACGTTTGTAATTTTCCTGAGGTATCACAAGGAGCTGAACTACTTACTAAATATGTACGAGTATGTATGCAAATATATTTTAGTAAATAAAAACCAAAAACAGTTTAGCTTCCAAAAAAAAACAAAAAGACTAACAATTCGACTGACATAAATATAATAAATAGCGGATTAGAGGATAATAAAAACAATAAAATTTCAATTTTTTTAAGAAAAAAAAACATTTTATTTTTTTTTAATAAAAATTTATTTCTTTTATATAAAATTTTATTTTTAAAAATTTTATTTTTTTTAAATAAAAATAAAATTTTATTTATTTTTATTTTTTTTAATTTTATTTTTTTTAAATAAAAATAAAATTTTAATTTTTGTAGAAAAAAACATTTTATTTTTTTTAAATAAAAGTTTATTTCTTTTATATAAAATTTGTATTTTTCTAAAAATTAAAATTTGTTTTCTAAAAAAATAAAAATTTTATTTTTATTAAAAAAAAAATAAAATTGTTTAATTTTATTTAAAAAAAATAAAATTTTTTTTCTAAAAAACTTAAAACTTAAAGAACACAAATTTAATTTTTTTAGGAAAAAAAAATTTATTTGTTTTAGTAAAATAAAAATGTAATTTCTTCAGAAAATCAAAATTTTAGTTTTTTAGAAAAATAAAAAATTTAGTTTTTTAGAAAAATACAAATTTATTTTTAAGAGATAATAATCTCTAACCAGCCATAAAAGAAAAAACATCTTATTTTTTTAGAAAAATAAAAATTTTGTTAAAAACAAATTTTTGTTTTTAACAAAATTTTTATTATAAATAAAAATTTAATTTTTTAGAAAAATAAAACTTTTTTAGAAAAATAAATCATTATTTTTGTTTATTTTTTAAAATGATAATAAATATATAATATATAATAAAATAAATAATAAAATTTTTATTTTTATTTTTTTTTAGAGATAATTAATCGCAATGTTGAAGTTCGAAATATCGATAAAACCCGTTTTTTGATAAAATACGTCGAACCAGAACAAAGTGACTTGCATTACGGGATGAAAACCTTCGGCTAAAGTATTCGGCTAAAGTATTTGTTGACTATTTTGGCCGAAGCTGAAGCCGAAGATTTAAAATTGGTCGAATAAGCCGAATACCGAAGGCGAATATTAGATTGAAATGAAATTTATATATCCTGGATTAAACTTCATTTGTGGTTAAAGTATTTATGGACTATTTTGGCCGAAGCTGAAGCCAAAGATTTAAAATTGGCCGAATACCGAATATTCAATCGGACACTAAATGGCACAAAATGAAAAATATATCCTGGATTAAAGTTCATTTCTGGCATGAAAAAAATTTGGCTTAGGTTTACAGTACAAAGCTTCTTGATCACTCAACTATAACTCTAAACTTTTTCTCTCTACATATTCCTTGAAGACTGCAGTGTAAGTTAAGAAAAAAATTGCTATATTTGTGCCAAATGTGGTTCGGAAGTGCGAAAAGCAATAAATACCAAAAACACTGCCACTTCCTTCAGCACTTCTGACCTTCTGACACTTTAAATCAACGATTTCTTTTATATTTGTTTCGAGGACAAAAAACTACACTTTCGTTATTTTTGTTTTACAATTAAATCCACAAAAAAGTAGATAATGCTGCAACAAAAAAAAAACACAATTAAAATTTCTTGAAATGAGAAAAATTACGAACGACAACTAAAGTGTTTATTTGCAATTTCACGCTACATCTTTCTTACTTTCTTTTAGATTTGGAATGACGACAGCCAGCAAGCAACAACAACAACCAAGTGAACAAGAATTTACGAAGAAGCAATGACGGAAACAACCAAATTGTTGGCATTAAATTACTATTTCTCTCTTTTGGCTCCTGGTTTGGTGGGCTGTGTGTGTGTGTGTTTGTCCGCACTGCAACATTAAATTAGGCCACAAAACCGATGTGCGATTGCAACAAACGTGGTAATAGGTAATTAACTTGGTTCTCACATTTAAATTGGTCATCATTTTGTACTTACAATTCTTTGCCCAATAATTTCTTCGCTAAAGTGAAACTTACCTGAAACGAAAAGAGAAGAATACGATAAAAAAGCTCGTTAATACATTTTGCAGTCTATGGAAGTATTTGAGTAACGCGACTATGAGAAATCTCAGCTATGGCCATCAATCTTGTTTGGCTTTTTTCATGCCAAGCCATTCCCATTTTGAGGTTAGCGCGAATCACTGCCGACGGCAGTTGGTGCGATTTGCATAAAGCGGTTGAAATAGGCGCGTGCACCTTCAACCAGCCGACCGCATAAAGCGCATCACTTAGCGTTGCGTTGGTAGAGGCGCAGCTCGTCTGTGAAATGCCGTCAGCCATCGGCTGCACACTTCACGTTTTCATGCACTTTTTCGGTGCGCTCCATGGTGCAAGTGACTGCCGAGCACTTCAGCAGGTGCACTGAGCTGCCGCGCACGGGAGCGCCAGGCCGACACAGTCGTTTATCTTGTATCGGTGTTCGGGTTTTTGCGCACTTGAGCGCAGCGCCAAATGCTTTTCCACTCACTTTTGCTTTTTTCCTCCCATTTGCAGCCATTTTTTTTTCTAGTGAAGCTGCCGCCACTCTATTCAGCGCAGCACTTTTATGACTCTGTGTTAGTGTTTGTCTATTTTTCGGCTGAAAAACGCGCAGCATAATTTTCACAGCGTTTTTGCAGTCATTCGAGTGCACCAACAGCCGCTCTCCCCTGGCGCAGTCGACTGACGGCAGCGTGCGCGCTATCTGTGGCGGCAGTGAAAGCAAACGCTGTCGCTGTGGATGTCTCTGTCGCTGCTGTTGGCACTGACAGCGGCGCAAAGTGCCCAGGCCGCGGAAAATTATAATTTAATGTATGTTTTAAGCTGGGCACATTCGCTTAGACGGCAGGCAGCGCAAAAAATTGCATGCAATTTATGCTGGAATAGTTTTTTCACTGTATGTGTGTGTGCGTGTGTGTGATTGTGTGGGAGGAGCACATCAGTTGCATGCGCGCAGATTTTGTCTTCGGTTTTGAGTAGAGTGTTTTTTGTCAGATTCCCTGGAAACATTTTTCATGCGAGTACTTGGCACGTGTGCAGCAACAACGAAAGCACTAACAAAAACTGATTGGAATGATGCATTGCATGTAAGGCACTGCCACGACTTGCAGCCATAAAGTAAGTCAGGTTTGATACTAAAAGGTTAAGTGATTTGTTGCGCCTACTGACTCAGTGAGCTATTGATTTTCCATGGTGATGGAAAGATTTCCTAGACAATAGTTTTGGATCGAATTAATACTGAAAGTTGTAAATAAGTAAATGTGAAAACAATCGGTAATTTTTGCCCGTAAGAAATATTGATTCTGAATTTTAAGCTAATTCTAAAAAAAATTTAGTTCTAAAAAAAATCAATGGTTCCTTTGAAAAGGATACTCTTTGCCTAAGAATACTTTTTGATTTGGCCTCTTTTTTCCAAAAAATATCCGACATTTCGCATTTAAATAAACCAAACTTAAAATATTGTTTAAATATTTTGTTTTCTGGGTTGGTGCATCCATCATCTGCTACTGAACTATCAGTTTGAGTGCCATTTGCCGGAATTTTGTTCCGTGTCAAGCTTTGTAAATAAGTCACTGTTGATTAGGTTCTGCGAGTTTCACAGAATTTAGTTGAACAAAAAGTTGGTCTGAAATTGTGTGTTTTAACTCTTTCAGTAACAATGTCCAATATATTGGACTACAGCCAATACAATTCATACAGCCCGGATTATTTTCATGTCGGAAAGGGTTAAACAAAGTATTAACAGAGTCAACTTTTTCTGCCTGTAAAATTAAGCAATTACAACAAAAATTAGGCGCTTTATCATTTAAAAACTACATCATAGCTGATTTCACTAACTACTGTGGGCGTAGAAAGGAGGCGCATCAACTTTGCGTGGTCAATATCACCCAACTTTACCCCTTGAAAAAGAGAATCTAGTAATATCAATGTACTAATATACTATAACTGAATTCAGTGGTTTTAGTGGGCGTGGCAAAAGAGCGTATTAGGTGGGCGTGGTCAATGTTATATAGCCTATGTTTACCTTCATGAAGCACATAAAATCATTTGATATCAATATTGATTTGCAGACATACGCAGTCACTTTCCTAATTTAGTGGGCGCGAAAAGTGGGCGTGCCCGATTCTATATAGCCTACGATTACAACAGTGACACGCTGAATCGTTTGATTCCCATATCGCTTTACATATTACCATAGTTGAGTTGATTTTTATTACCATAGTAGGCATTTGAGGTGGGCGTGGCCAATCTTATAGAGTCTATGTACTATTTCCATGCAAACGAAATTGTTTGGTACTTGATTGGCCTGATTGTAACTCAATAAACAAGGTCATATTAGTCGATATATAATAATTATAGATTAATAAAGTTTACAGATTACGAAAGATTCTAAAGTGTTATTTTTTTAAAAGATATTTATTTGCCTTTCTTCGGGAAAAAACTACATTTGATTCATTGAATAATCATACGAATGTAATTTTTACCTTTACGACGAGTATATTCCACATAAACAGTGAAGGGGTTAAGAAAATTTTCATCGTAATAGCCCAGAATTATTGGGAAAACTCTTGGTTCTTCACCACAACAATGCACCATCTAACACATCTCATCTTGTACGCGACAATTGAACTAACCAACTAATTGGACCGACAAAACTTCTTGTGACTTTTTCCCATGACTCAAATTATCACTTCACGGAAAGCGTTTTGAAACGATAAAGGAAAACTAGCAGAAGGAGCTGAAGGTGATACAAAAATCAGCCTTCGAAGAGTGCTTTCAAAGTTGAAGGAATCGTTGGAATATGTGAATTGATAGCACTGGAAATCAAATACTTTGAAGAAAATAAACGGGAGACCTATGGATAATTGAACCGTTTTTGTTTTGTTGAAGAACTCTTAAGATTTTTTTGAATCTTTCCATGATTTCATTTTTGTATTTTTAAGGATAAATGTTTCTTCATCCTTGGAATGTTTCGTGGTCCATCAATAGGCACAAAAGATGTATGAGATGAGCCATTTTTCATTATAATCGTTGAGTTAATTAGGAATTTTTCTTTGTTAGAAAGTTTTAGGTTCATGTATTCGAAAAGACTTTCAATCTCTTGTCGGTTTTCAAGATTTTTTGGAAGGTGGTTCGAAAAATCCTTGGCGCTGTTCTTATTAGCAAGGGCTATCGAATATGAACAAACAGGGCTGTATGAACTGTTTAACCCTAGAAGTACATCGTTAGTGGAATCAGCTAAAAAATAGCATGCTTTTTCATACGGGGTCAAAATAACGATGCAGCTCTAGGGTTAAAGACAGGTACGTAGCACAGAGAATCAACATTCAGGGGATATGCTGGCTTGGCCATGTCTGCCGTATGAAAAATTAGGCTCCCCTGTTCGATGTGGCATTCGAAAGTCAACGGCGAAGAGGGAGATCGGAGTCTCCGGTGGAAAGACCAAAGGTCCATAACCTGGTAACGCATTGTTTAGGTCAGTTTAGTAAGCAATTTATCACTCAGATAGAGACATGTTTCACTAAAATATGGAAAAGCTTTCGTCCGCTTCAAAGCCATAAAACATAAATTTCTATGAAAATTATCTTCAACTATGTGTTTTTGCAAAATTCACAGGGAAATCACATTTGGCAGCAATGGGTGCGGCATTAAAACAGCGCTGAAATCTGTTTTTATATTCGCCGACATTAACCGCTTAATAGGCGCCACTAAGCCTTAAATCATATAAACAAACCATATAATGTCGAAAGCGTTGCTGCTGAAATATTTTTAATTTAATTACGTCACTGTTGGTTGTTGGCTGGCTTTGCATTTATTCAAGCGTTCATTCATTTTGTGTGCCTAATGAATTTCATTAAAATGCGCTGAAATGTGCAAAAAGACGAGCCGCAGACGACAGCCGAAAGGACAGCCAGACAGACAGTCGGGCAGACTACTGAAAGACACAGATACACTGGCAAGCAAACGCAATGAGAACGCGAACGCAGACTGACAGACAGACGCGGCGGCAGTCAGGCAGGAAGTGAGCATTAAATGCGATTAAGTGCGGAAAATTTGCTACACTTAAATGTCAGAAGCGAAGCAAACCGCTGACACGTTAGCGCGCCACTGACAGCGTGACTCACTGACTGACTAACTGTCTCTCAGTGACTGATATATTGACTGCAACAAGCCAAGTTGTTGGCTGACAAAGCCAGCGTCAGACTCGGGTGTTGGCGACTGGGCGACGAGACAACGTGACTTGCAGTGTCGGCGTGAGGAACGTTTACTTACACAACCACAGCAAGTTAGTCATACATATATACACCACACATATAGGTATATATAGGTATATATATATATATATATATATATATATATATAAACACACACTTAATTCAAACACGCTCACCAAATTAAAAGCTGTTTAATATTTCAAAACGAAATTTCGTCGAGACGCCGCCGGTCTCGAGCGGAATTTGTTGGCGTGGCAGCCAGCAACCAAATTGTCGCTAATTCGCATACAACAACAAAAGCAACTACATTTGGCTCAAAAATCGCAGCATTGAAAGGATTAATTCAACACATCAATATGGCTGGCTGTCTGCCTGTCGACAGCGACGAAGATTCTGGCGGCGTGTGGGCGTTTGGGTGGCAGAAATTAGCAAACTGTTAGTTAGGCATTTGCTTAATTAGTAAACTTTTAAGCCCACTGACACAAACTATTTGCGACTGGCAAATTGTTTGCATTTATAATGCAAAGAAAGAGCTAAACGGCGGCTGGTTAATTGTGTTAGTTGAAGAGTATAAGTTAAAAAATTACCTAATAAAATCAAAATATGCATTTCTAACTCGCGTTTCCTGCTAAGTATCAACAAATTTGTTTAGTCCTAAACTTGAAGAAACCTTAATTTCCCTTTTAATTAAATTCTTTAAAATTCTCCAAAAATCCAAAGCACTACAATCATTGGCAAACAAGCTTTGCATTACAGCAAAACTATTCTAAAGTTCCGCTTATGTTTGTTGATGTTGCGCACAAAACGAAAACCCTTCATTATTTTTTATTGTTCATGGTCTCAAACACCCAACAACATGACTTCTCTCATCCACACAAAGCGTACTTTTCCAGCTATTTCACTCAATTAAAATCTCCGTCAGTGCGTGGTGTTCTTTTATTTTACATTATTTTGTTTTGTTTAATTTTTGGCTTTGGAGCAGATTTCGCTTTTGTTGTCCATTGCCACGGCAACACATTGTTTTCCTTTGTGGTGGCTTTCCACGAAACTGAACAGGATAATGCGGCTCTTTATTACATGCAGCACGCAGCGACGTCTAAAACACACTCGGCCAGCGCACACTTTCCACATGTCACCCCCCAACCCCCTTCGGCGTCACTGTCAGCGCTCGGTGAGCCAACAACCTGTGGCGCTTTGCGTAGGCAGAAAGATTAACAGCAGTGCAGAGGCGATGAGAAAAAAAACGGCAAAAATTATAGCAAAAGAAATAATTAAAACAAAAACAAAAAAAAAAACAGACACTGCTAATTAGTTGAAACAATGTGAAATTCAGAAAACCCAGCAACAAAACTGCGAACGCAGTTGGCTTGAAATTCCGCCAGCGTATTTTTTGGCTCAACACAAAGTTGCACAAATGTGCCAACAAGATGGGAAGAGCGGCTGCCAGTGTCGTGAGGACCGAAGTAAACATTTCATGATAAAACCCAAAAATTTCAAACATTTTTCTTTGCCGCCTGTGCTCCACAAACGGCCCAGTTCACTCACAGTTCGAGATGTGCGTGGGCCATGTAACAACAAGTTGCTTATTGCTTTGTGGCTGTTGCTGTCTGTAATATTTTTGTTGTTGTTGCTGTTGCGTGTTTTTGCACAGCAGCAACAGCGTGTTGGCAACACTGAAACAATATTTTTGCAATTTTTGTTGTTGTTGTTGTTGCTTGTCTGCCATGGCAGTTGTGTGCTTACGAGCTGGTTGTGAGATAATTTATGGTTTTTATACAATTCGCCGAATAAGGTGGGTTAGTTTGCCTATAAAGTCCATAAAGATGGCATCGTTTTTGTTGTTGTCGGTGGCAACAAAGTGGCTGCTGCTCTCGGCCACTTATTGTCTGCGTTATTGTTGCCATTTTGTTTGCTTATAGACCCACGTGCGCCCAATCCAGATTGCAAAGTCAGCAAGGTGAGCAAACCATTTTATTATGTTTGTAGTTATTTGTGGCCATCATTGTTGTTGTTGTTGTTATTGTTTTATGCGTGTGCCTATTATTGTTATATTATGATTCGTTTCGGGCGGTTCGCTCGCTGCTCGATGCTTGGCGTTCGGTTCGTAGTTTCAAAGTGATATCTCATAAATTAACGTCAGATTGGACGCTTTTGCGCTCCTTTGCTCGTACAATAAAAGCACCAAACGGCATGCAATAAATTTGTTAGATAATTTCACACTTAATATTTTATTAAAAGCTTCTCCGTTGCTTGTCTACGTTGAATGTGGAAAACACCCCGGCAGCAACGAAATGGTGGCACGCAACGATTGAACGCATTCAAATGTGTTGGAGGTTCGTAGGCAGCGCGCCCACGCAAATATTTGTTTGTTAGTATTTGTGTGCAGGATATTTTGTTCCTTGAAATCGAAACTTCTTTAGTCAGTTTTAATTGTTTACATTCATTTCGCTGTCAAATCGAAATTTTGGAATTTTCAGTGCCAAATAGGTAGAGAGGGATTTGGAAAGTGTTACGAATGCTTTAATTTCCGGTTGATGGCATCAAGAGCGCTTCATTCGTTTGAGTTAGAGGAAAATAATTATGTGTAATTTAAAGACTGCTTGGAAAATCGCTAAACTGCATTTAAAGTGTGGAGTTCTAAGAGTTTTGTTAATGGTTTGCTTTAAAGCAAACAGACTAAGAAGGGGAAAATCACATTTGAAACCCTATTTGCCAACCAAATTGTTTGTCATAAACAGATATTCAGAAATTCAACCCCCAAAACCCCGTTGCGTGCGCCATTGTGTATGAATACTTTCTATGAATGCATTATTTGTAGTAATCCTTAGGTCAAAGCGACTGAATAGGTCAGGTTAGGCTACACTGGCGGCCTGCAAGTCCACGCAAAGAACATATGGAGTCCTTAGCGTTGCAAGGACCAGAGGTATTGTACGAGCAAATACGAATTTTAAGTTTAACTTATAAAATCAATTAAATATTTTCAAAGCAAAATAGGTTTTCTTAATTGAGGGTTAAACATTTTTGTAAGTACTAGAGGTACTACTTACTAGATAACAGAGTGATTGAGTGCCCTAGCCTATCGTTCCATAGGTCGTGGGTTCAACTTCCACATGGCCCCACACACTTCCAACTTATCCAAAACCAGCGCACCAAACCGATCTTAGCCAAGACCCCAACCATACTGCTGTCACCTCCATTATAAAACAGATGGCGCTATGAGTAGAAGCTTACAACAGAAGCCGATTAGCGTAACCAACACAAGGCAATGTCTTGTGAAGGCCCTATGCTCCCGGAGAGGAGTGAATACGGAAAGAAACAACTAGAGTATAGTAAGGAGGGGTTCCCGGCTCAAAATATCGCTCGATTTGCCGTAACAGACCACTCTGGGTGGTGGTCTTTCAATCTCTATATCTGTGGCCGTAAGCCAAAGTCGAGTTAGGATAAAATTGAGTTATTACCATCATTACATTCGTCGTATTCAAATGTACTACTACACACTATGGGTTTTGCTGAATGTTTTACGCCCAAAAATCTAAAATTTATCTAGTTAAATCTAAAGCTAAATACATTCAAAAATTAAAAGTGCTCTCCTGAAAACTTAATAAAATCGACTTTGGCGGTTATTTCTTACGGCCACAGATATGTAGGAAAAGGATTAGTCGTTTAGAAGTCGGTCGTAGTCATCGACCTCCCTTACTCGACCGTCGACCGTACTTACTCTGCATCCTTATATCAATGCATTCGACACCATGGCTTTGCATTGGTTGAACTAAATATTGCTTTCAATTGTTAAGAGTATGAGAAGCTTCTTCTTCCTAGCATCAGGGACACACAAAGAACGTTTTAGATAGGTTAGGTTAGGTTATGGTGGCTGCCTCTGTAAGACACTCGGAGGTCTGAAAGTCTCATAGTGATGTCAAGTATTTTACCTGGGTGATAATACACTGGGTTCCTGCGCACTGTGGGCACGATGGAAATGAGGAGGCGAACAGATTGGCAAAGGAAGGGGCGGAAAAACTAACCTATGGACCTGAGCCGATCATAGGTGTCAGCAGAGCTCATTTCGGAACACAATGCGTTCCAAGCTATTTTTTCCGGCCTATTCGGAAGGCAAATCTAAATACCTATTGGGCCTAATCAGAAAGGAGCTTAAGTTCATGACGGGAATCCTGAGCGGGCACTGTCTGCTAAATATGCATAAACCGCGACTGGGATTAACAGATAGCGAACTATACAGGTTCTCTGGAAGATGAAGAAACATCCGTGCACATCATAGCCAGGTGGCCCGCCCTCTTACACGCAAGGAAGCGTATACTGGGAAGGGAGCTAATTCAGACAAAAGACCTGTTCTGGGACTAATCTGGGAAAAAACGCAAGGAAGCGTATACTGGGAAGGGAGCTAATTCAGACAAAAGACCTGTTCTGGGACTAATCTGGGAAAAAACGCAAGGAAGCGTATACTGGGAAGGGAAACTAATTCAGACAAAAGATCTGTCTGGAACTAATCTGGGGAAAAACGCAAGGAAGCGTATACTGGGAAGGAAACTAATTCAGACAAAAGACCTGTCTGGAACGAATCTGGGAAAAACAAGGAATTCCTGAGCAGTATTGGGGAGATGAACTCTTCCAATAAGGAATAAGTGATACGACACAATAGTTCTCTTTGGACGCGGTGTCTCGGGCAGTTGGTGCTCAGTTCCCGAATCTATTGTAATTCTAATTGACTACTAATGATAGGCAAATCATCCTTTTTGGCAGTGCGTTCATTTCAATCGAGTAATCTTGCTGAGGCGCTATGCTCCCAAGTGGAGTAAATAAGGAGAAAAAATTAAGAACGCAATACTTATATATGATGCAATATTTGATACCAATTCATCTCCTGTGATCCATTAATGTTTGGCATATTTATACAAATATTCTTTGAGTCCTGGTCAATGCAAGACTGATTGAAAAACTAGTGAGAGTGTTGGTCTTCGACGAAGAGGGAAGCCGTGTCTCCGGAGGAAGGAAGGACCAACTAGAGATCGCCCTATTTTCTCTTGTTTGTCGAAACCAATAAGATAAGAATACAGTACTCAGACCACCGAACCTCCAATTATACTATAAGCATTGTAACGATGAGGCACTCTGTGCTGAGCTATGCATGAATAAAAGCATTCAAGCAAGCATACTTTTAGGCATGCACTTTGGAGTACGGCCGGTTGGCTATAACTACGATATGGCAATGATGGTTCGTGGTGGTAATAGGCTGTGCTAGAACGATCGAGATAGAAAGTACAACTGGAAAGTGCAAGAAACTTCGGCGCGATAAGAAAACCAGTATAAAAGCAGCAGTGTGCAGTGCAGAGGGACGAGTCTGTGTTGAGCAAGCAAAGGGGAAACATGTAATAATAGTAGTGTAAAGTAGTAACAAGTGTAAATTTGTAAATAAAGCGATTGTTGGTTTTTGACTGCGTTTGCGCTGAGTAATTGAAGTGGTTTTATTTTCAAGCACAATCTGAAACGAACTCAGAGAAGTCATTTTCGTAACAGTATTATTGTTCCACTTCATAAGTTTTAAAAAAAAAAAAATTAAATGAAAATAATTGTCAAAAATTCCAAGTAGATCCTAAATACTGAAGGAACAAAGTTTGACAAGTTGACTTGTGAGAAAAACCTCGATTCTAAAGAACAAATTTTCTAGGGGCAAAGTAGCTAAGCTTAAGCTTTTTCATTCATTGAAATTGAGCTCCTCACAAAGCTTAGAGACAGCCAATGGTCTTATCCCCTAGATTATCGAAAGAAAAGTTGCCTAAAGAGGTAATGCTTCTTATGGATAAAGCAGGACAAGTGCACAGTTGGTGAGGTAACAGGGGGAAAACATTTAGAAAGCAGCAGTCTCGTCACTTTGGTCACAGTTTTTACAGAGAACACTGTTCCTATTCCAATCATTTCCAACTGCTTAGATTATTTAAAAAACTACCATCATTAATCCCAAAAGGATTCTACAACCACCTCTCTTTACTGACAGAAGACACCCAGATGTTCTTTTGTTCAGTGATTAATATAAATTTGGAGATGGAGTTGGGTCAAAAAGTCAGTCCTGTAAGTCTGAACTAATGAAGCCAAACTCTATTTTTAAACATTGCTACCAACACAGGTCCATTTGCCGGTACTTCAAATTTAGACAAGGAACAAAGCAACATTTCTTACTTTAATTAAATACCTTTTTTTCGTAAATCATGCACCAGTTTGAAACCAGCCTTTACCTTTCCATGAAAAGTATATAAACTTTAATTGGACAGTAAACATTAAATTTCATTAAAACGTTACGAGTAAATCTAAATTTTTATGGGCATCTTAATTTTTCGCCAATTTCAAGGAGATCACAATTAACTTGCTAGTGTCTCTTGTTGTTGTTGTTGTTGTTGTTGCTGTTGTTGGTGTAAAGCACACGATGAACGTCAGGATTTTCCAATTAAACGAGCACATTTTAATTAAAGAAAAGACTTCCTATAAATTCAATACGAAACATTTGGTGAGCGCGCCCAATGGACGGCGACGACGTGGACAAGTAAGATACCGCGGCACAAAAACAAATTAAAATTTAATTTCCCTGCAGTATGGGCCCGCAAGCTGAAACGTTGGGGGAGCAGTGAGTTGCTGCGAGAGCATTGAAAGGCCGCTTTCGTGGCGATGAGTGTGAATAGGGGCTGAAAGAACTGGACTATTAATTAAAATGGAACTTTTGCTGCTGGCGGAAAAAATCAACAACAACAACCAGCACAAAAACAATACGAACTATGTTTTATCTAAAGACAGGAATTTGAATTGAATTGAGAAAAATTGCGCATGAAAAAGCAGTTTTTAGTAGTGTTTAGTTGAAGCCAATTGCAATGTAGGCCAACTTTCTGAATGCACTGCGGCGTGGTCGCTGATTTTGAAGTGGTTTTTGTGTGAGCAAAGATGGGAGAAAGGGACTTTAATTTGTGCTATCATCATCGCCAAAACTTGTAATCGAGCGCAAAAATTAAATCTAATTAAAATTTCATGTCAAAACCGACACTTGATTGATTCGCTTTTGAAATGTTTACCCGCTGCGCTGAGACCACAAACCGTCGGCGGCCAGCGGCACAAAGTGAACGTTGCGCACTGTTGGCGGCAATTTAAAGTACGAACAACAACAACAATAACTACTTACAAGTACAACGAAACAAAGAAGGCCCACCAACAAATAGTTGTTGCAACTATTTTGACTTTAAAGTTTGGCCACCGCGAACTGTGAGCAACGCTTGCAGGCGGCAAAGTCTTTTGTGCCTTTGTGCGCAACAAAATGCTGCAAGGCAATTACGAATTTCCACTCACCCTCACCCGACTCAGCCCGCGCGCTTAAAGTCATTGCCCGAATTAAACGCCCGAAAGCCGGCAACAATTTAAGGCAGTTAACAGCTCAAACATTTCCTTCTCATGAACCACCACCAAGAAGAATGCCGCCCTCACTGTTCGGGCAGCACCGAGAGAGAGAAAAAATTCTGTGCCGCATTGGCATTGTGTTGTTTTTGTGCCCCTGGGGGCACATTCACCGCACTCGCAGCGCCGTTGTTACAAAGTGCTGAGCAACAATGGATTTTGTTGTAGTAACGTGTTCTTGTTGTGTTTTTGGGCAAAATTCGAATTTCATCTAAAAGTCGAAGGTGTGTAAGTCGAACAGCCGCCCTTAACACAGCATGTGAGAGAGGGGAGCGAAACAAGTTGCAATTGAATCAAATATTCAAAAAGAAGTTAAGAAATGATTTAAGTCAATGTGGCCCGGCCTGACCCGCCCCCGGCCCAAGAATCGCTGACCGGCAGTGGGTTGTTGTGCGCTTTTAGTGAAATCATGTTTTGAATTTATGAAATTCAATGGTAGCACAGCTGCTACGACACAATCATATTAACAAAGAAACAACAACAACAATAAAAAAATATATGTAATACTTAAATAGAAGACAGGAGGCATCGAAATGGCGGGAGGCATCGAAACATTATGCAGTCTATGAAATATGTTTGGCACTTTTATTGACCGTCGACTGTGCGGAAACGATGTGCGGCCGTTTTGAGCTTCGAGGCCACCTGTAGCGTTGGTATTAGGATTTTGTGGGACATTGTTGGGGGAACGGAAGGGAAGGGACTATCCTTATGAGTTTTCAGTTATTAATGTCGTGAGAAATTATTTAAGGAAATAATTTAAAAAATAATTTAAAAGTTCAGAGAAATAGCAAAGGAAGAAATGTTAAATAATCCTGAGGCAGCCTAAAAGTATGCAGTGGCAAGTTTACTTTAACACAAGGCGGAATGCAGAGTTTTAGTAAAGTAATCAAATATTGAGAAAGCCTAAAAGTATGTAGTGGACAGACTATATCAACACAGCCTAAAAGTATGCAGTGCACTGTGCCAAAGGCAGACCTTAAGTAAAGAGAAGTAATAAAATAATTTTTAGACAACCTAAAAGTATGCAGTAGAAAATATTTTAGTACACCAAAACCCTTAAATTAGAAGGAATACTTCCACACAGCCTAAAAGTATGCTGTGGACAGTGCCAAATGCAGACTTGAAGTCAAAAAAAGTAATAAAATAATCTTCAGGCAACCTAAAAGTATGCAGTAGAAAATATTTTAGTACACAAAAACCCCTAAATTAGAAAGACTATTTCAACACAGCCTAAAAGTATACTGTGGACAGTGTCAAATTCAGACTTTAAGTAAAGAAAAGTAATAAAATATTAGTCTGACAACCTAAAAAGTATGCAACAGACAAACTCCTCTAGAAAATTTGCTCTGATAAAAAGATTTTAGTACACAAAAACCACTAATTAAGCGTTAAAGTTCTGGTTACTTAAAAACCAGTTAATCCCCAATCAAATTCAAAGCATCTTTTTGAAATCATTAACCTTAAAATGTCAAGCATTTTCGCAAGAAATTATGTTACTTTGAGTGGTTTGCCATTTTTAGTTAAGTAGCAGTTTTGCTAAGGAAAAATTATTAACTTTATTTACTATGAAATTATTCTACTTTCAGTGGTTTGCCATTTTCAGTTAAGCAGCAATTTAGTTATATAAAAATTACTGTCTTTCCATTGAAGGACTCAAATCTGGCATGAAAAGTTACCTCAGACTTGGGTTCCCACTCAACAGCAACGCTACGGTGACCATAAAATAATCTATTTAGAAATATTTCATAGAAATGATTTCAAATTAACTAAAATTTCCCATAGTTTGAAAACAAAATCCCAACAAGAATTCTGAATTCATTTTCTCAGTCACAAAACATGCTTTTTTAAAGCACTTCAGCGCCAACAGCCGACTTGAAATGTTTGTTGGTTTTGTTGAACAAAAAAACAAGCAAATCTTAGTCAATGCTGACATTGCCGCAGGGAATTTGCCATTTTTTCCGTAGCCCTCTTTGTGCCTTGGCTGCGCTTGAAACAAAACCAAATGTACATGAAAGAAAGGCAGAAAAAAATGCTGATTCCGTTTCAGTAGAAACTGACGCACCTTCCTCACCCCCCCGGCTGTGCTTTGCGACCATTATCAGTGGCCTTTATCGTATTTCCCCCTCTCTCTCTGTAATGTCATTCAGTAAATTTCAATTTTTCTAAGTTGCACCGTTCTTGGTTATTATTATTGCTGACATTGTTGCTGTAGTTTTGCTTGCCGAGTGCTCCTGCCTCCTGATACAATGCTTTAAAGTGCCATTGTATGTGTGTGTGTGTACCTGTCCATGTATTTACCCATCCAGTGAGCACATGATGAGGTATGCTTGCGGTACACTAACACGGACAAGTCTCAATTGTCATTGCCAGTTTCTCGTTTTTTTTCTTCTGAAATTTACTTTTTTGCTCTCTAACTATGAGTGCGACCGACATTTGAATTTTGCTCGTTCGCTCGACCATTTGTCTGTCTGTCTTCCAATTTTGTTGTTTTTTTTCTATTGTTTTGTGTCTCCGCTCTCTCTCGTCTCGTTCAGCTGCTCGTGCTTGGCAATTTCAATTTAATAAAAAGGCAGCATTTTGCGTTCATTCTTTCTATCCGCTCATTGTGTTTGTTGTCGCTATTCTGCACATTTCTATGCAAACTCTTTTTTTTTCGTTTTGCATGTAGGAATGAGAAAATTACGCACGCTAGGATAACGCTTGAAGGACATTATTAAAATGCGCCAACCTTCAGAATGAAAAGCAGCCGGCAACCAGCTTTGATGTTTTGCGTAGATGAACGCAGCCATTGTGTGCGGACAAATGAAATCGCATTAGGCAATTTTTCAGTGAAATCTTAAAGTTGAAGGATTTAAGGATAATCCAGGAGTTACCTTTAATTAGTAGGTACATACTAACTGTGCTGACTGGGAAGTTAAATATAAGGCAAATGTTGCCTCAAAGTATGCTAAACATTGTGCATGTTGGGGGTTTAAATTTAAGATTAGTCTTAAAGCATCTAAAAGCATAGTCTCTAGTTGGAGAATTATCCGCAAAATCGAGTTAAACGATAAAGACAAGTTAAACATAAGTTAAGTATTATATTTTGCCAGATATAGTAGTTTAAGTTTAATTGTAAATTTAAAGACAGCCCAGAAGTAAACTAAGGACTGTCTAAGGCAAAGTGTTCTATGTTGAAGGTTAGCCTAAAAGTATGTTAAGCTCACTAATGTTGTTTGTCAGGGTTTAAATTGAGAGTTGTACCCTCACTGCACAGTGATTCGACTCCATACAACCGAGGGACTAAATTATTATCAGAATTATCAGGTGTACAACTTTGCTTCCGCCGTTTTTTTCCAAAATTAAAAGCTTTATTGCGAAAAAGTGCTTACAGATGTATTATTCAAAGTATTGTCCGTCGCTAGCGACAACTTTCTCCCATCTTTCCGGCAATTTTCGGATCCCGGCTCGAAGAAAGGAGTCCTCTTTTGACGCTATCCATGAAGCAACCCATTTTTCCAATTCTTCGAAGGATTGAAAATGTTGATCTGCCAGGCCGTGTGCCATCGAACGGAATAGGTGGAAGTCAGAAGGGGCGACATCTGGGGAATACGGCGGGTGGGGCAAGACTTCCCATTTCAGCGTTTCCAGGTACTTTTTGACCACTTTTGCGACGTTAGGCCGAGCATTGTCGTGTTGGAGGATGACTTTGTCATGTCGAAATCACCATTTTTAAAACGTTGAAACCACTCCCGACACGTTCTTTCACTCAGAGCAGCATCACCGTAAGTTTCTGAGAGCATTCGATGCGCTTCAGCTGCATTTTTTTTCGAGTTGTAACAGAAAAGTAAATTTTCCCGCAAATGGCGAGAATTGGGCACATAAACGGACATTTTCGAGCGTGAATAATACGAAAACAAGAACAACTGTCACTGAAACGGCGATGACAATTCGTTAGGCACTGTCCACACTCACTTTAAAGGCATTACCATCTATGTAATTCAACCAGCCTCAGCCGGTACAGCCACCTATCGGAAAACGGCGGAAGCAAAGTTGTACACCTGATAGAAAAAGTGTTTATGCTGAGCATATCAGCCTGAAGAAGTTTACTATAAGGAACTATAAAAGAACAATAAATTTTTTTAAACTCGGTACTCGGTATTTTGTTGTTGTTGGCATTGTGTGGATTAAGATTGAATAAACTGAAAGTTAGCCTGAAAGTATACAAAGTTTTATGTCAAGAAAAATTATAACAACAAAGGTACAAAAATGATCTAAAAATTACACCTAAATACCTCAACTCCAAGTGTCTTCGAATGTCGGACATGAGGTCAGTAATGTGAGTCTCACTAAAGTAGGTGGGTAGCAGCGACTGCGTTCTCTCTGAACACACTCAAGTCGCACTATGTTCCGTTTTGTTGTCGCCTTCTCGACTGGGTCTTTCCTGCGTGGGAGAAGATACTGGACTTTGAAGCCAACCCGCATCGTCCAAATAGGACTTGATGCATTTCAGCCTTGTCTCAGACAGATCAGCTAGAGCGCTAATCAGACTGTTCCCCAAGGAATTTAGTCGTTTACAAGCTAAGGCAGAGCAGCTGCAGAGGAAGTGTTCGAGTGTTTCCCTCTCGTTGATTTCCCTGCAGCTTCTGCAAAAAGGGTTGTGGGTGCTTCCCAATTTCGCCGCGTGTAGACCAATTGACCAGTGACCTGTGATCACGGCCGTTAGCCTAGAGACATTCCTACGAGTCTCACTAAACTTTGAATAAACTTATCTTAGAATGCCTTTTCTTCTTATTGGCGTTCTCGATTTCAAGACAAAAATTGGGGTTTTCCTTCTATGGTTTTCTCATTAAGATCTCTTCTCAGCACTGACCATAGCTTACTAACATTTTCACTAAAATCAGTATTCATGATGTGAAAACGTTTTGACTTTCTATAAATTTCTAAAAAGGCTCTTAAATGCTTTTGAAGCTCCGGCGAAAAAGTTTTCGACGCGGCAGTTAAAGGTCAACAGCAAAAGGGGAGATTGAATTTCCGATGGAGGGAACAAGTCGAAGTGAGTGTAATGAACTGGAGAAACCAGGTATCTGGAAGGAACTTTTGCAACTGGATTTTATGGCCACTTAGGCAATTAAGTAATAAGTACGCAATGCCCTAAGTACAAAGCATTTTAATTTTATAATTTCAATCAAATAAACAAGCAATTCAATAAGTTTTGATGTCAGCCTCAAAAAAAGCTCGTCTGTTACTTCGTTTAAATTACCAAACCTCGCCCAGGTCTTAAGCGAAAATTTTAAGTACGTCTTAAGTACTGTCTCAGACAATATGGTTTATAACGAGGATTATCCTTAAAACAATGTGCAAAGAAAGTCATTCAAATTTAATGCCCATACCAGATAGTAATGTAAGTTCATATTCAGCCTAAAAGTATACTAAGTGCGAGACGAAATATATTTTATGGTCATCAAACATTAGCTTCAATCATATTCTGTGAACACTTCTCTGACTTCTTCTTTTCTTCTGTATCTCATAAACACTCACTCAGCTTGCAAAAGCATTAAGGATTACAAAGACAAAAATAGAAAAACACTTGAGCAAATTAAGTGTGGCACTCAAAAACTTTACATAAACAGCAAACAAAACAAAAACAAACAGAAATAAGAAATGAAGCAAAAATGAAGCTCAAGTCAAGCATGCCAACAGAATTGTTGGCAACGCTTTTATTGCTCTTTGCTGTTGTTGTGTTCTAATGAATAAACGCGTTTTATCTGCTTACATTTACTTTGAAACGAAAATTTTATCATTGCATAATTTCACGTCGAGTCAACGCCAGCGTGCCGACAAATTGTCTGCCGCTTATTTAGCAACATTTAAAACAATTCCAACAGGCAACAACAACAACAATGGCCACACAATCACGAAGGTACAACTTTCACCTCAAAATTTATTTACAAGTTGGGCGTTAGTTGGTAAACAGAAAACAACAACAACAATAACAACTCTAAACTCGAACCATAATGCAACAATAAAAGCAACAACAGTATTAGCGACACTACAAGTTGTGGGCAGAGAAATGTGAAAGGTGCTCGAGCGCCCAAAATTATGCAATGTAGGTTCACGTAAAAGGTGCAGACACACACACACACATAGAGAATGGCACTGCGACGGCCGTCAACAGAGTTGTTGTATCTATTTGCGACAAGTGCAAAGTTTTCCAAATGAAAATGTTGCAATGCGAGTGAAGTGCGCGCAGGACGCACTGACTGAGGCTGAGGGCTGAGTTTAAATGGCGCATTAGTTGGCAACACCTGGACATAAGGTGAGGAAGCGCAGTCGCTTGAGCTGTTGCTGAGCTTGGATTAAAGTTTATCTGCAGAATGGTCAGAGTGCAGTGGCAACACTTAATAAACTTGGCACAAAAGTTTTCGCTTCTCGTTTGATTTTTTGTGCTCGTTGAAGTTTGCCCGACGGCTTAATGGCGCACTGAGAGACAGAGACGCCAAATGAGCGAGAGAGAGAGAGTGTGAATGACAGAGTGTGGCAACGAAGATTGCAGTTCGCTATGGTTGAAGGCAGAGAGGAAAAAATCCTCATTTGCGCTGATTGCATGCACAAATTAATGTCAAGTGCGCGCTGTATTAAGAGGAATGGGTGAGGTCAGAGGCGTTCAAGCATAAGATTTTAAATTTCATATCACTTACATTTAAAAGACACTGGGGCAGTGAAAGAGGTCGAGTGGTGATTTGAGTAAACACAGAGACAAATAATGTTGTCATTCTGAATATGAAAATTTGATATTTGCTTTGCTTTGTTCGGAGGTCGAACTGGTTTGCCCCCAGAAACTTTATTTTCCCCCTTGTTCACTCCTCTCTGGAGCATAGGGCCTCCACAAGACATTGCCTTCTGTTGGCTACGGTAATTGGTTGTGGTTTTCTGTCAGGAAAGGTGATTGGCCTGTCGCATGTAGTCCCAAGTGATGAGGCTGCCATCTATCGCCGCTTCGGAACGATGTTTCCGATGTTGAGCCATCTGTTGTGTAAAGAAGGTGACAGCAGCATGGTTGGGGACTTCGCTAAGATCGCTAATGTCCGTTTCCCCTTACAGGTGTCGCTGGTGCACCGTGTAGGTAGGTAGGTAGGTAGGTGTGGCTGCTCCAGGAAGAGCACACTTAGGCCAGGCGGCCCATTGTGATACCACATGAGATCGAGCATCATATCGCTCACTCGTTAAAACAGTTGGAGCTATTAACGAAGCTTAGTAGACGGCGTATGGTCTTATCAGCTAGATCTTCTAGACTTCCGAAGAAGAAGTTGCCTGAGTAGGTCAGCCTTCTTCTTGATAAAGCAGGACAGTTATATAGTAAGTGAGGAATATTTTCTTCCTTCTCCTTGTCCAAACAGCTGCGACAGAAGTCGTTCGAAAACAGCCCCATCCTTTTTGAGTGGGTGCCGATGAGGCAGTGACCCGTAAGGACAGCGATCATGGTTCTGATATGGGCTCTGTTTAATGAGAGGAGTTCTTTAGAACGTCGAAGATTTAAGGTTGGCCAAAGTTGGCGCGCAAGGAAGCTTGCGTTGCCCTCAACCCATCTTAAATGCGTACCATGTATATAGCTCGCGTGGGTACGAAGCTTACATGTTAAAAAAGGGACACCGAGCGAGGTCAACTATTGGCCTAACTGCTCAGTAGTACCCTGTCGCGCGAGCTCCTCCGCTCTACAGTTCCCTGAAATATCCCTATGACCTGGAACCCAGCATAGGCGAATATGAAGCTGCTTGGCAGTCTCGTTGAGAGATTTGCTGCAGCTGAGAACAGTCTTTGATATCATTTTGATCGCGTCCCGAGCTCTAAGAGCTGATTGTCTGTCCAATAGTATCAGGATACCAGTCGCCGATTACCGCAGATTACCGTGCACCATGTAGCTGTTTATTTGTTTTCTTTTTACAGGAAGTGAGTGGGAAAGGATCATCTGAGGATCGGAAAAAACGTAATGAAGACAAATCTCTAGAGTTCAACGAGAATAATAGAAAGACAATGGGCCATTGGGGTCTTCAAGTGAAAGTGCGAACTGCAATTCATAAACCCTTCCCTACATAGCCTAAACTAACTTTGTCGTACGATCTAAAGTAGATGCGGCTATGGCCATTAAATTTGTGTCTAGTTATTGCAGGACATTTTCTCTGACGTTAAGATTTTTAAAAAAATTATTTAAAAAACTAAGCGCATTCTAGAATAACAATGGGTATCAAATGAAAGAGAAAAATTCTTCAAATCTTAGAAAATGTAATGTTTTGGTGCACAGGGACGAGGAGGTCTTGAAAATGTCCTTTTAAAATAAATACTGACGTCAGAGAGAAAAACTAAAAACGCAGTTTTACTACATTTGTCCCGTAACTTCGCGAGTATATAGATTTTTTCATGTGTTTGATCTTTGTCGCACGGTGATGTATGCATTATTGTAACGATGAGGCATTCTGTTGCTGTGCTTTGCGTGAATGCTTTTACGAGCATACTTTTAGGCACGCACTTTAGAGTAGGGCAAGCTTGCTATAATTTCGATATGGCAAGGATGGTTCGCGATGGTAATGGGCTGTGCAAGAATGGTCGAGCATTGTCCAATTGGAATGTGTGAGAACAGTCGGCGCAATAACCAGACAGGTATAAAAGGCATCAGTGTGCAGCGCAGAGGGGGAAGTCTAATTTGAGCCAGCAAAGGGGAAACATGCAATAGTAGTAGTGTAAAGACAAACAGGTGTAAATTTGTAAATAAAGTGATCGTTGGTTCTTGACTGCGTTTTGCTCTGAGTAATTGAAGTGGTTTTATTTTCAAGCACAATCCAGATACTAACTTAGAGAAGTCATTTTCGTAACAATATGCATTGAAAATTTCATTCGCATCAACTTTAACTTTCATAATTTCATATATTCTTTTCTCTGACAGAATTCAACTACTTAATTTCATATTTTTATGAATTTTTTCCAGCCACTTTAATTCGCTCAGCTTGAATTTTTCATCAACATTTTAATTTCTTGAAATCATTTCTGCTCGCAGTCGGCACACATGTGACCTTGTGTGCGCCTCAGCCAAACCACTTTTCGTTTGCCATCCAATTTGTTTATTGCGTTGCTGGCTGTTTCGTCACATGTGGATTTTGTGTTGTTAATTTGAATGTTTTCTCTCTGCTGTTGCGTCGCACCAAACTTTCTTCGCGCATCCTTGCGGTCTCGTCTAGACAAATACACACGCAGCTCGTAATTTTCCACCATGTCGTTTGTTTGTGTGTGTGTGTGTGTTTCTGTGTTTTTGTGCTTCTGTGCCAATGCGAGCTTTTCGACATTTATCATCATTACTTATAGCAGCGTGCATCACATTTTATTACCAGCAGTGAGTGTGCAAAACTTTTGAAATGTTGCGCCTTTTTTTTGTGGCTGTTTTGATTTTTTTGTGCACTGTTTGTTTCTTTTTTTTGCGGCGCCTAATGTGTAAAAATACGCACATTTGCCGACGTTATTAAAAATAATTGAAATTTTCCACGTGGCAATGAGGGGAGTGGCCGCTTTGCAGGTCGTTGTGCCGATTCAGCCGATTGTTGTATTTGCCGGCCGGATGCGTTGACTGTCTTGCGGCAAAGCGGCGCCGCTGGCAGTGGGTGTGAACTGTTTGGGGAGGAGGGAGGGACGCCATATTTATTTGGGCTTTTATGAATTTTGTGTGCTGCAAAATCACGTTGCCGGGCAGCGCCTCGTTATTATTCATTGATTTGAATTTTGCTGAACGTTGCTGCCAATGTTATTGATTTTCGGTCCTCACACACCGCTGTGAAAGCGTCTCTGCGTCTCTTTGTTGAATGCGTCTGCCAGTGGCAGCGCCGGCAGCGCGTAATTGAAAACGCCAAACATAAATAAACGCTTATTAATGGACAACGCGATTGGGCCGCAGGTACTTGTCGCACTGATTTCGAAAATAGCATCTAATGAAAAATCCCGGCGAAAAATAGCACAAGGAGGAGCGTGGACAATTCAAGTCAGTTGAATGTGGGACAGATGTGGGTGAGGTGGGTGAGTTGATGCTGCTCTGACGCCAGTAAGAATGAAGTGCCACCAGCGAAATCACAATAAGCTTAAAAGATAATTAATCAAGTGAGTGAGGCATGAGAAATGAAAAGTAAAGAAATACGAAAAAAATAAAATAAAAAAATTTAAAAATTAAATATTTTTTAAGAGTTTATTTAAGTGTCAGACAATTTTCTTTGTAGTAATCACTTTGTGTGTTTTAAGTTACTTACTTCTACTTAAAACTAAATCAAACAAAAACGCAAAATTGAAACAATAAATAAATAATTACAATGAAGAAACGTATAAAAATCCACTAATTTGGTACTTTTGTGGAAAAACAAGTTTTGCAAAAAGGATATATTATACGAAATTAGTAATTTTTTGAGCAAACTTGCATAACTTTGGTACTTTTTGTGGAAAAAAAGTAGCAAAACTAAGGAACTTTGTCAAAAAAAGATTCGCTCGAAGAAAATTTATATAAAAAAATTCTTAATTTAAAAAAAAAAATTTATAAATTTAGTACTTTTTGTGAAAAAGGGTTGCAAAAAGAAAATATTATAAAAAACTATTCATTTTGTAAGCAAAACTGCATAACTTTGGTACTGGTTGTGGAAAAAGGATTCACTCCAAGGAAATTTACTAAAAAAAATACTGAATTTTGCAAAAAAACACATTTATAAATTTGGAGCTTTTTGTGATAAAAGGTTGCAAAAGAAATTATTATAAAAAATTATTTATTATATATATAGGCAAAACTGCATAACTTTGGTACTATTTGTGGAAAAAAGATTCACTCGAAAGAAATTTTTTTTAAAAAAATACTTAAAAAAAATTTATAAATTTGGTACTTTTTGTGAAAAAAGAATGCAAAAATAAATTATTATAAACAATTATTTATTTTGTAGGCAAAACTGCATAACTTTTATACTGTTTGTGGAACAAAGATTGACTTGAAGGAAATTTACTTTAAAAAAATACTTAATTTAAAAAAAAATATTTATAAATTTGGTACTTTTTTAGTGAAGCATCAAACTTTGGTATTTTTTTCATGAAAAAATGAAGGAAATATTACAAGACAAAAGATATTTTGTAAGAAAAACTGCATAACTTTGATACTTTTTGTAGAAAAAAGATTCTTACTAAGGAAATTTTGTAAAAAATTCTTAATTTTGTAAAAAAATTCATAAATTTGGTACTTTTTGAGAAGAAAGTTTGCAAAATGAAAATATTATAAACAACATTTATATTCTAAACAAAACTACATAACTTTTTAGTACCTTTGGTCAAAAACAATTCTTACGAAGGAAATGTTGCAAGAAAGAAGTAATTTTTTGAGCAAAACTTCAAATTTTGGTACTTTTCTCATAAAAAAAATTGATGGAAAGAAAGAAATATTGCAAAAATAAGTTATTTTATAAAAAACACACTGCATAACTTTGATACATTTTGTAGAAAAAAGATTCTTATGAAGGAAATTTTGTAAAACACAAATTATTTAGTAAGTAAAACTGCGTAACTTTGATACTGTGTATGGAAAAAGGAAAGAGAAAAGCACAGAAAGATGAAAAAATATGCTCAAAGAAAATTTTATAAAATAAAATACGTAATTTTGCAAGAAAAACTGCATAAATTTGGTTCTTTTTGTGGAAAAAGGCTTTGAAAAAAGAAACAATTATAACAAATGAATAATTTTTTAAGCAAAACTGCATAGCTTTAAACCTTTTTTGTGAAAAAAAATTATTCCAAGAAGGAAATAAAGCAAAACTGCATCACTTTCATACGATTTGTGAAGAAAAACGGTTGCAAAAGGAAATGTGAATAAAATATGTGCTTTTCATTTGTAACAAAGTCCATTTGTAGCATGCCACATTGTCACATTTTCTATCTTCTTCAAGTATTGAAAAATAATATCCAATAAGAAATGAACCTCAAAATCCCTCATTAACAAAATTTCAATTACACAGCTTTTCCCTAAATCGTGAAACCCACACACACAAACTAAGTAAAAAGAATGACAAATGTCAAAAAGCAACCCCGCAGTTGCAATCCTTATCAACACCGTCAACGTGGCCCCACCCACCCAACAATCATCAAATCACATGTGCGCACTTACAGCAAATTAATTGAACGACGCACTAAATCCTGTGCCGTTCGTTGCCCGTAGCTCGTTGCCTGCAGCTGCAGCCAATGCTTAAAATAAATACAAAAACAAACAACAAAACAAACTCGCAACCAGCGCCCACAGGATGCTGATGCTGATGCTGTGCACGGCGGTGTTGTTTACCTGCGGCCAACACGCAAACCGAATGAATCAACAAAAGTTGCTGTAATTGCAAAACCAACAGCAGCGCCGACATGTGTGTGTGCGTCGCTTTTTGTGCTGTCAACACTTGCACGCACCGCCACTTGGGTGCGTGCGCCAGCAACTGTGTCGCAGTGGCCGTCGGTCGGCCCTCTTACGATTGTGGCCGTGGCCAATTGAGCCGAATTTGGCAATTATGTTTTGTTTATTTATGAGTTACATGACAGATTGTGCACCCACCCCTCCTCTCACACCCTTTCGTGTGCCATTCGGCTTTGGGTTAGTTAGGGTTGGGTTGGTTTGCTTTGATCAGCAAATCAGGGTCCGGCCATAGCTGACGCTTATCGAACACCATTGCCACTAAACAGCTCACAAATATTAATGACACGCAACTTACTTGACACATTTACAATTGCGCCTTGAATGGGCCACGATGTGCGTGGTTTTGGTACGCTACAATCGGCATAAGTCATGAGAAGAACTTGTGAGAGATTTTCCAAGAAAATTGTTCTAAGATATAAACACATTCGGAATAAATTACTTGTTCAAAGTGCAAAATCATCTAAGTGATCTGCTCTGTAAAGGGTCATGTTGATAGATAAGTTGTTTCAGGATGAGATAGATTCAAGAGAGAGATAGTTCAGAAGAGAGATAGTACTCAAGGTAGAGTTAGTTCTCAAGAACTTCACTTAGACTTAGTAGGAAATGGGTCAACCTTGGCAATTTCTTAGAATGAAAGAAAACCATTTCCACTGATTCATGTTCTGCCATCAGAAACAGACATAAACTGCTCTCAATCTCTCAAGGAAATTGCGGAGTAGTTTGCCGGGCTAAAGAGACCTCTACGAAAAGATGTGCAAGAGAGGTGACAGTGCGAAACAAGACATAACTAAGACATTTTTCTCAGACAAGGTAGAACCACGAAATCCAACACGGAAATTAAGGGCTGTAGTATTTCACTGAATATCTGTAGGTCGGTATTGAGGGAAGTAGTGAAATTGGGGCTGTTGCCAAAGTCGTCTGAGATGATTGCACTGGATGTTCAATTAAAGTCGAATGGATCTCAAAAAACAGGGTCACGCTAAAGGTGGTTGTTGGCATGATTGATGGACACTATGTCCTTGTAGGCATGTCGGTATATAAACTGGACGTTGTAGCATTAGAAGATTTGATTATGGTTAGCTAGCCAACGACTTTTGCGGAAACTGCAGAGACGAAACAGTATTCCACATGGCATAGATCTTCCCTACGCTATGTAGGTACGGAAAAAACTCTTACGTTCTTATCTGAAGGTTAATTAGTGACTGAACGAATTAGTCACGAAATTAGTGACTAAACGAATATTTTGTAAAATCATTTTGCAGCGACTTAATTTGGAACAACATCGAACGACAGAACTTTTTCATGTTTAAATCGGTGGACGCATGTATTCAGTTGGAAATACATAATTATTTTTTCTTTATTTCTATAAAAAAATGTGGAAAAAATTATTCCCAGTGAAAGAGTCATGTTTTCAGATAAAAAGTTAAGAAATTTTTACATCGTAAAACGACCGAATTATTTTTTCAATGTCGAACCTGAACGGTAGTTGGTAGTTGGCAAATTTTCTTTCACACATGGAGGTGTTTCCATTACCTGCCAAGAAAGCAATTCTTCGTTTCTTATAATTTCTGTTTTTCTTATAAATCATATACGTTATCTTTTCCTTATATATCTTCTTCCTTCTTGTGGATTGCAATAGAAGTAGACGAGTGTTCAAACAGCCTGAGCTAGGAATCGAACCTTGGGCCTCTGACATGTAAATCCAGCGCGCTTTTCGAGAGAAAAGAGTCGCTGAAAATTTTCGTACGGGCGCAAGTGGGTTAATATAGGCTGATAGGTAGGTTAAGTGGCCTCTAAAACTTCAGTCAGGCCATGGGATCATTGTGTTACAACACGTGGAGGAACTTTGCCGAAACACTTTCCATAGGTGAGAGCCACTTTGTAGCGTTGATGATTTCATGGATAAGATTGGGGGCATCTTTTCTAGGTCCACTGGACAGCTGAGGTGTTGCTGTCCGAAGACTCAGAGCTGCATTGTCGTAAACGCTTAACATTTGCAACGGAGATGCTCAACGGTTTTCTTGGAGTTTTTTTTTAATACGAGCCAACGCGCAAGGGATATCCCTATAAATGCGAGGCATTGCGCTGGTTCAGAAAGGATATATAGGTTGGGAGAAAGGATGTTGGGTGAAGAATTTATGGACTCTTGCCTTGAACCCATCAAGATCTTAGGAGTGCTTAGGAAAATATCTGCAGGGAGACCAGACTTAATTTTTACAGCGTCTACAGAAGCCATTTTATAGTAGATCCAATATTTTGAATTTGACTGATGATGATTGACTGATAACTGATAAGGCAGTACACAGTATGACTCCCATGACAATCCTTGTGAAGAGGTGGTGCGGTAGGATAAATTTCCTCGATCTGTTCTGGTCGGTCGAAGGCCAGATTTGTCTTGCCGTGTTGCATGTTTTTTCATAAAGCTATCTAAGCAGTGTTTGCTCTGTCTGGGTATGTCGTCGCCTGAAAAGTCAATTGTCGTATGTGCTACGAAACTCAATGGGACATACGACATTTGTTTTCTGCAGCGACGATGTATCCTTAAGTTGAAGTTTTGCAATGGATGGAATGGAATAAGCCTTATTACAATGATCCTGCGGTATCACAATGCGCCTCGTTGGTCTCAGTGTGCTATTGCTTGATAGCTGCAACCTTAACCCACCACAACCTTAACCCACTTACATCAGTATAGGAATATTTGTTTATATTATCAATTTTTATATGCAAATAATGTTTTCCCAACAAATATGCAAAATTCTAAATATTTTTATCCTAACAACAGATCTTTTTCTGTAGTCCAGAAACACTTTAAAACTTGTACACACTCATATAAATTTACTAATTTTTGGGATTCTAAAAAATATCATAAAATTATTAAGAATTTTCAAGAACCCATAGCGCACCCGCTACAGTTCAACAGATCGACCAAAACACATTTCACATTCGAGTATATCACAAGTATATACTTTCCTCGCATCCAAAATGTTGCTTACTTTATGCATTATGTCGAGTTGTTTCCTCTCTTAGTTATTTATTGTCCCATCTGTATGTGGGCTGACTTATGTCGTTTTTTTTCGAGTTTGCAAATTTGATGCATATGCCGCATTTATTGTTACCCTCAACTGTTTTAGTTGTTGTTGTTGTTAGCATTGCTATTGACATAAAATACTTACTTATTTGCACTCATGCCTCGGCGTCGATGCCTTTTTGCCCGTTTTGTTATTATTGTCAGCGTAATCGCAAATTCATTGAGTTGAATGTATTCGGCAACACACTTCCGCCAGCAGGAAACATTTGCAACCCCCCGTGTCGAGCGGCAGCAGCTGCCAGCGTCGGCATTAGTGCGCCGTGCGTGGCGGCGACGCTAATCTGCGTCTGTCCTCAAGGTGATGAAGTGCTAAGCACCCCTACGAACAAAATTGTGAATTTTCTATTTGGCGTGTCATTGTCGTTATTGTTGTTGTTGTTGTTGTTTTTTGTTGTAGCTGTTGTCTTTGTCGCCTAATGAAGCGAAGCGCTGTTGTCTGTCGCTGTCGTCTTTGCGCGTCTTTGGCGACGTGGCAAGTGTGCAATTGGGATTTAATTTGATGCGATTCAGTCGGATTGTGCCCATGGAGGACACTTACCCCCACTCACACTAACACACATACACACATGCGAATGGCACATAGAAATTTCTACAATGGGACACACTCGAGTCTAACATTGCTCAGTGCTCATTGTTGTTTGCTACATTTTGCTGCCTTGCCGTTTCGGTTCGATTCAATGTAATTTTTTGCCGTGTTATTCTTTAAATCCCTTCTGCATTGATTGATAAAGCACCTTATGGCGTATTAGTGCGACATTGATATAGTGCCGCAGCCGTCCTCGGCCCACTCGGCTCGCACTCACTCAAACGCGACGTGCGTTCGAAGCTCGTCGAATCATTATTATTTTATCGTTGTCGTTGTCGTTGCTGTCGTTGTTGTTGTTTCTTTTTGCAATTTTGATGAAGCCGCTGTGATGAGGGCTGCAGTTGAGCCTGCGGCTCAAACTGAGACTAAGGCCAAACGAACGAACGAACGACTTAGTGACAAAACGTGGCGCGACTGGCCGAGGCGGCCGATTAGGTTTTTGAGCGAATGCAATGGCACAGCCGATGGATTATTTTCGCTTAAAGTATAATTGTGATTTTATTGTTGTTGTAGTTGTTGTAGTTGTTGTAGTTGTTGTTATGGCAGTATGTGATTGAAATGTATAATGAAATTAAATGAAATGAAATGTGTTGGTTGTTGTTACATTTGCGGGAAGGGGAACCATATGCTGGATGAATGTTTGTATGTACAAAGAAATAAAACTGCTTGATGGCGAGGAAAACCTCTCGTAGAGTTAAAGAACAGAAACATTTTATAAAATAAGTGGTAAACAAAGAAATACGAAAAATATATGATGGATTAAATAATGAATCTAACAAGAAAAATGATCTAAACTGTACTAACGAGACAAATGAAAGGAAGTAGCGCCAAAGATTTACAACAAATTAATGAAGAGAAAAAAATAAAAACGTTGAAAAATTGAAGAGTAGGGAAAAGACCAAACAGTGGCGCATGCAAGAGGGTTTTTGAGGGTTCAAAATATAAAAAAATAAAATAAAAAATTATAAATAAAGTAAAAATATAAAATTAAAAAAACTGTGGGTGAAAAAACGTACTGTTTCAAACGGTATGGATCTCAAAACTTGTGTACGGAATGCGCTAAAACGATTCACTACTTGGACCAAACATAGTAAATGAAGGCATAGAGATGGTTTGAATGCTAATAAGATAAACATATATTAGTTAACCTTTTGCGTCCCTTGGGGTCTATTTGACCACAGGCGGAATTAAGGAGTGCGTCGTTAAAAATTGTGACATCGGAAAATTAAAACATCTCAGCAACCACTAGTCTGATTTTGGTAAAGTTTGATTTAGATTTTAGAATTTATTAGAAAAAACTAGAATACATTTTCAAGGGTAAAGTTTCTACGTTTTTTTGGAATACCTCTCATGAAGGCTTTCATTGTTCCTTGTTAATTTAATCATTTCATCATTTTATCATTACCATTTAATCATTAAATACTTAATCAATGCTTTAAATGAGCATAAACTATTCAATGACAGAGTTTTCATGGCTCACCTGATCAAAAAAAGTTTGTTTTGAATTTGTATTAACGAAATTATTAGCAAAATTGCATGTCACAATTTTCAACGATGCACTCTTTAAAAAAATGTTAAAAAGAGTGAGTTGCCAACTGCGTTGGAATCTGAAACCGACCGGGAAATTGAAACATAAAAACGTGGATAAAGGAGTTTACATTCCTTAAATTCCACAAAGAGTCCAGAACTTGAGGTTGCTGCGGTTTTGCAGTCATCTCTAGCAATGAGATAGCAAGAATTTCCTTGCCCTAATTCACTATTGTTCCAACGACTAAATTTTGTTAGTCAATATTCAATGAGAATGGAATAAGTAATAAGGAAATCAATTTAAATTTTAGGTATTTTTTTTGCAATGTTTACATCCGGTAACAGGAACCATAGTGGAGTCCTATAGTCCTATTGTATCCATAAACCACTGCTCTCTAGTTTATGCAAGACAAGTCTCACACTAAAAGTCTAACTTTGGCAACGATTGCCAGAAAAGTTATTATGATCTGGTCGATTATCTTGAAATCACATTCATTTGAATTTGTATGCTTGAGGATGAAAAGTGATTAATGCGAAAGTCAGTTTGCTCTCAGCATTTTACTTACATGCAGATCAAGTAGTAAGTTTTAGGATCAAAGACCGAACCCGAATGTTTTTTCATCAAAAGACTATCAGACACTAAGTTCGCTGTGTTCTTTACATTATATGTCATAACGCATTCCACGTTGAAACGATGTTCCAGCCCACTATGCACTACAGAAAGGCTTCTTGCCCGTACTACGAGATTGTGGAATGGTCTCCCTGCAGATATTTTCACCAGCACCTATGATCTTGATGGGTTCAAGAGAAGAATCCATAAATTCTTCACCCAACTAAGGAGGAAGGAGACTAAGTAAAAGTAGTATAGAAGAATTAGCTCCAAAGGCGGAAAAAAAGGAATACAATACTTCTTCGACAGCTCTTAAGTTTATGAATGAACCAATACTCATAATTCATGGAACAATCAATCACGTATTGAACAGCCAATATGGATGTTATTACCGTTAGTCTGAATATATGAAATTTGTATACATTTAACCCTAAATCTGTATTGAGTTATTCTCAACAATGAAATATACAAATCAATGAAGTTAGGACAAGTTTATATCTCACGGTTGGTATCCTCGATGAACGCTGCATTATTTTTCTTTAGTAGATATGTACTGAAACTGTTGCTGTTGTTGGCTTTTACCGCTATTAGATGGGAGAATTGTGTAGCTGCGTGGTGCTCATTATAACTGATTGGTTTTTAAAGGATTGGAACTTGTCACAACGTAATGGATGGGACTGGGTTATGTTGATGGGGTGAAAAGTAATAAAATTGAAGCAATAATTGGACAATTCGGAAACAGTAAGGAACCAAGTTTTAAATGGGAATCGAACCGAATCGAATCGAATGACATACTGGGTCAAGTTGATGGGGAGAAAAGTAATTTAAGGGAAGCAAAAATTAAACAATTCAGAAACAGTGTCTAAGCCTTAAGTGTGAATCGAACCCATGGCTGACTGGGTCAAGTTGATGGGGTGAAAAGTAATTAAAAATAAGCAAAAATTGGACAATTCGAAAATAGTAAGGAACCAAGTTTTGAGTGGGAATCGATCTCATGGCAGACTGAGTCAAGTTGATGCGGTGGAAAATCATTAAAAAGAAGCAATAATTTGAAAATTTGGAAACAGTAAAGAACCAAACCTTAAGTTGGAATCGAACCTATGGTAGACTGGGTCATGTTGAGGGGGAGGAAAGTAATTAAAAGGAATGAAAAATTGGACAATTCGGAAACAATAAGAAACCAAGTCTTAAGTGCAAAACTAACCCATGGTGGACTCGGACATGTTGGATGGGGTTTGAAAGAAATTTAGAGGAACCAAAAATTTAACAATTTGGAAACAGAAAGGGAATGAAAAATTGGAAAATTTCGGAAACGAAAGAACCTACACTAACACTGGGCTGCCGAAACGAAATTAAAAATATAGAGACCAAAGAAATCTTGCATCCTGTATAGAAAACTTTTTCCAGGAAGAAAAGTTTATCATCTGGGGCCCAGAGTTGCAATCTTTGGTGTTTAGAAAATAAGGCAAAATCGATAATAAAGAAATGAAAAATTAACCATAACAACAATGACAAGAATCTCTGCACACTAACTACTGAAGAAAAGTAGATACTCAAAGAAAGTTGCATGAGCTTTTCAACGTTTTTCAACTTGGCACAACTTTGTTGCTTTATTTGCTTTTAGGGAGAATGAATCTCCAGCAGGAATTGCTTCGCTTTTCCTCAGCTATTCCTCAGGCAGGAATGCCAAACATTTCATGGAGTTTGCCGTCTAACGCAGAGGATACAGTTACCGCATAATCTAATACTGTAATTTTCATTTTTTGTTGGCCACCAGTGAAAAGTCAACAGCCAAGCTTAAATGTTGACTATTTGTTATGGGTGACAGTGGAGTTGGGGGGCGGAACGAGCGTGAAGGGACGCAATGCTGTGCGCTATTACGCATTGTACAGAAGAAGAAGATTTTTTTGATTTGCATAAAGCCATATAAAACTTTTTTATGAAATTCTATAAAATACACAACAACAAGAGTAAACTGAAAATTCAACGCAATAATAACAACAACAACAATAGCAGCGTTTTGGACAGCAGTTATGAAGGCAAATTACGCTACTCGTGGCCAAAAAAAATACAAACGCGCAACGGACAACTTAATGAAAATTGATGTTGCCACACGCACATAAACACAACAACAAAACAAGTATAGGAAAAATTTAGGAAAAATAAATGCAACCAGCAGTAGCAAAGCAGGCATATTTCTTTATTTTTGTATGAAAAAAAGTTAAGACAACAAAGAATTGTGTGCACCGAGTGCGGTGCGGTGAGTGGCGGAGTTGGGTCTTTAAAAATGGCGCTGCCTGATTTGCTGGCAGCTGCCAATACCGTCGATTGGGTGGCATTGGCATTGGGAAGGGGGTGAACGTCGAAGCGGGATGCTGAAAAAAAACTTTTCAAAAGACGCATCAAAATTATGACTTTCCAATGCAAATACAACATCGAGCAACGAGCAAACGCGCACAAAACACACAAAAAGTGCGTAGGAGAACAGAGAAAGAGAGCGAGGCAGAGAGCGGGAAAGAGACAGCGCCAAGTAACTCAATAAAGCAGCCCTTCATAATTTCTTGTGCTACCCTCGAAAAATGAGAAAGAAAAACACACAAATACTGCGCTGCGGTGCGGTGCGGTGCGAACGTTGGCAGCGTAATGTGAAAACTTTTTTGCAGTCTTTCTTTTTTTTCGAATGACATAAAATTTTTTTCCATATTTTATTTTGCTTTTGCCATTTGGAAAGCGACTTTTTGTGCGTTGCGACGTTTGAGCGACGACGAGAGGTGGCAGCAACGTTGATTTTCGGCAGCTTTTGCTGCCAATTTACTTAAAATTATGAGTTGCTGATGATGATGACAATAACAACAACAACAACAACAACAACAACAATAGTAGCAACAAAAACGACAATAATGATGAGGTGGCGGCGACAAGCGGGCAGCGCCAGTTGGTGCTTGTCGGTGTATTAAAAAAAAATTGTCGAGTGCATGAAGTGAGCGAAAGAGACGCAGGACCAAGGAGACAGTTGTGCGCGTTTTCTCTGTTTAGCAGCAAACGGTCAGTCGCTATGGCATAATAAAACGATTCCTGTGCGTCAGCAGCAAAAGTTGCGCACAAAGATGGCGAAAAAATGGTATCTTTTGAATATGAAATGAAGCAGCTGGACTACTCGCTGTGTGTGTGTGTGTGTGTAGCGGCCGATATGAGCGCACAGCGCGCACTGCAAAGTTGGCACTTGTCGCAACAGTTGCGCTACCGCCAGTGTTGCCACCGCTGTTCAACTTAAATTAGCTGCGCTCCGCACAAAAGCGTTGAACTTCTAATCCGCAAATATATTTAACTTTGATGGCTGATGATGATGGCGATGGCGATGGCGTTGGCGATATGAACGTTGACGTCCGCCGTTGGTTGTGGTCGGCTACTCAAGTTTTCTGTACACAGTGGCGCGCGCGAGCTGCTTTGCATTTTAATTTTTCCTTTTGTTGTCGTCTGCCTGCACTTGTACGCCTAAGTGTTTTATATTGTCAACACAATATAACAAAATAAACACTTTTATCATAAAGAGATTAGTTGCAAAATTTTTATTATTTTCCTTCAACGACGCTTTGTAACTTTTGCTTATTGCTGTATTTGGGGCTTTTGCGTTTTTGTTGATGCTTTTGTTATCTATTTCACATTTTTTTTTGGTTGCCCTTTTGTTTGTTATATCATTGGTAATTGGTAAAAAAAAGCATTATTTTTGTTTTTGTTTTGCTCTTTTGATTTTTTTATATTTTGATTTTTTCGACCACAATTGATCTGTGTTGGTAATGGAAAAGTTTCAGTCAACAATTTGTGCGCTTGTTCGAGCTTTTCTTAAATAAAAAAAAAAATCCGTTTTTCTGGTGAAATAAATTCTGTTTAGTGTGTATTTGTGTGCTGTCTGGCTGTCAATTCGGTCACTTAAGCTGCTTAAGTGGAAGACTTCGACCTAATTTTGATTTTATGCAATCGAGTTGTTTTGGCCTCAATTCAGTTTGGGGCGAACGTGAATGGATTTCCAATCAAAGTAGGCAATCTTTAAAAACTTTTAGGCCTCAACACTGCCCAAGTGCAAGCTGCAGCATAAGCGAAGGCTTAAGTCACAAAACATGGGTACTAAAAGGCTAAAGGCCTTCACGAGAAAGGAAAATCAAACACATTGAAACAACTGTTGGGCTGATAAACGTGACGATTGCATTTTTATGTATTTATATTTATAGTTGATGTGGAAGGGTGCAGAGGCGTAGTAAATCCAATGCATGAATTACATGAATCAGCTTATTGATGGTAAATAAATACTAAAAAAAATATAAGCAATAAAAAACTTTATTTCGTTATCCTTTGAAAATTCAGTCAACATGGAAAACTGTGTTCTGTTCAAAGTACTTTAGGTTAGATAAGAGGGGGTTTTGGGGTTCAAACAGCCCAAATAGCTGTTTGTTACAAAACTTTTGGGTGGCAAATGTGCTTTCAGAAGGCAGGTTTCTAAAAATGTGTGTACGGAAACTCTTCAAAATGAAATGCCGTGCCGTGCACTACTGACCGGATTCTTGTACCAAAGATTGCCATTAGATCTCGAAACTATTTTATGAGTTAAACGTTTGAGCATTTCCATAAAAAAGTTAAGTATTCCTCGTAATTTTTTTTTTGTGAATCTCCATAACTTCTAAGAAGATTACCTAAACAAGTCGGTTTGCTTGTGTGCAAAATATGACTTTAAAAGTGAGGTACATAAAAATATCAAATGAAAAAGTGGTATCTTCGCAAAAGGTTTAACCTATCCCAACAATAATGTTTTTTAGAACTTGATGCTGCTTTGCATAAAAATAATGAACATATTTTCAGTACCGTCCAAAAAGAAATCAGAATTCATTTTTTGTCCCATAACTTGGCTCAAAACGTACTTAGAGGTTTCTAAAATTTGACAGAAATATGGTTACAACCATTAGAACATAAGTGAAATTCATTAAAAAAAAAACAAGTGAAGTCAAAAATTTATATAATGTAGTCAAAGTTACATATTATTTCGATAAAAACTGTATGAAAAATCGATGATAGCTAAAAGAATGATTCGTATTTTGTTGCGAAACCCTTGGCGTCGATAATAGCCTGACATGGCAACCTGTGTGGCATGGAATGGAGAAGCCGGCCAAAATAATTTGGATCGATTTTAAGTTAATTTTTAACCCATTCTTCGGACAGCTGAACGAATTTTCAATCAATTAATTAATTAATTAATCGTTTTTTCAGCTCATCCTAGACGTGCTCGATTATGTTCAAGTCAGGATATGGGCTTAACCATTCCTAGCGCTGAACGCTTCGACGCTGGTACCATGTCTGTACATCCTTTGAGCTATGCTTTGCGTCGTTATCGTCTGGAAAAATGAACGACCGGCCATGAATTCGTCTTGCAAATGGTAGCATGGTAGTCTCTAGGATATTTATGTACACATGTCTATCCATAATACCTTGAATATGGTACAGAGACCCCATGATACGACCAGATAAGCACGCCCACACCATACAATATCCACCACAGTGCTTAATGGTTGGAAGCTGGTATTTGGAGTTGAATCTTGTGTTTGCAGGACGTCGAACCCATGTTATTCCGTCAGTTCCAAATAGAAGAAACTTGTTCTCATCGCTCCAGATAACGTCTTTCCACTGCGATTGACTTTAGTTTAAATGTTCGCGCGCCCACTGCACTCTGGCTTTTCTATTTTTATCCGAAATGTATAGGTTTTTTCACGGGTCTCCTACCAAACAGTCCCGCAGATCGTAGTCGACGCTTTATAATGCCAATCGATGGATTTCTGTCGGTCAGAGACGCAATCTCAGTAAGAATTTGACGAGCATAATGTGCAACATATAAGACATATGAGGACAAAAAAGAGGAAGACTGTAGACTGAAAGGCTGAAAGAAGCAAGTCATAGTAACTAGGAATTAAATGAAAATAAGAGAAGCTTATTGTAACCAACACAAGGCTGTCTTGTGGAGGCCCCATGCTCCAGAGAGGAGTGAACACCGAACAAAAAAAAAGAGAAGCTGAAGGAAGATTTTTCTCGTGAACCTATCACCAGCGTGAAGTTGAACCAGCTTCAGAGAAGTTTAAACAAATTGGAGAACATTTAGTAAAGAAGTAAAGAAATTCACCGTGTCCGGAGAAAGATAAAATGTCAAAGATTATGGCCGTTAGAAGAACCATTGTCTTCTTGGTTCGAATCGAATGAAACACAGAGGTGATTGGAAAGAAGTTTTTCTCGTGATAGACTCAACTCCGTTAATGTTTTTTGAGGCGCTTTCAGTAGAGACACAAGGAGATTCATCAGGTGTCAGTGATTATAGCTGTTAGAAGAACAAAATCAAAGTAGGAATCGACTGGAACAGAAAGGATTTAAAAAAGATGTTTCTCTCGTGGTAGTCTCACGATTGTCTCTGTAAAAAATTGTTAATTTCGCACTTGGTTACTTTTATTTGTGTTTGATGACTTTTTCTAAGGAACTTTTAGTCTATATAATTGAATAGCGAGGTGACAAGGTCCCCATTGTTTGTTGCTCGCATGGTTTTACTGAGAGGATAAAACATATAGCAGTGTGATCAAAATGAATTAGGTTTTTCTGAAATGTTTTTGCCCAATCAAAACTAAACTTTGTCAGATGAGGAACGGAAGAACGACGGAAATTTATTTTTTTATGTGGTTACGTTTTAGTTACTTTTCTAGAAAATGCGGTCAACAAAATTTTGGTCGAATGGCTATGAACTATGGGTGGGTTCAATTCTGTTCATGTTTTTTGAAGCGACTTTCGTCGTTAGTTGTAATGGCTGCCTCCGCATGAGACACACTTAGGCTTTAGTATGGGCCCATTGTTATATCAAAAATTCCAGCCGTTTGAAATGTGTATGCAACATTATTTTTTCAACATGTGTTACAACGCGATTCTTGTAATGTGGATAGGTATAGAAGAAGACGAGTGTTTAACCAGCCCGAGCTAGGAATTGAACCTAGAGCATTTGGTATGAGAAGTCAGCGCGCTGCTTGCCCGACTATCAAGGTCGGTAGTGCTTTAAGTAGAGAAAGAAAGAGATTCACTGTATCCGAACGACTCTCAAGTACAAAGGATTATAGCCTCCGTAGTCACTGTCATATCACCAGATCTGAAGGAACTGTTTTATAAGTCTTGGTTAGTGAATGTTTTTTAAATTGTTCGCTGAAGCCATGAAGTGATTCTTTGCCTGTTTAAAATCATTGTTCAGCGATTACTTATGGACAGTATTAGTTCAGAAGTTTGAGTTCATGAAGAGTTTTCGTCATCATTTTAAAAACTATTTTAATTAATTATTATTTATAGAAAAAACATGAAATTAGCTCTTAATGCTTTTAAATTTTTTAAAAATTTATTAGATTTCGTGGTAGCTTACTGCTTACAATAACGAATGAAACAAACACAATGCAAGCTTACAATTTATGTTCAATAATTTCGCGCAGCTCGCGGCTTTAATTAGATAACTGCCATTAAATTGCAAATTAGTTAGTAGCAATGAAACAAAGAAACAACAAGCAACACAAATATTTAGTTGCAACGCACAGTGAAGATAATTAAAAGTGATTAGCCCGATGCACAAGTATCGTTTTCGTACTCATACGAATACCCGCCCACGTTTTAATGCTAATACATATTTACCACTTACAGGTCATAGATAGTATGTATGTGTGTATTTTTGCATATATAATTTGTGTTGTTGCTCTCTTGGCAGCGTTTCCACAAATAACTCTGCTCAGCTTTTCAATTTGTGTTAGTTGCGCTGTTGTTTTTGTTGTTGTTGTTGCTGCTGCTAAGCGGTTACCTCCAACTAAATCCGCACTTAAGTGAAAGGAAACACTAATGCTGAGCTTAACTCTGCAATATAGCAACAACTTCAGCGGCAACAGACCCACTCGCAAACGAAGAAGATGAAAGGGAAACTATGGGCAACGAAATGAAAATCTAAAATCCCTGAATTTATTATGCACGTTGGCTGCCAGCAACACCTGTGTCAAACCTCAGCTCGCGCTATTTATATGCACACAAACACACGCACATACACACACACATACACATACAAATAGTTGGCTACCCTACAAGGAGACTACCGGTCATATGACTAGTTATATAACCGGTATACATAACCAACATATCGGTTATATTTCTAGTCAGATTTGTTCTAGCAGTGTGAAAAATCTGACTAGTCCTTTTGTGTACGTGTGACTTGATTTTGTGTCCGTTTGATTTGATATCACCTTCTAACGCATGCACTCTGAAACCTTGGCAAACGTACAGCTGCCTCGCTTACTCACATGGAGTCTCGCATGTACCATTCAGTTACGTCTAACCGACAAACCGGTCATACCTATCTGGTAGACATAACGTACGATTCGGTATGTCTACCAGATAGGTCTAACCGGTTTGTCGGTTAGATGTACCTGATAGTCATTACGTAAATATACATTAAAACTATTTGGACGATTAGTTTAAAAAAATTTATTTGGCTATCATAAAAAAGAAATACAAAGAGGAAAAGCGAGAAAGACACACAAAAAAAACACAACATTTCTTCCGGCGCCTTTGGTTTTAGCCTCCAGGGTTCTTTTGTTGCATTATCCATATCCATGCTTCGGAAAAGATCTATATAGAACAATCATGAAATAATAATTCAATTTAATGTTATTTTTTAGTCAAGTAAATATTTTATTACCTTCAACACGTTCCACAAAAATAAATTCGTCAGCGGACGCTTGCCTGACGTACCAGTTGAAGTTTTCGCGTGAACTACGACATTTTGGGCATAAAATCAAGTGGCACGCCACGTTTATATCGTTATCTCACTCTTTCATACAGAGAATATGGAAGGTACTAATGCAAATATATTCTTTCATTCCCACTTACTGGAAAAAATCCCAAAATGTGAAATGCAGATTTGAATGTGTTAGTGAGATTTGGGACATTTTTATGCATGTGTTAGTTTTTAGACAAATTTTGAACTTTTTTCTGGAGTTTCGGTTAGGCATTCCTTGTAGGGTACTTTTCTTACATCTGCTATAAGTAGCTCTACGAGTACATATATACAAATATATAAAAGGTTATGTATTACAGATAGTTTGTAGTTTAGTGTTTGTGTAGTTTTGTGCTGCTTGAGTTATACATCAACGGTTTTTTGTAGTTGTGTGTGTATATAGCGAAATGCAAATACGCTCAAAAACAACAACGACAACAATTGTAGACATATCTACTAATACAGCTGCAAAAAATAAGTTAATCCGCTTGTCAGGACGCGCTGCATGGACGCCGACGTGTAAACGCTCGCAGCGACGCGGCGGCGGTAACTGACAGACAACAACAGTAAACTTGAGCGCTGGCACTGCGAATGCATCGAAAATGTAGCGCAATGTATCACAGCGTAGAGCTTTAAAGTAGCTCGCGTTGCTACAAATTCGCATCCGTTTTGCTGGACCTTTTGGTCCTTTTTTTATGTGCCGTCCGAAGATAAGCAGCCAAATATTACAGAATGCTTCCAGCTTTATCTCGTCTATGTTTGTTTTGGGGGCGGGAGAGATGAGAAGAAGCTGTTCGCTCTTCGTTCCCACCTGTTCCTGTCATTGCAGAGCAGTGGAGTTGTGTCCTTCGGCGAGTGGAAGGACCTCATGTACAGACGAAAATAAGCCAACACAACACTCAAAGATAAAATATGTTATTGCAGATACAACTGCAACACGGCAACCACACAAAAAAAAATAAAACGAATGAAAACATAAAACAACAACACACGCGAGACGAACGCAACTGCAACTCCACTTGCGGCAGCTGCTGCGAGTTGTTGTGCGCTGCGCTTCCGGTGCGAGCTGGTCCATATTTTATAAGCGTGCACAGACCGAGCTGGTTACATGCTAAAAATCAACTTAATTTCGTTGGGATAACACGTGACAAAACCCAGTATGTGTGTGTGTGTGTGTGTGTGTGTGAAAAGCTGTGTATGCGAGCCAGTGCACATGTTGGTATCGCTGTGAGTGTGTTGGCACATTTTAATTTCAAATTAAAACACGCACACACACACACACATTTGCAGACGCACAGAAAGTGCTTAAAGATGGGCCACAAACCGCCACAGGAGCGCGTCGAATTGCTATGGAAACCTGAAAGTGCGAATGGTTTTCACAGATTTACTTAAAAACAGACACAGGACACTGCAGACAGTTGGGTAAATACACCAAACATACATGCACACATACACATAAATAAATAAGTGGACTTGTGTGTGCATGTGTATAGGTGTGTGGGTTGATGGTTGAGCAAATACTCAGTTGGAACGAGCTCGAGTAAATATTTGAAGCCGGTTTTTGGTTTTACGCTGATCACCATTTCTGACTTAATTAAGGAATGTGGAGTTGGTAGTTTACTTGGAGAAAGGAAGCATAAGGAAATAAGAAGTAGGAACAAAGTTAATTTAATTGTGGATCATCAGCCACAAAGATCTACTTGAGCTGTGAGGAGGAAAGTCGATCATTCTAACAGATCGTTGAAGGGCTCAACATCAAATAGGGGCAAGAAAAATAGCAGATTAGTTGATCCGTGTCGGTAATAGAAGATTTTTTGAATTCAAATGTAATAGAATTTATAAAGAGTTGCATACTCCAGTATACAAAATAGTTGTGGTTCCATAAAACAGTGCAGTGGTGCACATAGGATTTCATTTTGGGTGTTTTACGTAGAACTTTTGAGCCGAACAACATTCGAAACCATATTTTATACCAGCAATGTTTCTGTTTGGAGGATTTGACCCCCAAGTCCCTCCCCTGTGTGCGCCACTGAAGAAGTGAAATGTGAAACTAGTTCATCGACAAGAAAGTTGTTTTTACTGTCGCAATAAACCAGTGCTAACTAGTTTAAACGTTTTAACCCTTTCGACCCCAAAGATGCATGGAAGCAACTTCACCTATTCGTCGTCTTATAGCAAAAACTATGATTGATTTATGGGTTTAATTTAAGAAGGGATCAACAAATTAATATTTTCGGAAGTGAATTCAAAGCAAATTACAAAAATTGTACTGTTATTCTTAAAATAATTTTCAGTTATTTCCAACGACATGAGGGAAAGTTTGTGTTCTAATTGAAGTCTACGATTTGGGCAGGTTTGATCAAAACCCTGTTTTTTTGAAAAATGGTTAAATAAATCAAACAGTGACAATTTTGTATTTTTCCATAAATATTATTTAATTTTTCTGTAATTAAAAAATATTGATGCAAAATACATAATAAATTAATTGGAAAAGTAATTTATTTTTGAAGCCATTTAACATAGGTTTTCTTAGCTTTTTTCGGAAACTATTTCAGTTTCCTTTTAAAAAGTTGCTGGTCATATTGGATCTGATACCCTAAACAAACAATGACTGGGTTATTCAGTAATGAGTGTCACAGAAGTATCACTTTTAAGGTGGAAAAGATGCCTGTTTGGTGTTGTATGGACAATGGAATGTGGAATTACTTGTAAAAGGCTTGAAGAGTTAGTTCTCCTTCCATGCTATTTAACCAAAAGTTTTACCTTTTAAATTGCCAATTCTGCCATTAGTCTGACTCTGCAGATTAGAGACATAACTATATATGATTTCATTTTCACATAAAACAGAGCTTTCTAATCTGACATCTACCTTGAAGTCGTCTGCAAAGTAAGATACTCAAAATTTTCATATCTTGTTGAACTTCAATTTTATCTGATAAGAGTTTGGGTTAGAAATTTGAAATTGAAAAGCTGAGATGGTAGAAAATAATCCTATTTTCACAAATGAATGTAAAATGTTTTGTCAAGTCTTGGCAGAAGTCAGTGTCCTTGCGTAATGTGCTTTCTAACATCTCAACGAATACTGTTCAATGTGAAAGACCTACAACAAATAAAACCGGCTGATTGTTATTGCAATTATTCTCAACAAAATTCTGTTTCAAATGATCGCCCGAACATAAGCCTCAACACTATCGATCAGGGAAAGGAAGGGACGGGTTGCAGAGTTTCCTAGATTTAGGAGATTATTGACCTTTGAGGAGAATTTTTGAAAGGAAGAAGTATTTGGGAGAAAGTTTAGGAGATTTATATTTTATGTTAGGGGATTTTTCGGATCCTTAGTGGATTTTTGGGAGTTTTTTGGATAACGAAGTATGATGTATTGGAATACTGGCAATAAAACATATTGAAACAGCACTCTGTGCTGTGCTATTGAAACGATGAATGCTTTTCCAAGCATACTTTTAGGCGTGCACTTCAGAGTACGGCAAACTTGCTATAGTTCGCTTGCTATAATATGGCAAGGATGGTTCGCGAAAGGTGATGAGCTTTGCTAGAACAATCGAGATAGAAAGTACAACTGGAATGTGCAAGAAACTTCGGCGCGATAAGAAAACTGGTATAAAAGCAGCAGTGTGCAGCGCAATGGGTCGAGTCTGTGTTGAGCAAGCAAAGTGGTAACAAGTGTAGATACAAGCGAAGTGTAAATCTGTAAATAAAGTGATTGTTAGTTTCTGACTGCGTTGCGCTGAATAATTGAAGTTGTTTTATTTTCAAACACAATCCAAACGAACCTTGGAAAACGAACTTGGATTTTCATAACAATATTTTGGCAACTATTATAATAGTCAAAGCATCCTATTGTGTTAAACATTTGTAAGCTTACAAAATGTAAGCTCGTTCTATCTCGTTCTCGCTTGTTGCTATCACAATGAAATCCCTCCAAATGGCACTTTTTATTTAATTCATTTGTTAAGTGTTTTGTTTTTTTTTAAGTTTTTGTTGTTAAGCTGAAGATGAATAAAAAAAAATGTATATATTTTTTTAATTTTTGTTAGGGAATTTCAGTATTTTTTTTTATAATATAGGAGAAAGTCATTCAGGTATCTGACAACACTGACGGGTTGTTAAGCTCTTGAAAGGGGCACAGTAGATCATTTCTGGTCTCAGGTCAACCAATCTCATTAAATTCTATTGAACATGTGTCTGGAATAAGGCCAACAATCAGATTATCTCAACTAGGCAACTATCGGTCACTGAGTGAAAATGCGGTTTGTGTTGGAAACACCTTTTCCTATCTAACCTAACCCAACTGAACTTAGGCAGAGCTAACTATGCCTGCGAAATCGAGTTCTCCAAGGAACTAACACGGATATGTATCTAAATATTATTTTGAAGGGCCCTTAAAAAAATATGATTCAAAATAGAACATATTGCAATATTACATATTCAGCTCACACACTCAGACGTTTCTGGAGAAAAATCTTTTCGGTGAGAAGAACTTCATTCAATAAGTGCTGATTCAATACCTGAACTTATACCTAAAACATCAGATGATTCGAGAGGCCCCATAAATCCATCAGTCTCCTTTTTATGATCATTTTTTTACTACCATATATGTAAAGCAGTTCAGTTAAAATTTAATGCTTTCGTAAAAGTTTCCAATTTAAATGTGTCCTTACAAACATTTACTACAGTGCAACTTCCTACTGGGTATTTGGAACAACCGACCGAATGCTCTTCCGCTTTTCAGCCACGCCTAAAGACAGTTAGCTGGCGGTTAATTTAAATGTAACGCTCTGGTTGCGACGGTTTTTTGTTGCTGTTTGCAGTTTGCCATATGCGGTTACTGCTTTGTATGTAACAAACAGAAAAGAAGGCAAAAGAAACTGCGCTTTGCAACTAAAAGTGAATAAAATACGTTATGCGTGTTTGTGTGTGTGTGTGTGTGTGTGTGTGTGTGTGTGTGTGTGTGTGTGTTTGTGGCAAGTAAGGCCAACTCAGCGGCGTTGAAATGAAGTTACTTTTGGTCACCTGCAGTTTGTGAGAAAATGCGACGTACACAAAAACCGACTTTGCCACAATCGGACGCTGTCGGCGCTTTCTGTCGCTGGTTGTCTGTTCCGTGTTGCCGCCTTCTTTGAAATTCAAATTAAATTCGTTGACCTGATTGTGGTTATTTTATAAATTACAGAATTTCATTCTAGTTGGTTTGCTTGTCGGTTTACACAGCTGTGCGGTTGTGCCACATGTGTGAGGACTTGTGAAAATGTGGAAAATTAAAACTGGAATTCCATGGAAAAATTAGAACTAAGGCAAAGCGAGCAAATTCCATAATAAGTATTCACTTATAGAGAGAGGGAGAGTGAAATGAAAAGGGTGAGAGAGATGAAAGTAAGGAATAACATATCTATTTAGGTTCACTCAAGAATGTTAATTTTTGTATATAAAGCATTCAACTTTAACTAAAACCTTCTTCAAATAACAAACACAATTTAACAAACTGACAATTCCAGCTTCCTTCCAAGAAATTTCAATTCATTTTCAAGGACACGCCAGCAGCAATGTTTGCATTTATGTATTTCAATTTCCCTTTTGACAGCAGTCCGGGCACACCTTTCATATTCAGGTCGCTTGCCAACCTTTGATATTCAGGACGTATTAATTTGACATGTGTGTCATTGCATTTTCAAAAATCGAAACTCAGCGAAAGTAAGAGAGAAGAGCAGTGCGCAAAATAGAGCAAAACCTTGGCCGCATATTACCAGCCAAAAGCCACCACACTTAATCGGCTTTTGTTGAAAGTTTGCAGACAAGACTTTTGGGGGCAGAGCGACAGACAGTGCTACATGACTTCGAAGAGATGATAAAACAAACTTTTGCTTAAATATTTCTGTGATTTTTTCAGCTAAATGATTTTGCTGCTTTGGCTTAAGTTGTTGTTGTGTAGAGTTGGCCACAATTTGCAATACACAAACAAAGCGCAGACTGCAAAAAATGTCTGTTGCAGCAGAGTCAGAGTGACAAAATCGTTTACATGGCAACAACAAGAACCCAAAATGCAGATAACATGTGTTGGCGGCTTTTTGCATTGCAGCCAACAATTATTAACAAAAAGGATGTGTGTTAAATTTGTGCTTAAATGAAAAGCATTCAACTTGCACACACGCACACATAAATAAACATAGATGTATGGCCAACGCTGCAGCTCGATGGGTTGTTCGGCATTTGCGTGTGGCTTTCAATTTATTTGCGCCATAAATGCTGCCACAAGTTGCACTAAAGCCACTCGGACACAACTGTCAACTTTGGCATTTGTGGTAATAAAGTTCGCTGGCCGCGTTCGCTCTTCTGCACTTCCACTTGTTTCGTTCGGTTTTCACTTTCTTTACATTGACTGCGTCGGCCTTCAGTGTCGCATAAATTTCAGCAACAGCGATGAGTAGCGACAGCAGTTGGTCATGCAGCAGGCTGCGACGCCCGCAAGTATGCTACGGCCGCATGTGTGAGTGTACTTAAACGAATTATGGCAGTCACAGCACGTAAATATGTCAACCTGGGTACATTTATGTCTGGCTTTGCGTGGTGCGTGTGGCCAAATGTTTATGAAATTTATGCCAATGGCAACAACAGAAAAAAAAACGACAAAATCTATGTGTCAAGCAAACGTAAAAGCAACAACATGCAAAAGGTAAGAAAAAAAGTCCAACGGAAGAGAGAAAAAACCAAACGTAATATGGCAAATAAACGCAAACCGGGCCAAGTTGAGGCAGTAAAGAAGCAAAGAAGCAGTGAAAAACAGTGAAAAAATGTGAAACGAAAGCAACAAACAAAAAAAGAAGTGAAAAGTAAGTGAGACAGCCAGGTGCACGAAGGCATGTCAATGCCTCATTTGGCTGCGTTGCTTTGATGTGCGGCAACAGGACGCCACAGGCGCCGTTACGTGCCAGCTGCCTGTCGGCGCCTCGACGCAACCAGCCTAACGAATGTGTTTTCCTGCAGCTTTCCACTTATTTCTGTCATGTTTTTTTCGAGCATAGTTAGTATAAAACTTATGAAAATATGACCACATGAAAACCACAACTTAATGGAAGGAAAGAAATCCATAAAGTGTGCTAAGAAGTGGCCAAAGAAAACTAAAGTTAAATGAAACGACAGAAGAGCAAAAGCTGCGTCGACATTGAAGAGTTACAATGTCCACTGTGCTGTGGTGTGGTGTGCGTGTGTGTGTCGTTTCGGCCGCTGTAAGTGGCTGCGTCAATGCGATGCCAACATTTTCACAGTTCAATGCCGTAACTCGTTGACTGCCTCATTGCACATCAATTCGGATTATTTCTGCCGTAACTGTAATTGCTGATGTGGTGCTTAGAGCCAAATTGAGAGCCATAACCATTGCGAAACATGTGCTGTCTGTGGTTGTTAATGAGGCCAAGCAACAGGCAGAAGTAATCGTGCTGAAGGTTTCTGTCAGAGCGCATAGCTAATAATTTTAGATAAGGTGAAAATTACGCACACTCCATACAAACGATTGAGAAACGGCTGGTGATTTTGTAAATTTATATTTTTCTATTCAAAATGTTCGGTGCCAGACAAAAATAGATGAAACCTGCATCCTTCTGATTATGGTTTTTGAAAACCAAATTTCAATAAGTATTTGAAAACCACAAATTTGGTTTACATATTCAAGTTAGGAAAGTGAAATGCCCACTCAGTCATGATCGACTAATGAAATTGCCCATCACCTACCCTGGCAGAACAACACAACCGATTAAAGTAACCAACACAAGGTTTCAACAGCCCAGAAACGTGTAAGATGGAAGAGTCTTGTGGAAACCAGCGACGATTGAAAACGGGAACAAAAATTCGATTGCAGGCCGTCAGCCGCAAAAATAAACCACATCACGTTTTTGTGGCGGAAATCGAATTTTCGATTAAATGAAACGTTGCTTGCCACAACATTGTCTTGCAGTTTATTCATTCTATCTCATATTAGGTCACATCGTCATCCAGTAGCACACACAAGATTTCCTAATGAGGAGCGTTACATACTAAAATTTTGAGGCCAATACCTTTTGGAACCATGTTTGATATCCAAAATGATTGTAACAAACCGAAATTGAGGGAAAAATTGGAATTCAACTTCCAAAACACCCTTTGTGTGCGCTACTGCCATCACCCAACACGTGAATGGAGTGAATCAACTTTACGCTTCCTAACTCGCTTCGACGTTGTTGTCAGTATTCCACACAGCCACAAATTAACGTGCAAATAATTAACTAACAAACTAATGGAAAAATCAACAAAGATGAAAATCGTACGAACATGAAAACAAAGACAAAAAGTAAATGATGTTAGTGGCAAAATAAGCCACTCACTCCTTAAGCCTCAGGTTGCTGAGGGTAAATTTCTCAACCGAAAAAATCATTCATCATCATGATGGAACATAATTGTTGTCCCTTTGGCCAAAGCTGACCGTTTTTGAGTGATTTTTTCCTTCAGATGGTCCCATGTGTAGACATTACAGGTCCGTAGTAAGAGTTTGTTTGGTCGAAGGAGATCAGCTCATAGTAGATGATTCCTTGACAATTACACCAAACACAAAACACAACTTTCCTGACCATCAATCCTGGCTGGACCAGCGATTGCGACGGTTTCTCATGGTTCGACCAGAAGCGTTTTTTGCTTGACATTTACTTAAGTGATTAAATTTTCATCACCAGTCACCATTCGCTTTAGAAATTCGTCTATGTTGTCCTAATTTAGCAAAGATTCGTAGATGGAAACTAGGTCCATTAGATTCTTTTGCGTTATTTTGTGTCGAACCCATCTAACGAGATTCTTTTTCTTTTCAGTCTCATTCAGATGGTTCCAAACGGTTGTTTGTGCAATGCTTTGCTTCTAGGTAATCAAAACAGTGTTTTCAGGATGATCGGGTCCAACGATTTTCATGACTTTATTGACATTTCAGACAGTTGGCCTACGAGAGTGTAGATCATTTTTTTGCGCGGCATTAGCTGTTACAGGCTCCAAGCTCCAACACTATTCACATCACCATTTACCCATCTGACTTGCAATTTCACCTATGCCGAAGAAAAACTGTAAATTATGATGCATTTTCTCTTTGTTGGGGTCCATCTTTGATGCGCTCTCGAACAAAATTGAATAAAACAGTCACAAAACTGTCTGAGAAGTTTTTGTTAATTTTTTTTTTTCGATTGCACTTATAAGTAAACGGCGAGGTACAAATTACCAAAGCCATCTTTTTAAAAAAATTATGGATTTTTTTTTTTTATAAATAATTTTTTTTTATGTTCTTCAATCTTAAGAAAAATTGATTTTTGAAATTTATTTTCTTATTATTTTTTTTTATAATCTTATATATAAAATTCTCGTGTCACAGTGTTTGTTACCGTACTCCTCCGAAATGGCTTGACCGATTTTTATGAAATTTTACATGCATATTCAGTAGGTCTGAGAATCGGCTACTAACTATTTTTTATACCCCTAAGGGGCGTGGCACATTTTTGTGACCCAATTATTCTGCTGAACTACAAGTCACAGAGGAATGAAACTTAGCATGAACCTATCATGTAATCATATTTCTTGACAGACGGAATGAGGCGGGTTTTGGACAACGGCGCGTGGCACAACCCATACAAGCAAAATCTTTAAAATAGAATATCTTCGAAATTATGAGTAGCACAACATTAAAATTTAGTACCCCGTCGTCCCATAGATGAGTCATTCTAATGATAAGATTTTATGGGCGTTGGACAAGGGGCGTGGCACATTTTTTGTGACCCAAATATTTTGCTGAACTATAAGTCGCTCAACAATGAAACTTAGTACGAACCTACTATTTATTCATATATTTCGACAGAGGGAATGGGGCAAGTATTGGACGAGGGGGCGTGGCACCACCCATACAAGCAAAATCTTTAAAATAGAATATCTTCGAAATTATAAGTAGCACAACATTAAAATTTAGTACCCCGTCGTCCCATAGATGAGTCATTCTAATGATAAGATTTTATGGGCGTTGGACAAGGGGCGTGGCATATTTTTTGTGACCCAAATATTTTGCTGAACTATAAGTCGCTCAGCAATGAAACTTAGTACGAACCTACCATTTGTTCATATATTTCGGCAGAGGGAATGGGGCAAGTATTGGACGAGGGGGCGTGGCACCACCCATACAAGCAAAATCTTTAAAATAGAATATCTTCGAAATTATAAGTAGCACAACATTAAAATTTAGTACCCCGTCGTCCCATAGATGAGTCATTCTACTGATAACATTTGATGGGCGTTGGCCAAGGGGCGTGGCACATTTTTTGTGACCCAAATATTTTGCTGAACTATAAGTCGCTCAGCAATGAAACTTAGTACGGACCTACCATTTTTTCTTTTGACAGAGGGCATTGAATAAGGGGCAGGCATTGAATAAGAGGGCATGGCACCGCCCATATAATTTAAATCCGGTTCAAGCGCAGTCCATTTCTTTACTGAAACTTAACAGCAACATTGTTTATTTGTGGGCCTTGATTGCGTTAATCAGTAGCTCCTCCTCTTCCTTCAGTTGGTTTTCTTCGTCAATTTGCATCGCCATAGATTCGCCACCTCGCGTATTTCATTATAAAAAAACAACAAATGTCGTGCGAGACAAAGTTCGCGGGGTCAGCTAGTATTTTATATTATTGTTATATTTCTAATTCACCAAAGTTAAGTTTTTAGTTAGTCTTTTATTTTTTAAATTAATTCTTTTTTAAAAAATATTTGTAGTTCAAGAAAATGAATTGTTAAATTTATTCTAATTATATTTTTTTAATTTTAAATTAGAATTTTAATTAGAATTTAAATAAGTTTCATGAATTTAATTGAAAAAATTATTTTAAGTTTTGATTAATTTTTAAATTAATTTGAGTTATATTTCCAATTCAACGATAATAAATAATAGTTTTAGTTCAGCAAAATTCATTTTTAAATTAATTCTAATTATATTTTTAATTTAAAAATATAATAAGTTCTTAATTGATATTTTTTAATTAGAATTAGAATTTAATGGATTCATGGGTTTTTTTTATAAATTTTTATTAACTGACAAAAATAATAATTTTTAGTTTCTATTTTACTATTTTTTTTAGTTTCTATTATTCTATTTTTCAGTTACTATTTCAAATCAACTGTAATAACTAATAGTTTGCGTTTAAGTTTAGGTTAATTAAAAAAAAAATTTTTTAATTAAATTTTACTTTTATTTAATGTAAAAAAAATTTTTTAATTAATTTTAGTTATATTTCTAATTCAACGATAATAGGTTTTTAAGTTATAATTTTTAAGTTTTTTTCTTTTATTTTCGAAATTAATTAATTTTATTTTTTTAATAATATTATTAATATTATTATTTTTTAAATAATATTAAATAATAATGATAAAAAATAATAAAAATAAATTAAATAATATTAAATAATAATGATAAAAAATAATAAAAATAAATTAAATAATATTAAATAATAATGATAAAAAATAATAAAAATAATAATATTAATAATATTATTAAAAAAATAAAATTAATTAATTTCGAAAATAAAAGAAAAAACTTAAAAACTATAACTTAAAACTTATGATAATATTAAATAATAATAAAAAAATAATAAAAATAATAATATTAAATAATATTAAAATAATAAATAATTAATTTTTTGTATTAATTTAAATTATATTTTTAATTCAAATTCAAAATTAAGTTTTTAATGAATCTTTTTAAATTTGAATTTAAATAAGGTTGATGAATACATGGTTTTTTAATTTTTTATTAACGAACAAATATAATTTTTAGTTGCCATTTCACTAATATTGCAGCAAAAATTAAGTGTAACTGTAATAACTAACTATAGTTTGCGATTTAAGAAATATTTCAGATTTAACTTGTTGCAAGTCACCTTGGAAACTAGGAGGACTGGACTTTAGTTACATAAATAAACAAAAACAAAACAAAAAACGCATTAGAGGCAAAATGCCAACGAAAACGACCTCAAATGCTCATAATAAAGTTGTTGTTGTTGTTGTTGGTTATGTGTGGGTTTCACGCTGCTGATTTCCACTAATAATAATGATGACACTGATGATGAGCCACTAGTTTGTGTGTACTTTGACAGCAAAACAGCCATAGACACACACACATGTAAATAAAATTCAGCAAAGAAAAGGAAAAAATGTAAGAAAAACATTTCAACTTTTGCGCCGTTGGCATTTCAGTAGAATTGCTGTCAGTTTTGGCAGCGCAACGCGCATCAGTTTAGCAACTTGCCAACACATATACAGACAAACAATCGCACAGACACAAAAACACACACACACATAGAGAGAGCGAGAGTCTCTCACATGTTGTTGAGTGTGTTTGAAAATACTTGAATTGAACTTGAGGCTTAAGTGACATGACATTCGTAGGCTAAAATGCTGCAGTGCCAACTTCACAGACGCCAAAAGCACCAACAACAACAATAATGAACAGCAATAGCATTTGGAAAAATTGTTGGAATAGTGACAGCGCCTTTCACTTGGCTGCTGCTGCTGCTGGCATACATTCTCAACATTGCCTGCCGCGCCCACCATTCCTTCGTCCCACTTGTCGGCATTTCCACTTGATGTGCGCGCAGCGGCGTTCAACGAAGTGGCCGAAGAGCGGCACGAAGCGGCGCAATTCAGTGAAGATAAGCAAACAACTGCGCGAAATTCGCTTCGGCAGGCAGTTTGACGGTTAAACACTGCTAATACCCACTTGTAATGTGCGCCCAAGCAACCAGCCGACAGCCGACAGCAGCCGCCCACAATCCACTTGAGCGCACTCGTGGCAAAAGTCTTCGATGGGTTTTCAGCGCAAATCCGCACAAAAACAACACGTAGCGGTGCACAATTCGCTTTGCCTGCCTGCCGGCAGGAGTGACATTTGCTGTCTGCCGCCGCCATAGCGTTTTCCCGATATGCAAAGAAGAAGAAGAAGCACAAGGCACAACTCGACAGCCAGTGGGGCAAAAGTTTTTCTTAGCTTAGCCGGATAACTCACGACATGTAACGTTGGAATTTTCGATATTAGCAAATCTTGCAATCTAGTTAGGTGCGTCGGTGTGCGTGCGGTGCGTGAATGTGTGTGTGTGGTTGCCATGTCGCTTCTACTTGCGGTTGATAGTCAAAGTTGGCAGCCGAAAATTCACATTTGTGTGTGATTTTGTCGCTGATACAAGCACTGCGACCGCTTTAACGGCTCCAACTTTCGCCAACACACCTCAAGTAGTAAATTTAAAGTTTTGCCTTTTTTTTTTTTGGGCCAACATTCTTTGGTGATTTTTTGTTTGTTTGGGTTTGCGCGTTTGGTTCGTGTGCGCACACCATCGTTTGCAAACTTTTCTGACATTTTAAGAAGTCAAATGGGTTCGCGTTAGACTGCGGGTGTGTTTGTGTGTGTGTGTGTGGTTGTGGAGGGAGGGTTGCTGAGAAAATGGTGCGCTGATTTATGTTTACAGTACGAGCGACGTAACGTGACCATACTGACACACATATAAATAAATTTGTAAAAGATTGTGTGTTTGCAGTAGATTTGCCTTTGATTGTTGGTACTAAGTCGTATCGAAGTTTAATAGCTAATAACCTGAAGACTGCGCGTTGACCTTATTGAATTTTTTTTCTTCTGGGTTGATAAAGCATATGAAAACTTTTGCTGACTCAATTTAAAGTTATTTTTAAATTCTATGCGCTCTTTCAGTGGTTCTATGGTTGACAGCATGTGGCATCACAATGGGCCTTCCTGGCCTTAGAGAACTCCGCTTTGGGGCAACCACACCTACCTACCTACACCTATGGACTGTTTTAATGACATGACAATTTTATGCACTAAAAGTTTCCCGAAAATCGTTTGTTATCTGTTTTCCTCCTGAGACAAATGTTCACTCGGTAACTTCACCCGCAAAGGACCATTGTTACCAGATCAGGAGATTTCCTCCTTTAGATTTAGGTGATTCTTGGGAGATTCTTCTGTAGGAGATCTTTTAGCAGGAAGAATAGTTTAGGAGAAATTTTAGAAGATTTTGATAATGAAACATTTGACATCATCAATTGCACTGAAACCTTGAATATTGCAAACTAAATGTATAATTTGATTTAAAGAAATTTTATGCTTCAGTGTGTTTTATGCAATGAATGAAGAAAATTTATACAAACGAATTTCATACCGATCTAATTTTCTATATGTTTTGTGTGTGTAAAGTTGTTTTTAAGCTTAAACTGAGTGAATAAAACGCTGCAATAAAAACAAAACGAAATATATTTCTATTTTTTATAGGAAGTTTAATAATGTCAAGAATAAAAAAACAAAATTATGTTTGTTTTTAATTTTGGGACAAAAATTAATTTTTTTTAAGTATATTATTTTAATTATTTTTTTTATTTATTATTTTCATTATTATTTTTTATTTATTATTTTTATTATGATTTTTTACTTATTATTTTTTTATTATATATTATTTTTTTTTTTATTATTTATTATTTTATTTTATTATTATTTTAGTTTAGGAGAAAGTCATTTCAGATATCTGGCAACACTTCAACGGACAGATGTGGCCTAAACTTAACCTAAATTGTTTTAACACTCCGATAACCGATAATTTTTTACACGGTCAAAGCCCAACAAGGTCCCCAGGGACCTTTTTTGTAATATTGCATATAAGATGTGTAATTTTATAATGTAGGGTTACAGAATGTGTCTAGATGTGTTTGGAGAGCCAAAAAGTTTTGCTTCGTGTATATTTTTTTGTAAACACATGTGTATTTGTTACTACAGACAGATAGGTAAAAACGTATACAATACAAAATAATTGCATTTAGTTGCCTAACTTTGCTTTAGCTGTTCATGCATCTATGCCGCTGCAAGTATGGCATTTTTTTTAGAGTAATGGGTTTTTATATATATTTATTTTTATTTTTATTCAGTTTTTCATTATTTGTGTATATACTTAGGCAATACCTTCAGCCATTATCAAATTAATAATGGAGTTTGATCATCGTCGTCGGAGTCAGCTTCAACCGCCAGAGTGACATTCAGTTCAACTTCAGCATCATATGTTTCATTGTATGGCAAAAAATGTTTGTAATTTGTCTCCTCGGTGAATGAATAAGGTTCTTCATTGTTTTCCAAATATCTAACCAAAGTCTGCATTACTGCTTGTTGTTCACTCATGCTCAGTTATGAAAGCGCGTACGGCGGCATATCAATTTGATCCCAATCACCGTACGTATTTTAATTTCAATGATTTATTTGAAATTGTGCTGCTATAAATATTTAGCACTAACTATTTATACTTACTAACAAAAAATAAAATCAAATTACATGGAGCTACCTACAAGGTCCCTGCGGACCTTGTCGGTCATCGACGCCCTAAATGACTTCAATGCAATAGTTATGGTAGTAAAATACATGCAATCTTGCCGAAATCTATTTTAACAGCTTCTAAACATTCCATTTATAGAAGTCATAAAGTCTCAAGCTCATCACTCCCCCCGTATTGAAATGCCGCATCTTTTAAAACGCCATAGGTCCCTACGGACCTTGTTGGGCATCGGAGTGTTAAACAATTAGCTTTACTCAAATCAAAACAAATTGGAATTTTTATTGAAAAACTTACAAGACATTTCCTTATTCGGAACCATGCAAACCATGATTATTTTTTATTAAAAGCAAAGATCAGAAAAAGAAAGAGAGTGTCCAACAACTACTGTGCATCTATTTCTTTCAAACGTAAGCTTCAGCTGGAAGACAATTTCATTGACGCCCTTTGAGATCTGGTATACAACAATTATTCAACTTCATCTGTACCTCTGACTGGTTCACACAGAGAAACCCAGTCGCCTTTTAGCTATCATCGCAATGGACCTTACAGGCATAAGTTAGTTAAACGTTTAATACCGAATTGTCCCATAAGAAGAAACACCAAACATTGTAACCTCGACTGAGTGGATTGTTTCGAAATTAATAAAGTCCATTTCCCTTCCCCTTAAATTTTGCACCAGAATCCACTTATTGAAATGAATATTTTTTTTTTTTGACGTGCACTCAAACATCAAAATCTGTCAAACAGCAAATGGCAATGCAAAAGTGTGGCATCCCTTTAGCTGTCATAGCAATTCCCATAACAAACAACTTGCCATTAAAATTAATATTGCAATTTATTGCAATAGCAACAACAACAATAATAAAGGGAATAAGAAAAACATTAACAACAACTGCAATGGGAGCAATTCAAGAACGCTGCATCGAAATGCAGTCAGCCATTCATTCGCACTTCATCATTGGCACTGGTCGTGGCGGCGAGGGTCAGACGAGACGATGGACGAGTGAAATGCGCCACAAATGCAAATTGCAAATTGTACAATAAATTGCGAAATATTTTTAACCCTTTCGGTTATTCTATGCCATATGGCATAGTCTCTTTTCAGTGCCTGTTTTAGGTCAAAAACTTGTGGATACTATATTTTTATAATTTTGTATTTTTCTCTGAAGATTTTTATACTAAATCATGAAAAAAATATTTTGATTAGTGTACCAAGTAACTTGTAAGGGTTCAGAAAGTGCGCAGTCCTATCGAGCTGCGTATTTTACAAAAAGAGGTCACTTCGTACTTTTATTTATTCTATTACAAAAATCAATTTATTTCATAGATTTATGTAAGTAATCTCGTAGGTATTTATTGCTTTAGTAAGTGTAAAAAAAGTTAGATCCCAAATATAGTTCTCTAAGGCTGTACGATTTTTTTTATTTCTGACTAAGCCATATGGCATGATGCCCAAAAACCACTTTTTCGAACAATATTTTAAAAAATGACTTTTGATTATTCATTATGTGGGCTTAAACAGTAATAAAATGGAAAAGAATGATTTTTAAAGTTGCAAACAAAAAAGAAGTACCGAAAGGGTTAAGCATTAGCAAATGCAGCAGCAGCAAAAACAACGACAACACAGACGGCAAAAACAACAACAACAATCATAGCCATAACCACCAGCAGCGGACAATAATACTTAACAACAATTGATGGCAACATTTTCCACTTCCTGCTGGCAATGGCGCCAACAACAAATAGCGGCGAAGGCGTAACGGTTCGCTGGAGCAACGCAACACAGCACAGCACAGCGTCGACTAGACGCAAATATCCTGCAGTATTTGTTGTGTGCAACTACAATAAGGAAAGTGCCAACAACCGCAATAACAAGCAGCAGCGTTGCACCGACAACAACAACAACAGCAACCACTAGGCCGACATAGCATGCAACAATGCAAAGTTATTTGCGGTTCATTATTCACTTGAACGTTTTTGTCGATGGATATTTGCGTTGAATGCCAGACGAACGAATGGACGTTCTGGCCAAAGGAGAGACGAACAGACGGATCGGCGGGCGGTCGCCGAACACGCATTTAACAGCGCAAAATGGCAGATCTGGCATATCCGGGGCGTGTTAATGTAACCGCGCGCACAGTCGCACCGAAACCCGAAAGGACTTGTGGCAGCCGAGGCGGCAGCGATGAAGTTTTGCAAATTGCAAATATTTGCTTGTTGGCGCAATGTTCCCTTTCTTGTTGTTGTTGTTGATACTTTTTGCCATTGCCGTTTGCATATTCATGCTTGAAGTTGAAGGGAAATAAATTAATATTTCGCTAACCACAAACAGCAGCAACTACAAAAACAACAAGCACAACCAAACCGCCAACTAAGCTTTGCAACCGAAGAACATTGCCTGCATTTGGCGCGTTTTTGTGCTCCACTGTCGTCACTTTTCTTCGTCCTTATTCTTTTCTTTCTCTCTCTGTCTTTCTTTGTCTTGTGTTATTTTTTTTTTTGCAATTTCGCCGCAATTTGAAATTTTTTAACTTCTTGTTGTGTGCGTGCGTCGCAAGAATTCATTTGTATGCAGACGATTTTTTAAGCGTTCACCACGCCGGATATGAATGCTAATAGCAAGGACTAGAAGGACAATTGAGGACAGTAAATTTAATTTTAATTATTTTGCAATTTTTTCTCGCGTTGCCGCAACTTTGGTATTGTTGAAGTGTCCGTTGGCCGCTGCAGTTTGGCGCTCGCGCACATAAATGTCAGCCAAATTTTCAAGCAGTCAAGTAGTTGAGACTTTTACCTTCTGGAGCGCTTCACGACATCAACGCGCTGAGTGCTTTTCCATGACGCCCATCCATTCACTGTTCGGACAATGTTGTCACCGTGCTCGGCACTCGCCTGCGGTCGGGATTACTTGAACGACGACAACGGTCCTTATCCAGAACTGTGTGCGATTCGTTTCGCATTTACTGCGGCCACGAAATTGCTCGACAACTTTGCTGCATTCAAATGACCGCGTCAGAAATAAAAAGCAATTAGCGAAATTAATTGCGCAAGTTTTCGCTTTGAAATATTCAAAGCGCCGCCTTAATTTACTGCTCGCTGCCACGCAGCAAGCAAACTCGCTGCAAGAAAGATTATGTACGCAAATCGCTCTAACGACGCGATGCCAGCTTTGTTCAGCGCCTGCGGTTCTCCACAGTGTTTGCGCGTGTTTGACGTGCGCCTGTCCGTCCGTTCGGCAGTTTGACGCTAACGTGATGGCTGAAGTGTCAGTCAGACGTCAGTGTCTTTGGCATTTACTCATTCAGCGCGCTTATCGAACTTCTGATTTACATAGCAAAATTTAAATTCAATTTAAAAGATGCTGCGATAAACGATGGTCGCGCGAACAGACACAGTTTTGGGCTTAAAAGCGGCATTCAAGGATAAGCTTGACAGGGTTTAATTTTAAAAATGTTAAAGACTTTTTGAATATTAAATTTATTGAAGATTGGGAACAACTAATATTTGTATGGAAGGTTCTAAAATTTAATGGTGGCAATTAGGTCAGATAAGTTGAGTGGTTGCGCCCATAGAGGGAACATTTACACAGCAAAAGACGAGATCTGAAGAAATAGGGTCGCCTTGTCAAATACCTAAGTGGATAACTCTGTACCCTGTAAATGAATGTTTAGAGATTGACCTATAAATTTACATACATAGTCCTCCATGGAGACACAATCGGCATCATCGAGAATCCAATTTGTGCATCTGGTCTGGAGAAGGTAGACAGCACAGAGCATCTTCTCTGTGCATGTTCCGCCTTCGCTAGAATGAGATTACGGATTTTGGGTTCTGATGTTATGAGGATTGACGAGCTCTATTCTCTTACCCTGCGCGATATTCTGAGATTCATTAAAGAATTCAGGAAATTCGTGCAGGAAGACTTGTAGACCCCATTTTTTCCCTACTACTTTCTTTTATATTCCACCTCACTCTCTTCTAGCACCCTTTTCTTCATGGGTCTTAAGCACAATGGGCCATCTAACCTGAGTGCCTGAGAAATTGGACCCTCTAGGGTTCCTTTTTCGGCTCCCCTCATATCTATTCATCCATCCAGCCATTCATACATAGTCCTCAAGGCATTGTATTACCAATTTTGGCACCTGTCGGCACCTTACGGTTCCGTCCATATAGAAAACGTAATTTATTCAGCGATCTGAATACGTGAGTCAGCATGCTTCTTGGAGTCAGCACCGAACAAATAACGCACAAAAAAAATTTCATTTAAGAGGCAGTTGTATGCAACTTTTGAATCCAAAACCTCTGGAAATCATATTTGCATTTTGAGCCCACAAAAATCATCAAATTCGATTTTTCGTTTAGAGATAAAGAAGAGGTAGAAATAAAGGATTCAACACTTTCTGTGCCCGACGAACTTGGCTGGAAACGCAGCGAAGATTGAACTTTTGGATCTACTCTCCTTCATTAAGAGGTCGAACTGATTTCCTCCAGATTGAGAATGTTGATTAGCTGTCCGTGGAAGTACGGCCTGCGCTGCACATACCCTACCCTGTCCTAGTAAAAAAAGTGTTTATTTTTGCTGGTTTCTTAAAGGAATCGTTAAATCGATCTAAATAGTTTTAGGTTAGATAAAGTGAAACAAAACTACACTATTTACAAATTCAACTGTTCCATTCTCACTGACAGCCTGTTCACAATCGAGGCACTCGACTCGATCTAGTGCGGGCATGGAGAGAAGTCCACACAGAATCCTCCCTCATCGGTTCAGAGTTACCTTCATGTGGGTACCAACAACATGAGGGCACAACAATATCAACGGGAACGAACAAGTCGATGCTCTAGCTCGAAGAAGCTGCGCTCTTGATGAGAGTGAGGCGCTAAGGGTTCACGTTTCATTGGGCTCTATCAAGAGTGAGGTCTGCCACTAGATGGAATCCTGCAAAATCAGCAAATCGCTTTGACCTTCATACGATAATAATAGGACCACCGAGCCATTAAACAAGGCCGCCGGAATGTCAATCATTGGTCATTGGCTTATTGGAGAGCACCCAGCAAAAATGGGAATCCCCTTCAATAGGAACTGTCACAGCTACGATAACCCAAACGAGAAGACAACTGCCCATTACTTTATCTGCGTCTGTCTGGCTCTTTCGAGAGACAGACAAAAAGTCCAAGTGAACATTTCAGGATTTCAAGGCGATAGCGAAGTGTTCCGTAAACCCGCTACCCGAGTTAATTAACCTCTCGGTCTGGATATAGGGGCTATATAGTTCAAAGGACGACATACCAACATACCTTATGGTATCTAACTAGCGGGAATAGTGGTAAAAAACAACGCCTACGCGCTAATTGGATGTCGGTACATCGCCACTGGAACCCACCAACCAACACTCGAAGGCATCTTTGAGACCCCTTGTGATGCCCTAAGAAAATATGGTACCGATGAGGCTACCTGTCGCTGCACTTTGCAAGGATGGCTCGCGATGGTAATGGGATGTGCGGAAACGATCGAGAGAATGTCCAATTGGAGTATGTGAGAACAATCGGTGCCATAAGCAGACAGGTATAAAAAGCAGCCGGGTACAGCACAGAGAGGATAGTCTTATTTGAGCAAGTAAAGGGGAAACATGGAGTAATCCAAGTAGTAGTAGCAAGTGTAAAGACAAGCAATGTGTAAATTTGTAAATAAAGTGATTGCTGGTTTTGAAATGCGTATTGCTTTCAGTAATTTAAGTGATTTTATTTTTCAAGCACAATCCAGAGAGACGATTAAGCCTAGAAAACTTAATTTTGTTTAATTTAATTTAAAAAATATTACGTTTAATCATTTTCCACTCCTCTCAACTTTGTCATCCTATCTTCAGAGCGTAATGCCCCGAATGCATAGCGGACGACAACGACACGACTACATCGTCAAAATATATAGTAGAATCGAAACGTTCTTAGGGACAACTGACCGCAGTTTTTCGCTTTTGCCAGTCTTAAAATTATTTCTATTTCGTAGGCAACAAAACCAAAGAAATTGGCAGCAATGCTTCAAAGCAGATGATGGCAACACCGTAACGCTAATTAAAATTTGGCTGCCAACGCAAAGTGATCGCGCTGTGACAGCAGCTGCAAGCTAAAAATTTCGAAAAATTCGATCTGAAGATTTGATTTGATGGACTTACCGCTTGGCAGATGATCCGCAATAAGCAGCAGCAGAATGCTCAGCAGCTGCGCGTAGCAGAAGCAGAGCAAATCACGGCACGAGCTGCGCCGACTGCCGCTCAGGCTCCGACCACGGTTGAGGCTGACGGAGTGAAGTCGACGCGGCGAGTTGCATTTTTGCGGTGCGGTTTTCATGTTGTAATGCTGTTGTTGTTGCTGCTGTTGGGCATATAATGCATTTGGCTGTGACTGTGGTTGTTCTTGTTGTTGCTGTTGAGCGGCATCGGCAACAGCGCCATGCAACATGTTGCAGCCGCTGCCCGTGTTGTTGTTGTTGCTAATGGAAGCGTTACTACTGGCTGCTGTGGTGGTATTAGTGTTCATGTTGGTGGGGGAGACAATTTGCTCGCTATGCAGATTGCTGACGCTGCTGTTGGTGAATGCAGCCGCTGCCTTCGACAGCTGTTGTGCGCGTGTTGCACGCGGTGCCGACAACAATTTGCAACTTTTCGTCTTGACAAATTTGCTGCTGCTGCTGTCGCCGATTCTCTTCAACTCTCCCACTGGTTGTTTTTGTTGTTGTTGCTGTTGTAATTTAATGCAATTTTCTATCTGTGTTGCATACGTCATTTTTGTTGTGCCCGCGTTGCTAACCGGTGCGCCAACGTCCACTCGGCTCCTCGGCCCTTTTTGGCGGCGATTCGCGTTCGTTCGCTTCTCACTGCGACCGCCAACAGTTGTGGGGCCAAAAAGTTCCCAGCACGAACGAACTTTATTTTTTATTTCTTCAAGTTCGCACAGTTGGTTCGCTCGAGTTTATTTCGATTTTTTGCTGCACTTTTATATTTTCTAGTGTTTTACTGCAAAATGCGATTTGCTCGTTTCCCAACTTGAAAACTGCAATTTTAAGTGCATTGAATTAATTATTCCATGGCCGCATTGTTGCACGTTATGCGCGTCTTTTGGGGGGAAAGCGTTACGTTCAGTGCAGAGTTTCTGGCACTCGGTCGTTGTGCTTTCTGGGCAGCGACACGTCATGCAATTTTAGTGCCGCTGCAAAGTTTCGATGCAAGTTTTTCCGTTCGTGTTCGCCTCGATTCTCTACTTGCTTAATGTTCGGAGCAAAATTTTAATTACGATTACTCGCAACGAAATGGATTTTTCGGGTACAAAGTATGCCACATTGCTCCGAGTTGGATTTCACTTGGTTCACTGGCTCTTCTTCGCCTCGTCGTAAGCACACAAACTTTCGCTCATTGGCAGTTTGTCTGCAGTTTAAGAACTTTTGATATTCTACTTAGCGTTGCTGCGTTTGGCCGCCGATCCCTTTTATCCGTTTTGCTGCGAGTCTTGGCTGCGATAATCTGTAAATAAAAGCGAAAAGTAAGCATTGAATGGCGGTAACATAAGTTGTTTTTGTCTTATTTGCCTAAAGACTAGTTTGGAGTAAGTTGGCGTTTGAATAAGTAATATTGAAAGATTCTCAGTTTGATGATTAACCCTTTTGATCCCGAATTTTTCCCTGTGTCCCGATATTACTTTTTGATATTTAAATCATGGAACACTTAAATACTCTTTGCTAGAGTTGTAAATAACTTTTTATCATTATTTTTTAATTACAGAAAAATTATTTAGTATTGACGGAAAAATACAAAATTATCACTTTTTGACTTTATTTAACCATTATTAAAAAAACAGCGTTTTGATCACACGCGCCCAATACGTAGACTTCAATTAGAACTCAAGCTTTCCCTGATATTGTTGCAAATTTTTGGAAATTGTTTTGGGTATAACAGTAAAATTTTTTTTAATTTGCTTAGAATTCACTTCTAAAAATTACTGCCTACTTAAATAAAACCCATAAATCAATCATAGTTTTTGCTATAAGATGACAAATAGGTGAAGTTGCTCTCAGGCAACTTCGGGGTCGAAAGTGTTAATTTGATGGAGTCGTTACCAAATAAAATACAAGTGAGGCTTGATGAAAATTAGAGTAAAAATTTATTGATTTTGTGAACGTTTAATGTCAGAAAAAATTTCGTATCCCATCTATCAGTTCGCCAGTTTGTATTGACTTAAGCTTTTTGACTTAAAAAAATGGTTAAAGATGACTGATCCTTAATGCTGTTTGCTTAAAGATCGCTTCTATTTTTAGGGATTTTTAATATTAAAAAAAAAAAGACAAGATTTCTGAAATCATGCAGTAACTAGATCTCACATATTACGAAAATTAGTTCAGCCACCTCAACGCAGGCTTGTTCGTTTCACTGAAATGTGCTCAAAAATAAAACACACTGAATTTCTTCAACGCAACTCTTCAATAGCAGTCTCTTTATTTATTATTTCTCACTTTACTGTCTCTACACTTGTTACCTATTGGACTACTCTGTGTTGCACCTTTGCTTGTTAAAACCAAACTCTTCTCTCTGCGCTGTACCCCCGGCTGCCTTTTATACATGTTTGCCTAACGCTAAGATCGTTCTCACACATTGCATTTGAATTCAAAATTTCCAGTATCATCGCGAGTCATCTTTGCGAATGTTTTAGCGAAATTATCAGGCCCCTAAAAGTATGCCTTGCACAGTGACAGCAAGCAGTATCTTCACAATATGAATACAAAGAATCAAAGTCCAGACTGGTTGTTGTTCTGTTGACTTATGGGCCTGTTTTGATTGACTTAAAGGCTTCAGTATCGCTCACAAGATTTCATTTTGGAAGGGATCCATACACAACTTTTAAGTTCATGCTCGATTTGAAACCATATTTTTCACTCCCAATTTTTGTTACAAACAAATATTTAGGGACGATTTGAACTTCAAATCACCAACCTTTACGTTCTCCACTGCACAACCTTCACTTTGTTGAGACAACTAAAAAACTTTGACGTTTCCAATGTCGAAATATAGATAGTTCAAATTTAAAACGCTAGATGGCCCACCCTATATATATCCGCACTGTATAAATTGTTCGATCCTTGGAATCATATGTTTGAAATTCAGATGTTTGAAATTTGAGTTATAACATTTTTTTTCATTCCCTTAATAAACTTCGTCCTGAGCACAGTTCACAGTTTGGTTTCTCTCTTCACTGCAATCAACATCCAACACACTTCACTTCACAGGTCAATGCATGGGTCTAAGAATAGCAAAAACCTCTGCCAAAAAAAGAGTGGCAGCTTCTTTAGCAAAAGACAAGTTGTCTTTCTCAACCAAATATTTCCAAACATCCTTGAAGAATCTGGCATGTAGAACATTCCGGACATGCTTGTATTTTTGTGGTATTGGAAGACAAACCTTCAACTCCTTAACTGATTGAAGTTAGTACCAGTAAAGCTACTCATTACACTCAAAACTGTAGCCAGGATAACTGAAGCTGCTACAAATCTAACCAAAAAATAAGTAGAATGAGACAATTACGTTGTAGGCTTTTCAGATCTTTTCTAAGGTTTATCATAAGTCAAGTCAAGTCAGTATGGGCAAGCTCGCAAATCTCCAGACGCAAGGAGCTACGAATATTCAACGCATATGTGAAGTCGACATTGGTGTACGGAAGCGAAACATGGCTAGTCTCGAATGCCATCACTAAAACTTTCGCTAAAAACTTTCGTCAACAAATGCCTGCGAATCATCTGCAGGATATTCTGGCCCACGACAATTAGTAACAACGCGCTGTGGAAGATTATCAATGAGGAACCCATTCTGAGGCAATCAAAGCGCAGAAAATGGAAATGGATAGGCCATACACTAAGAAAACCACAAGACAGCATCACGAGAATGACACTGGACTGGAACCCGCAAGGGAGTAGAAGTCGCGGTCGAGCAAAAAACACCTGGAGAAGGTTAACCCTACGCGAACGAGCCGCTGTCAATACCACATGGGACGGCGCAAAAACAACAGCCCAGAATCGTTTACGATGGAAGAGTCCCTATGAGGCCCTATGCTCCAGTGAGGAGTGAACAAGGAATAAAAAGAAAATCAAAAGTCGCATTGCTCAGTGCAATAATAACCTGTCACAAGTTTGTGTTGAGAATAACCACTCTAGATTAGGGAAGAACCTAACAAGGTTAAAAATGTTGTATGTATGTCAATCTTCAACTCTGACAGCTAAAAGTCTGACTATGTACATTGGTTCAATAATCCAGGGTTGGTTTGTAGACAAGAAGCCATAAAACCAGAGCTATCATCCACACAAATTTGCGAAGTGGGTTCATTCGATGGTTCATGATTACTTTTTCAGATAATGAACTGGTTCAAACTCACTCTTGAAAAAAAATTGTTTTAATTAATTGTTTCGAAGTAATTTTAACTGAATCGCTTTTAAAAGCCTTTTAGCTTTGGTAGCTAATCTCATATAAAAGCACGAAAAGTAGTCCTAGCGGTCTACTTTCGCTACTTGGACAGAATTTGTGGGCTTTAGTTTTCACACTGGGAGACGACTAAGACTATGGAAGCCCATGAAATTCAGCCAACTCATTCAAATAATCCGAATCAACTATTGGCTTTAGTTTTCAAGATGTAGAACATAAAAAGATGGACATTCAGAATTTTTTCTTAAAATTTTCAATTAGTTGGCATCTTTTAGAGAACCTTATGGACTTTGGGGCTGGAAACCCAAGGAATTCCATTCATACAAAAATAATTTGTATCCACTGTTGCCTTAAGGTTTCCACCTGTGAGTCATAGAAACATTGGAAACAATCATGTTTTGTTGCTTAAAATGATCAACCTTGTTGGCATCTCTTGAAGCATCTATAGGACTTTGAGCACAGTTTCTGTGCACCCAATACACAGTCTTACAATTATATATTAAGACTGACTCTAGAAAACACAACTAAAACACGATATTTGCTAATTTTTTGGTATATTTATTCGAAATATTCTCCTCCTGATTCAATACACTTGTTACACCGATTTAATAGTGATTCAAACGCGTGTTCCAGCTCATTTTTCGGAAATCCAGTGCCCTCGTCGAAGCCCGTTGTATGGTCCGAATGTCATCAAAACAGCATCCTTTCAACTTCAATTTCAGTTTCGGGAACAAAGAGAAGCCGCACGGTGCCATATCAGGTAAATACGGCGCATGATTCAACACACAGACCTGATTCCGAGCCAAAAATTGACGAACAATGAGTGCTGTGTGACTCGATGCATTATCGTGAAACAGAGACCAACTTTTTGGATCGCGGTGTTCTGGTCGAATACGACGGATTCTGGCCATCAAACGCTTCAAAACTTCGAGGTAATATGCGGCAGTAACTCTTTGACCAGTTGGAATAAATTTTTTGTGGATAATTTCTTTGCTATCGAAGAATGTGATGAGCATTGTTTTGATTTTTGATGGAACTTTTCGTGTTTTTTTTTGGCTTGTGGTGAGTTTTTGGATTTTTATTCCACACTTTGACGCTTGGTTTCTGGAAACACCATGTTTCATCTCCCATAACAACTGTTTTCAGGAAGTGTGGATCATTTTCTGCGGCTTCAATGACGTCTAATGTGTAATGACCGCTCTTTGCTCCATGTTAAAATTTCAACATCAAACGAAAACGTGTTTTGCACAATGAAAATTTGACAATTAGTAGAAGAAGGTTGAAGCTTCAAAACGCATGTGCTCGCACATAGAAGACGCACTTGGTTACTGAGATATGGTTCGAGTATTAATACATAATTGTTGGACGGTGTACATTTCATTGATACAGCAAACAAAATTTTTAAAATCTTCATTTTTTTGTTTTGAAATAAATATAAAAATAAATATTAAAAAAAAAATATATAAATATAATTTTTTGAAATAAATATAAAACACAAAAGACTTGTTTTTGGTTGCTCGTTGCCACAAATTGTGGAATGGTTTTTCTGTTTCAAATAATGCCAAAACCAAAAGTCACAAATTGAAATGTTTTCCAAAACCTTGCAAGCACTAAATTTTTTTCTCTCGAATATTTCTTTCCTTTTTTCGATAAGCTGAAGTTTTATTTGCATCTCTGTCGTTTGGTTTTTTCTCATATTCATTGCACTTTCATTTGCAACTTTTGACCATATTTTAAATTTGAATTTGCATTCGACCAGAGTTGTGTGTACGTGTGTGTGAGAGTTTTTTCTCTGTGTGTGTTTGCACGAAATTGCAGATTTACAAATTTATTGCATGGCTTTGGCTACGGAAATGTGTTCATATTTGCATTGAATCTCTGCCCAACACACACACCATCAAACGCCCGAAAGTCTGCTACAGTTTGCAACACAAGTTGCACAACACTGCCAGCCTCTGCTAAACGTTGAGGCAGCACTCGCTTAGACAGCTGCAGCAACAAACTAAACAACACGCCGAAAAATGCAAAGCAATGGATGAGAAAAAAATCGAATGTTCGAGAGAGCGATGCATGCGGTGCGGCGAGTTGGCCAAAATATTGCGACATAAAATGCAGCCAGATTGTGCCTGCTCCACTTTATGTGGCTGCATGAATAAACAAAAACTGCCAAAACGAGCCGAACCTGCTGTTGCATACATAGAGGCGGCTGCAGGCATCAGTGTTGTTGTTGTATTTGATATTTTGCAGCCATTTTTCGGCGAGCAAATAGCGAATGCGACAAATATGCCAAGTAGCTGGTGGCCTGTTTGTTGTTTTTATTTTTCATGCAATGATTTTTTATTGAAGGAAAATATGCGAGCGTGTGCCAGACAAAAGGTGACATTCGACTGAATGAATGTTTTCCATATGTCAGTGACGCTTTTCAGTTTTATTGCCCATTTTGGATATTCGGTGTGATTTTTCATGGCGCGAAAGCCACACACACACTCACAAACAAAAACATGTCGAAAAAGGTGGTGAAAAAATTTCTTTAATCTCTTCCGAGTTTATTGTTCATCAATTATTGTTTAGTGAATTTAATTTTAAACCTTCGCTGATCCTTTTAATGCTAAATAAATCAAATACAATCAAGCACCGAGAGTGCTTTGTCTGTTCGACTCCCACACGTGTCGGTTTTGCATAAAGCGGCCGTCATTTGTTGGCTGTTTTGTTTTTGAAATAAATTAATGAACCGTTATTTGTTTCCGCAACCGCAATTTCACAAAGAGTAGGCACACAATAACAACAACAACACAAACGAATAAACGAGCGAACACACACACACACATACACGCAAAAGAATGACCAACAATTTATTTCGTTATCCTTTATTGATTTGTGTAGCAAAGGCGCAATTTACATGTTCGCACACACACACAAAGTTGCAAGGACATACTTACATACATCAGAATGCAAAAGGAAATAAAACAGATATTTCGCTCAAACTTTTATTTTTGCCTACGGAATTCATAATCGAAATGTAATATCGATAGAAAAGAGTAGAAGGAAAGGAACATAACGTGAAAATATGCGAAACGATTATGATGCAGAAAATGACAGGACGACCAAATGACAACACGAATGATTGAATGACAACAATGCGCTGCAAAGGACAGACAGACAGACCGCTAGACAGACGAACAGATTGGGGGCCCAGGCCGATTGCTGAAGAAAAAAATAAATAATAACAAAAATATTTGCACGCAAATTTAAAGGCAGAAATATGACTGATGTAGGTAGGAGATATGGCTGGCGTTGAGACGAAAAGGACAACAGCAGCACAGGAAAACTACGGCTTTAATAAATTGTGCCGATTTATGGAAGAACAAGAGAGCCAAGAATGGCTATTTTTAAGCAAACACAGAGGACGAAATAAACAAACTGAAATTTGGGCACAAAGATTGATGCTGTCATGTGAGGGCAGTGTCCAGAGCGTCAGGGGGGGGAGGGCATGGAGGTGCAGTGGAGCGGCAAATGACAGCCATTGGATCGAAGTGAAGTGTAGAGAACAAGATGATTGATTTTCGGAAGATTGAAAAAATTAACCAAACAAAATGTGAATATGCCGACAAAAAACGAGCCAACAGAAAAATGCCCAAGAAATGAGATACGAGACGAGACAAGAAAGACAGGACAGAACCTAAATAAGAGATGAGTGCAGTGAAAGTGATGAACGCAAAACGACAGGTCGCACACAAGACACGCACACACACATACACAAACACAGAGACAGAGAGCCAAACATATGAGAAACGACCTGCCAGGCGGCGGATGACATTGAAGGGATGAGAAGCGGCGTTGTGTTGAACGACTACCAAAAAAAATGGATACCACATATTCTGGTATGTGTGGCAACAACAACAACAACCATAGTTTGTATTGGCCGCACAACGTCTTGTTGTTGGTTTGGTTTGGTTTGGTTTGGTGAAAATCCATGCCATACTAACAACATTACAACAACAACAACAAATTACCAAAACAACAACAAATGTTGGCAAATTTAAGCATTTGCCAACAAATAATTTATCAATTGGAAAATTTGATGCAAACCCACACACACACACACACACACACACACACTTATACACATAAAGCACGATTGCCTTAAAGTGCCAGTAAGTATTTGGTTGTGTGTGTGTACGTGTGTACTGATGTGTGCCGCATGTGGGCAGAAGACATAGCGAGAGAAAGAGAGACACACACACATAACAACAGCAACAACAAATGAAATATATATCGATATATTACGCTCTGATGAAGTTATGTGTGAAATGAAAATTATGGCAACCGGAAATGTAAGAAAAGAAAATTTATGATAAGTGAAGAATGTTGGGCATGTTTTGGTTTCGTTTTAGAATAGAAAAAGAAAAACATGAGACATACAGACCCAACGACAGACAGAACAGACGCAAATGGGAGTTGCTGCTGCAAAAAAAGGTACAGCAAGTTGGCACAGCGCCTACTTTGTACATGGCCAAAGGGAAATAAATAATTGAAGGGGCGACAGTTTGCACACAGAGCAGAGGCTGCCCAAGGCAGCAAGGATACGCTTCAAGGATATTGTATTATGTATGCGTGCAATGCCACAGCAACGACAGTGTTGATTGTCTAACAATTTTCAGAAAATACTGTACAAGCGACTGCGACACCGGAGACAAATGACGACGAAATTCTATACGGGAGGCAATTTAAAAAAATATAAAATAATATAAAAATATAAAAATAGGGTAAAGAGTTGAAAATTGAGTAGCAGCGCCAATCATAATGAGACAAAGCAATATATGAAAATTTGTAAAATTATCTAAGAAAGAAACTGAAGTCAGATAGGAAGTCTAAATCTACAAGAAGTATCCATGATGCTGAAGAAATCGTCAGTCAGTTTAAATAAATGTTTGACTGTGAAATACAAATCAATTGAAGTGATGAAAACAATAACCAGTCTGAAGTCAATAGCGAGGCTGGCAGGAAGAGGGGATTTAAAGGGGGTAAGGGCTGGCAGTCAAGAAGAAGAAGAAGAAGAAGAAGAAGAAGGGCTGGCCAAAAAAATTAACCATATTGTCCAGTTACATATATATGAGTAGTCATAAGGTCCAATTGTGATACCAAAATCAATAGAGATTAAGTGATTGAACCAGTTTAAACTTCTTACGAAGCCTAGAAGACTCTGAATTGATGAACAAGTCGAAAGAAGAAGTTGTTCAAACAGTATTTTTCATTTTAAATAATGTGAGATAAGTGCGTGAACCAAATAGCATTTAGTCGAAAGGAAAATTTTGAGAAAAATATTTGGTCCAATCAGGTTAGAAGATGACGCATGTCGTATTTGATACAACTCTGAGCGTGAAGGGGCAAAACGTCAAAAAATACATAAAAGCCCAACGAATACGCTGGCTTGGACAGATAGAAAGAATGACAGAACAAAGAGCTCCAAAACGAGCCTTCAAGAAGCAACCATATTGGAAGCGAACTAAGAGTAGACCAAAGAAAAGGTGAGTAGATGCCGTCATCGATGTCTCGAATCGAAGAGATGAATCTACAAAACTGGTGGCACTTAGCAGCGGATCGAGAAATCTGGAGGAAGATAATTGCAGAAGCAGTGGTCTATCCAGGACTATCATGCTAAGAAGAAGAAGAAGAAGAAGAAGAAGAAGAAGAAGAAGAAGAAGAACAAGAACAAGAACAAGAACAAGAACAAGAACAAGAACAAGAACAAGAACAAGAACAAGAACAAGAACAAGAACAAGAACAAGAACAAGAACAAGAACAACAACAAGAACAAGAACAAGAACAAGAACAAGAACAAGAACAAGAACAAGAACAAGAACAACAACAACAACAAGAACAAAAACAAGAACAAGAACAAGAACAAGAAGAAGAAGGAGAGCCAAGTGCATAAGAGGTGAAGTGGCTTTTCCTTCTCTCTCTCGTCCATACAGCTTCGACAGAAGTCATTAGAAAAAAGACCCAACCTTTTCGCGTGGCTGCCAGTTGAACTGTCATCTTTGAGAACATCAGAAAAGTGAGAAGTGAGAAGTGAGAGAAGTGAGAAAAGCTCTCTAGAACGATTGCAGTTTAAGATGGGTCGAATTTGGGACGCAGAAAATCCCCTGCAGCTCCTCTTAGGTTAGTTTCTTGCATGAAATATGGATAAGTACGAAGCTTACTGGTTAAAAAGGGAAACGAAGCTATGTCATGTCCAGATGTAACTATTCAGTCGTACCCTGTCGATTGAGCTTACCTACCCTAAAGTTCCCTAGAATGTTCCCTGGAATGTCCCGGAGCACAACTTACGTGACTATGAACCTGTCGAGTTTCGTTAAGAGATTTCCTGCAGCTCCGAACAGCCTTTGATGTATCTAGAACCCTAAGAGCAGATTGGCTGTCCAATAGTATCAGCATATCTCGGGTCCATTTTCCTCTTATCCTAAACCAACTAGAAGCGATACAGATTGCTGTTACCTCGATCTAAAACCCGCTGCAGTGATCTCTTCTTCTTCTTCACTGGCACGACAGCCCGATACCGCGACTAAGGGGTAGCTACCCGCAACCAACCGTGTTGTGCGTGCGAATGTTTTTACAAGGTTGGACCTACAGTTTTATGCCGATTCCGAACGGCGAGTTGGGAGCTTTTTCATAGGCTCAGAGGTTTGCCATTTCCTGCTGAGAGGACAGCCGCCGAAAGAAAAATTTGTTGTTTTTCTTTTTTTTTTCGGTGTTAACGCAACGGAGTATTGAACTCGCGGAGACTTGACTCGCGGCCCAACGCACTAGCCAGCTGAGCTACGGCGGCAGTGATCTCTCAGGTAGGTTTAACTGGAAAGTCACACATAGACGCTTACTGGCTACTTAGTGATACCAGATGCAAATCCCTTCATGAGTTATGGTAGTGATCCCTGAGAATATGGGAGCTTTTAGCAAATTTCAAAAACGATTTAAGGCCCAGCGCCGCCAGTTCATCTACTTCGGTGAACTAATGTGCCCCAAGATTGTCAAACCTTGTCTTCAGGAGCTTGGAACATGTTCCAATGCCTCTAAAGCTTCACCTTCGTCACATATTCTTCAACGTTCCTTGTCTGTTAAACCCATTCTATGGCCTTCATAAACCACTATAAGGTAGGGCCCCGTTAATAAACCTATGACGGAACTGCAGTCTGGACGAGATGGTCCAATAAGTTTTGCAATACTTTTGTAGTGCGGCAGGTACTTTAGTTCCTCTACCTGACCTCTGCTTTTCTTCTAATGCTGTTCTTCCAATCTCGGTAGGAAGTACAATTTGACATTAGCACATTTCTGATCTTCTATGGAGTGATCTGGTAGCTGGAGCTTGAAATTTATATTCAATTTATTTATGAGTTGGATTCGTCTTTATGTATAAATGTCTGTAGATCTAAAGAAAAGACCTAAAAATATTAAAAATTAAAATCAAAAGTCCGAGATTAAAGGGTCAGTTAAACCAATTTTAAAAACCCATTATGAATTAATATGAATGAATGATTTATGAATTAATTTAATCATTCAATTTGGTTCCACTGTCCCAAAAAAAAAGTTGAAACAACTGGAATTTGAAAAGCGAAACTCTTGAAAGAATTCTAGAAAATATGATTAGACAACAACGCAAAGCATCAACACAACGGATGACAAAAGTAATTATGACAACAATGAAGTACTTACAAAATTAATTGCATATCAAAAATGTCATCTGACTCAGACCCCATTTCAAGACAGAGCCTCATTCTGCCATACGAAACTTGGTGCCAATGGCATTTTTGGGTAAAGGGAGCTGAAAATTAGATACAAAGGAAACGAAAAAAGTGGTAAAATTTTAGCTGAAGGAGCGCTCGAAGAGTGAGGAGGACAAAGAAACATTTCGTGCGAAAGGAAGAAGCAAGATGAGCCAAAAAGAAATTAGACGCCTAACACGACTTGGTTTTTTTGCCCACTTGAGTTTCATGTAACAGTGTAAAGGAGACGGACAGGTTGGAATGACAACAGGATAGCGAACGGTTGACAGGACAAGACAACAGGAAGTGGCATGTGAAATGTTCGCCAGCGTCCGTTCGCAGTGCGGACTGTGCTCGAAAATTAGTAAATGACGCATGGAATGAAGGGACAACAATTGAGGACGAGTGCGGGGAAATGTGGCAGGAATGTTGAACAGAGAAAGTTCTCATCAAGAAGTGAAGCGAGCGCACACGGCAGACAGGCGAACGGCAGCGCTCAACTGCAAATTCAATTTAGTTTTCGGCCAAAGCAACAATTTGCACGAAAAGCTTGAAAGTAATTAGCCGATTGCGTCGTCAGCCACACAGCGCACCGACTACATGTGGCAGCGGATAGTGAACAGCGGCGTCGAGATGGCACAGTTGACAATTGCACATTCGACAAGTCCAACAATTATTGCACACAAATCGCAGGCAATGACAACAAACGTGGGTTTCGGCGTCCTCTCACCAACGCCACTGTCCACTGCTCTGGCTGGATAAATCTGGCGGCGCTTAATGCCAAAGCAGCAAAGCAAAATTTGTCGAACGACTGCAAAGCTCAAAAGGATTCGACGCGCACGCAAGGACTTTCCGCAGAACGTGCAGCAACAGAACGCGATCCAGTTGCAGGAAAGATGAACGACAGACGAATGGCTGCGGCTGTGGCTGTCCGGGTTGTGCACTAATTGCCACTAGCCGGCCAAGTGTGCGGCGATCCGCATCTACAACTCGAGCGGCGGCATGATTTCGCGGCGAGCTAATGTGCGCCCTCGCACACATGCGGCAGTGACACGTCACGCAAGAGCAGCCAAACTCAATCGCAGCCGCGTCCGACATGCACTTCACATCAAATTACCAATTTGCGGTGCACTTCTGTTGATTTCGGCGGCGGAAATAAAGCGATGCGACGGGGTGTATGGAGTGGCGGCGGCCGCCATGTTTGCATTGGCTGCGCTCGCTGCCAGCAACTTTGTTGCGTGTGTGTGTGTGTGCGTGTTTGTGCTTTTATCTGTGATGCGATGGCTAACAGTGACAGTAGCGAAGGATGTGTGTGTGTGTGGATGCTTCAGAGTGGATATTCAATTAGATGGCAATGGAAGGATGCGACGACGATGCAATGCACTTGGCCGATGGACAGGCAACAGGGCGATAGTTGTTTGTGTGGCGTTAGTGGCACTTGAATGGGAAATGTGAAGGACTTTTTCTCTTGGATATTTTTGTCAATTTTATTCGGAAAGTGAATGAACCACTAGTGGTGTCATGCTGTGGATTAAAGTGTACGGTGACAAAATTTGGAGACAGCAGTGGGATCTTTGGACACAGCGGCGGGTGTCAATCGAAATCATTCGCTTTATGTTTTAAAGACTTCAACCGCAATAACAAGAGTGTTTAAAAGTTTTAGGTTGTAAAGGACTTTGTCTGCGAGATGATACAATTACCAGCATCAATAGATCAGCAGATCTTTCCTCGCCGAAGAAATAGATTCGTTCTATGTCTGATTATACCGATCAGCTTATGAAATCCTTTTATGATAAGAGATCCTTATAAGTGTTTGAAACAATGTTCTTGAACACATTGTAGTGGGTGTGAGTTGAAATCATTCACTTGAAAAGCCTTCAATAGCAACTTTTGCATTGAAAATTCCAGTTGAAGGTCTTAGCCTACTAGGTGCTACAATTACCAGCTTTAACAATACAGCAAAAGTTTCGCATGAATAATAAATAGAAGCATAGTTAGACAAGAAACACAGAAATATAAAAATGAATTAATTAATTATTATAAAAATAATAATAAAAAACAAATAAAGCTATGAAAAAGGAACAATGAAAGAGTCTTAAGAGTGTTTGAGAGAAAGGAACCCTATGTCTATTTAAAAGAGAAATCTATCAACTTGTCAGACTTGATAGACTATATGTCGATATAGACTTCAATGTTCAAGCACCGAAAAGGAATACATTTTGGTTATTAAAGTCTATCTTGGCGTCATTATGATATGAAGCTGATTTTCTTTGTCCTTGTATAGCTGAAACCATTCGCAAGGTAGGTAGGTAGATAGGTGTGGCTGTCCCAAGAGGAACACTCTTAGGCAGAGACCCATTGTGATACGGAAACCGCTTACTCGGTGCCCCAATTGGAGCTTCTTACGAAGTTTAGTAGAAAGCGAATGATCTTATCAGTTAAATGCTCCAGACTATCGTAGAAGAAGTTGTCCAACTAGGTTATCCTTCTTCTGGATAGAGCAGGACAATTGAATAATAGGTCAGGTATATTTTCTTCCTCTTCTTTGTACATGCAGCTACGATAAAAGTTATTTGAAAATCACACAATCCTTTCTGGTCGATTGGCGATCACGATTCTGATCTGAGCTTTGTTCAGTGAGAGGAGTTCTAAGAATGTCGAACGTTTAACCCTTTAATTTTAATGTAATTTTTTACCACAAAATTATTTAAATTTTTAAAAAAATTAAATTAAAAATTTCAAAAGCATTAAAAGCTAAATTCATGTCTCTTCTATTTGGACAACATCATTTTTTACCCTTTCGACCCCAAAGTTGTCTCAGAGCAACTTTACCTATTTGTCATCTTATAGCAAAAGCTACGATTGATTTATGGGTTAAATTTAAGTGGGCAACAACAAATTACAATGTTTAGAAGTGAATTCAAAGAAAATTACAAACATTTTACTGTTACCCCAAAATAATTTCCAATAATTTAAAAGCGATATCAGGAAAAGTTTGTGTTCTAATTGAAGTCTACGAACTGGGCGCGTTTGATCAAAACCCTGTTTCTTTAAACGTAAATCAAAAAGTGATAATTTTGTATTTCTCCATAAATTTTTAGTAATTTTTTTATAATTAAAAAATATTGATGCAAAATTTATTTAACCCGTTTTAAACTAACATTGTTCAAAAGTGAAGTAGATCTAGAACTCTAAGAAGGAGGCGTGGTGACTTCAAATGTCGTGTGCACACTTCTTATTTAAGTGTTTCTTGATTTCAATACAAAAAATAATATCGAGACACAGGGTAAAATTCGGCGTCGAAAGAGTTAAGGTTGGCCAAATTTGACGTGTATAAAACTTATATAATTTTTTTGATTGAATACCTAAACAGTCTAAAACTACTTAGTTCAAGTGAGACTTTTCTTATTTTGAAGAACGTGAAACAAGTTCAGTAGTCAACTGCTTCATACCTACAGCTCCTATAGAAATCATATGTAAATTTTCATCTGAATACTGGACAGTGGAAGCAGAAATTCCAAGTCCTTATTCTGCTACTTTTTGATGAAAGCAACAAACACAAATTTGCTGCTTTAAAATCACTTTCCGCCAAGCAAGGAGTTCTTCGAAATTCCACTTCAGTATGCCAGCAAAATTGCATCCCAGTCAGCTGTCGTTAATGTCGTCTCTTGTCGTCTCCTTGCTGTATGCTCTGACTTTGTGCGTTTGTAATTGTCAATTTGAGATTTTCCTATAACCAACATTCCTCAGCAGCCACTGACAATTGCCCGCAACACACGTACGTTTTTATGTTGTCACTCAAAAATGATCATAGCAACACAAATGTTAATAACCGTTGAGAAAATTAATATTCACACTTTGGCATATGGCAAACGACACGTGCCGCACGTGCCCGCAGCAAATGTCGCTAAAAATTTCAAAAATTCTATAACAACCAATTCGCAAGCATATAAAAAACAAAAGCGTCAATTTTGGTTTGTAATATTTGATTTCTTTTCTCTTTGGTACATCAACACAAATTGTCACAATCTGCACTCTGCGTGCTGTCGTTTGGGTTATCCTTTATTATCCTTTTGTTTTCAACTGATTTCATTTGTTTTTCTATTCGTTTTATTGTGCGTTTTGTTTTTTTGGGGGGTGGAGGAAGGGTCGCTTGTTTGTATTTGCGATTTGTGCCATTTGCAATTCGCGCTATGGCTTTGACATTTGATTGGCTTGTTTGTGTTGACGTTGTCGCTGCTCATTTGCCATTTTTCGAGTCGAGTCGTTAGCGCGCCGGCTGCCGTTGTTCTCGCGTCAGCCAAATGTCTTTGCTCACACTTTGTTATTATCCATAATGTGCTATTTTGGTTGTAAATACAAATTCTATTGGATGGAATTATTTTGAATATTTGGTAGCACATTATTTTTATGGAGAGGTTATTGGATTTTTTTGAAAATCGATTGGGGGTATGAAAGTATTTCTATGATTGTTGTGACTAAGTTAGTGGATTAGATTTGGTTCTATGGCTCCTGATTCACTCGTTCATTATTACAGTAGAGTGAATTAGAAATCAGAGGGTGAAATTTGATGAATTAATTCACGAAAATTTTTGTACTATGGTAGTTCAGTGGCGTAGATAAGAATTAATTGGGAGGAGGAGTGTTTGTACACAACGTTTGAGACGAATACCATTTGAAATCACATTTGTCAGCCAACATTTTTGTAGCAAACTGATATTTTGGAGGGGTTTAAGGCCCCAAAACCTTCTTGTGCCACTGTGGTATTTCACAATGATGAGTTTAGTTAGTTAGTGGTATTTCACAATGATGAGTTTAGTTAGTAAATTTCACTATCCTCCACTTTCACTCTGTTTACAAAGAAGCTTTTCAGAATTGCGAGTCATAGTACACACAAAAAATTTATATACTCGCAAAACTAGGGGGCCAAATGTAGTAAAACTGCGTTTTTATTTTTCTCTCTGACGTCAGGATTTTTTTTAAAGAACTTCAAAATTTCAAGGACATGTTAATTTCAAAAAATTTATTATTTTAAAAATTGAGCGCATTGTAGAATAACAATATGGGTATCAAATGAAAGAGAAAAATCCTTAGAATCTTAGAAAATTTAATGTTTTGGCACAAAAGGACGAAGAGGTATTGAAAATGTCCTTTTAAAACTTTATCCTTGAATATCCTTGAAAATTTCCAATAGTTTTTTTTTTTAAATATATATCTTGAGGACTAATATGTACACTACCAGATCCTTGAATTTCGTTCTTCTAACTTTATTAGTTTAAGATATAAAAAATGTATTACGTCTCTCTATGGAATATGGATAATTTCAATATCAATAAGGATGCTCTATGACTTCAAAAGATTCAATGATTGTTTCAATATGAAACAAATCCCTTAGAAAACATATTTCTTATCAATCATATTCAAGATTAAATATAATACTTGGAACAATTTAGATGCTTTCATATTTCTCATCATGGGTCTTAAAAAGCATGACACATGTAATTTTCATATTGCAATCTTTTGTTTTTGTTGCTGTCAATAAAAAAATCAAAATTTGAAAACACAACAACTAATCTATTGAACTTCAATCGGCATTTTGACAAGCCGTTTTGACAGCTGCTTTAGAAATTCCAACTAAACGCTGCGACAAAGGTTTTGCAAGTCGTTGGCATTTTTTTCGACAGCGTCACATGACATGAAAAGTTCATTGCTGACTCAGTGAATTGTGTAAAAAAAATGTTTACATTAATTTAATTGACTGAAGAAAATATTTGCTCCCAAAAATGAACACCTCTACAATGCTGCCAATGACAAATTAGTTGCAGCAACAGAAAACTAAATTTGCTAATAAACTCACGCACAATGACTCGACCAGTGCCAATGACAGCACTGAACATGTGGCAACACTGTTCACTTGTGTGTGTGTGTGTGTGTAATGGATGTAATCAAATTTATGTTGTAACATTTCAAGCAAAACTATAAATCAAAATTAATTCATGCCACCATGCAAGCAATTTTTCGCAGCGCCCAGAGCGGCCAATCGGCGGCTCAACGTTGCTTAGTTGTTGTTGCTGTGTTTCAGTTGCTGCAATATTATGTCACATGTCAATTTAGTACAATCCCCAACGATTGCATACAAATTGGGTTGCAACATGTGGAAAACTTATGCTGTCGTCCACACTGCAACAGTAACAATAAACCCAACACAGACGGCAAAATAATTTCCAAGCAGCGCACAGAAATTTTCCACACTGCAAACAAACATTTGTGGTGCTACCTACAATATTTGTCTGCACACATACATACATACATATATATGTGTATGCATATGTGTAACGTGGCTGCGCATGTATGTAGCTGTCTGCGACGGCAGTAGATTACACTTTTGGTTATCCTAATTCTAATGTGATTTCTCATGTTGCACGCCGCATGCAGAATGCTCATTCATATGCAAAAAAAAAGACACAGCAAACTTTTTCCATTATTTATGAACGGAACTTCTGCTTTCTTCTCGTTGTTTTGCTGTTTGATTTTTTCGAATAACTTATTTTGGCCCAGCACTTTGTTGGCCGAGCCAACAGTTCGACGTTGTGTTGCAAAGGAACGAGTTGGACGTTAGTGTCGTAGCAGATAAATCAATTTATCATTTTGTGGAATTTTTGTCGTTTTTCAATTTGTACTTTGCGACATTAGGAGGAAAACTGAAATGAATGAAGCAATGCAGCTAAACTGGTTGTGGCAAGAAATCGTAGCACAAATGACCGACTCCGTTTCGGTAATAATGGCAAAATGCAAAAGTTATGGCAAACTGATGATTTGCGTTCGAGTTGAAAATTCATTTGAAATTTCTTTCAGCTTCTTTGCTGTTTGTTTGGGTTTGCTGAAATCTGCTTGCTTTCTCGTAGCAAAATTGAATGAATATTTTTTCGAGGAAGTGTAGATTGATGAAAATTTTTTGCAGACATTGCTTGACTATGCTATGCGGTTTTATTTAGTGAGTTTTAGTGAAAGGAAACATAATGAAATATAGATCTGAGTATTGACTGCATTTGAGCAAAAAAAATTACAACATTTTAAAATTGATAATTTTTTTTATCAAAAATATGAGCTTTTGTACCATTGTTTATGACATATAACCTTTTTAAGAAGTAAGAAAATACCGAAAAAATATTTAGCAACACAAGTATTTGAGTCTTGTTTCACTTGCATATCTCTTTGATTTGCCAAATTTCAAATGCTTTCATTTCCGGACGTCAAAATTGACAATAACTCGTATATAAACGGATATTAACCAGATTGCATCGACCATAATAAACTTGATTATCCTTTGAAGATATATTCACTTTTCCAAGTCAAACTTTAAGCTATAGTAAATTCTATGAAGTGAGTTATTTAATGAAATGTAAGGAAGGGAAGAATTTACTTATTCAATTTCTCAATTCTACCACAAATGTCATTTTTTATTGTTGAAATGTTTAGTACACATGAGACAAGATTTAGTGCACGATTTATTGATTTTGATGATCCGAAACCTTTCATTCTATGCAGTTTGAAAAACAATTTAATGACCAAGCAAATTAAAACAAAATTGGAGAGCTAGAAAGGGGTTGAATGTCATTGCATCGAGGTCAAAGTACACAAAAGTGCTTGGAAAATGGACAAATTGCTCCACAGCTGCTCAGAAGTTGCTCTTAGAGGGTTAAAACCTATGACTGACCCTCACTAGTTTTCCCTACTGAACATTTCTTTCAAACATATTTATACCCTATCTCCAACCCTTAATGGGGCTCCCATACAAAATGGTCGTTTTTTCTAAAATGGGCTCCCATTGCTCTCCGGTTGCCCCCAGACGTTTCAAATGTAAGATTGACTATCATTAATTTTTCCTTCCGAATATTTTTTCCAAACAACCCTACTCGCTATTTCCAAGTCTTAAGGGTGGTGCCATACAAAACTAACCATTTTTTAAGGAAGTGAGGAGCTTCACTTTAAATTGTAGTAGTTAAGTAAGCGATAAAACATCGTATCTCAGAAACTACTAAACCGATTTGAATGATTTATTCAACGATCGACAATATTTTTCAGTACAAAAAATACAAAATTACTTAATGTTCAGAAATTCACCAACAGAGGGTGTCTCCCATACAAACGGAGTTTCGTCCTTGCCAACTTCTGGGTTTCTACGAAGCAAAAATCAACATCTATTGTCGAAACCCCATTAATCTCCATAATTAAGTAAGATCCATGCATATTGTTTTCACTGGTCAATACCTTTTGAATTGTGGCTCTTTGCTTATAATTTTTTTTTTTACGTAAAGAAGTAAGAAAGTGCGTCTCTCCTTCTATGCATTCTTCCCGGCTTCTCCGCTCATTTCGCATTTGCACTGGTCAGCTTTTTTCGAAAAATTAGTTTAAAAAAAGGCACCCATGTAACCATCTGGAACTACCAGGACGGTTTGTCATAGTTCACAATCAACCAAGTGTAACATTTCCTATGGGGTCGAGTTTTTTAAAGGCTTAAATCTATTTTTGGCTCACTAAACTGCAACGAATCCTGTGAGGTCACTTAAATATTTGGCTAATCCCATGGGGTCAAATCTATATTTAATTCACCAAAGTGCAGCAAATCCTCTGAGGTCAAATCTATAGTTGAACCACCCAAGTGCAACGAATCCTAAGAGCTGAAATTAATTTTTGACTCACCTAAGGCAATGAATCCTATGAGGTCACATAAATATTTGCCATTCCTAAGTTCAACCAATTCTATGAGATGAAATCTATATTTAATTTCCCTAAGTGTAACAAATCCTGTGGAGTCAAATCTATATTTGAGTAACCGAAGTGCAACGAATCCTTAGGGTTTAGATCCATTTTTGATGCACCTATGGCAACGAATCCCATGAGTTCAAATCTATATTTGAGTCACGTAAATGCAACAAATTCTATGAGGTCAAATCTTCAACAACAAGTAACAACAACAACAAGAGTAACCGAAGTTCAACGAATCCTAAGAGCTTAAATCTATTTGTGACTCATTTAAGTGCAACAAATTCTATGATGTTAAATCTTTATTTAATTCACCGAAGTGCAACAAATTCTATGAGGTCAAATCTATATTTGAGTAACCGAAGTGCAACGAATCCTTAGGGTTTAGATCTATTTTTGATGCACCCATGAGTTCAAATCTATATTTGAGTCACGTAAGTGCACCAAATTCTATGAGGTCAAATCTTCAACAACAACACTTCCAGCTTCATGAGTTTGTACACCAATTGACAAATGAGCCCCTGAGAAGGCTGAGGAGCTCTGTCTGGGCTCAATCCTTCTGCTTGAAGGCATTCAAAATGTTTCTCCCTACTGCGTGCTTTCTGCTCAGAGAATAAAAGCTGCCAGGACCATTATTAATTATTGTTCTGACAATGAACAAACAACAACGGAAACAAATCTCCAAAACTCTTTCCAGACACTTTATTATTGGATCAGGTTTAAACTTTTAAAGCTGCAACAAGTTGAATTTGAATGATACCGAATATTTTTACTACAGATGTGCCGCTGTCTCAGAAATTAAACTTCTGTCCCCCAAATCTCTTTCGAGACACTTTATTATTGGATCAGGTTTAAACTTTTAAAGCTGCAACAAGTTGAATTTGAACATTTTTGAACCGAAAATTTTCTTCTACAGATCCGCTGCTGTCTCACAAATTGAACTTCTGTTCTCATTAAACATTTTCAACTCATAGCAATTTTTTCAGTTTTTTGTGCAAATCCCAGTTTAGCATTTGTTTTTTTTTGAAGCAAATCTTTTCTTGAAAAAACTTTTCTTTTGAGCGCTTTACATGAACGAAGAACTAAAAATTCATTAAATTTCCTTTGGGCTCTTCAATTCTTCTTCAATGGCTAATTTTGCTGTCTTCTTTCCGCTTGCTGCGAAACAATTAGTTTCTTTCGTTTTCAACACACACACACCCACACACACAATGCTTTTTTCTGCCTTCATGCCAACTAATCAAGACATTGTCAATTACCTGCATGGCCACATGTTGGACTCATTTCCCGTACAATGGCCGTTGCCGTTCCCTGCTTCGTCGTGGCGCAGGTGTGCTCGCTGCTTTTTTTCCTGCGCGCAGCTGTTGGCAGGTATTACAATTAATTTATTAGGTTCATTAACTCGCCGCTTCCTCACAGCCGCTGCAGCGTAATGTGGCAAGCGGCAGATGTACTCGTATGTAGTGTGCAGCGAGTGTGCGAGCGAGACAGCGAGTGCACATTAAAGACAATGGGCCCAACAGCAGTTGCACAGCGGCATCGTCCCCCACAGTGGCGACCTGATGTTTTCTGGAGCATCCAGTCCAACATTCAACCAGGCCACATCATCTTTGTGGGCATCGATGCACGAAAGAAAACGAGAAGCAAGCGGCATAAAGGCGCTGAAATGGACTGAAAACGGCTGAGCTGCGCTCTGAAAGCCGACAATCTCGACTGCAGTAACTAACAGTGAAAGCATAATGACGATGAACGCAGCAAAACTGTACAATCACCGAGTGGAAAACAGAGCAAAAAGGTTAGCAGAAAAAAAGTATTGGCATTGCGCAACAACAATGCGACGGCACAAGCTAATGAAATGCAATCGACGCTGCACAACTGACGTCGGACCAACACAACACCAGACAGGACAATGGACAGCATGCTGCCTTTTCCGTTCGTCCGGTCGTCAGATGCGTTAGCTGATTTTGTGTGCTAAGCGATTGTTTTAATTTAGCCATAACCCACACCACTCGTCCGGTCGACTGACGTTCGTTTGCCATGTGCAGGCAATACTTGCTGCAGTGTCTCGATTCATCAACCAATTCTCTCTTCTGGCTGCCAAGCAGGCGCAACTCAAACCAGCCTCGGAACAATGAACCATTTTTGACTTGACTTGTATGTAATATGGACGCTGTCAGCTTCTCAAAGCTTACATCACTAAACGTTTTGTGTTACTGTGAACGTAGAAACAGCAGCAGAAAAACAGCAACGCTTGCTGCTGTGAGCAACTAAGGAAAGGAAGCAACGATATGGTTTGAAAGAAGAGTGCAACCAATAGTTGATGTCAGTAGGAGGACACATGTTGTACCATTTGGCACGGACCACTGAGCAGGCAATTGGCAGTGGCTTGCTGCCAGTCTGGCTAAAAGACAATGAACGTTAGTAATCGCAAACCATATTAATAGATTTAATGAAAGCAACAATGTCGACTTGTTGTTTCAGCTAATGAACAAGTCACACATCAGACGGACAGCAGCTACAACACAATGGCAGACATTCAGCATCTGTTCGCTGCTCTTAAGGGGATGGAGAACATTTTTCCAATTCTTGTTGTATGAATATGCAATGAAATGCTAAGCGTCAAAGGAATTAAGATGGTAACATTTTTTCGTTGCAAAAGAGATTGCTTGAGTGTTTTTGTAGTATCAAAATATGTTTGTTTAGTATGTTTTTTGCAATCCTACTGCAATCTTGTTGCTAAGAATGAACAAGCGGCCATGGCGATAATTGTTTATTCGTCTCAAAGAGGCACAGATCTTTTTATTGTAACGTCAGTCCAGAGAGACGAATAAGCCCACAGAACTGATTTTCGTAACATTATAAACGTCAACTTATAAATGTCAACTTTAAGTTGTAAGAAAGAATGTTGGAGTGTTTTTTTGGCATCAAAATAAGGTTCTTATTGACATTATTTGTGCTATATTTTTTATTGAGTTTCTCTTTGTCTCAGAGACTTGAAACATATGAAATGTTGATGTATAGATTGAAGTCGTGCAAATTGATGACCGCAAATAAATCATCTGAATAGAATAGATAGAATAGCCTAACTCTTACAAATCCACATTCATATTCACCGCCTCCTGACGCAATGCCTAGCGGCGGTACCAGGGGGTACAACGGACGGTAGGGAGGTGGTTTTAGTGTGTTAAAGTCCCACACTTTTCTAGGCTTTCGATGCTTCCTACCCCTCTAAAATTAAACCAAAATTCGTATAGCAGCCGCCAAGGTGAGAGAAGCAGTTGGAGCGACAATGCATTGCTCGAAAAAGGGTGTCAAGCCAAGAAGGGATGTCCGGAACGAATGGAGTTTTCATAAAACTTACTTAGATGAACCCTACTTACTACTTTCATACACTCTATTGTCTGCAAACACTCTACAATAGACCATTACAAACCGAGAAACACATTCCATCTTTAATTCAAACATGCTCTGCAAGAAAGGCGAGCTGCATATCTACTGAGCATCTGAACAAGAAGGGTTCTTTACCAAAAGTTGTGTTAAGTTAACCATTGCGCAGACCAGCTGAGTGTCACAGCAATAATTTCAAGACCGAATCTTACTTACTTACCTACTTCCTACTTAAACGGCCTCGCTAGCTCAGCAGATCGTACGCTGCCTTCTCAAAGACTTTCTAACCAGAGGCCTTCGGTTCGATTCCTAGCTCGAGTTGGTGGAACACTCGTCAACTTCACAATTGTACAAGTGCGCTCTTGGCAAGCAATGGCGAGTACGTCTCTCACAGAGGTCATTACAACCATTTACCGGATTAAGTAAAGCTGACTGAACCATTTACCGAAACTTTCATACCATCTGACCGCCAAGCTGTGCAATTAATTGCCGTGCACTTTCTTACTTTGGAGTTTTTGTGAATTCTCTCTCCTAGACGAACCAACCACAAACTATTCCTGAGCACAACACCGAGGTCCAACATGTTTTGGTTGCGATGCTAAGACAGAACCACATCTTTGCTAAAATGTCATAAAAAATGGATAGAGAGCTGTGGATATCTGATTCCCTACTTAATCCTTTCAAGGAGGCCTTGCTAGAGCTGGGGCAGCTACGATCCCGCTTGAAGCAGAACTTTTCATCGGGCTGGGCAAAAGCACTCTAGCAGAGTAACTAAGACTTGAGGAACGAACCAGGAACTCAGAACACTGCTCAAATGCCACATGTCTTAGGCAATCGAAAATCTTCATCAGAGGTTATAACTGCAGATGGAGTGAAGAATGCCTCAGACTGGGCAAAACCCAGTTTAGACACACAATCGGGTTACAACAGGTAAGTGTCTGCAGACTCTGCGAAACGGCGAAGGAGACTCTTGAGCATGTCATACTGCACTGCGAGGCGGTATGCCGCAGTAGGAGACAGCACCTGGGCCAGTACTGGCTTGCAGAAGAGAACGTCAAACACACCTTCTCGCCCATTGACTTTCTAAGTTCCATTAGGTCGGTGGTTTTGGGGGACGTTCTCTAAAGTGGTAGGGGGCACAATAGATCAACTTTGGTCTCAGTGCACATTTCCCCTTTCAAATCTTTCTATCTAATCCTTTCGACCGAAAAGTTGCCTGAGAGAAACTTCACCTATTTTTTTCTTATAGCAACAGCTACGATTGATTTATGGGTTTAATTTAAGTAGGCACCAACAAATTAATATTTTTAGAAGTGAATTCAAAGCAAATTAAAAAAATTTTACTGTTATCCCCGAAATAATTTCCAATAATTTGCAGCGATATCAGGGAAAGTTTGTGTTCTAATTGAAGTCCACGAATTGGAAGCGTTTGAGGACCTTGTTTCTTTAATAATAATAATGGTTAAATAAATCAAAAAGTAATAATTTTGTATTTTTTCATAAATTTTAAATAATTTTTCTGTAATTGAAAAATATTGATACAAAATTTATTTAACCCGTTTTCAGCTAAGATTGTTCAAATGTAAACTAGCTCTAGATCTCTAACAAAGAGGCGTGGCGAATTCAAATGTCATGTGCACACTTATTATTCAAATGTTTCATGATTTAAATACCAAATAGTAATATCGAGACACAGAGTAAAATTCGGGGTCGAAAGGGTTAATCGGAAAAAAGCCATGAAAATATCACCAATCGCTCAATAAATTTGATTTTCATTTTTTAATAAAATTGTACAATCCTATATTTTTAATATTTCGTCATCATTTTGTAATCCATTTCAAGTGACTACCTACGACCTACATTATTTTTGTATTATTATCGATTTGCAAAAATTTATGGCATTTGGGTTAATGTGTTTCACAGTTCAATGCCAAAATTTGGCCAAATCTGAGCGCTTGAAATGTCAAGCGGATGAGCCTAAACGAATGCAAAACTCCATCGCTGTCAGGAAGCAAAAAGCACAAAAAGTATTTTTGGCAAACATGTTTCAATGATTTAAGTAGTCCAATAAAAAACATTACAAAAAACTGTTGGAATTTAAGCAATCAATGTTGAATATGTAATTCTCGATATGAAAAGCATGCAGTGGTGAATGAAGGCAGGAAGGAAGTCCTTTATTTGCTTTGCTTTATTACAAAACTGCACGAGTCACCTGTGGCAATTTGTTTTCGTATGAATTGCCACACATATGCGGCCTCAACGTTGAACAATGCGAGGCAGTCATGTGGCAGCGGCCCACTACTCAATCAGTGGCTCGATGGGACCGATGCAAAAGACTACTATTGTCTCTCTATGCTGACACGCGCTGTATGTGTATACATGTGTGTATGTTTGTGTGTATCTGTGTGCAAAAGCCTGCACGCTTCATTGGCAAAAATCAGAAAGAGCTCTTCTGTTTCTTTTTTGGGTCGCGGCGCGCTGCGTTGCCAACGCTACAGAATGCACACATTGGCAACTGCCGCTGGCAGCCCGTAACGCTGGCAACAAATAAGCCAAAAATTTGCTTTACCTTTACATGTGTTTACTTTTTTTTTCGCAGCCTATTTTTTCTCGCTTTGTTTTTTCTGCGCTCGTATTTGACGTTCAAGTGAGGCCATGACAGCAGGTACCCAGGCAACTGTCCTCGCATGTTTGTGCTTTTCGGCATTTGCCCACTTTTGGCTGTGCCTTTGAAACGTTGTTGTTGGCTGCGTGTGTGTACGTGCCGCGCCAATTCCTGTACTTAACTTTGAGATGCCTCCAAGCTGAGCGTTTGCTCAGCCGTCACTACACACGTTTAATTTTCAATGTAAACTCGCAACAAATGTGCCATCGAAGCAGGTCGACTATGTGTATGTGTGTGTGTTGTGTGCTGGCAAGCAGCATAAAATCGAAATCATTTAATGACGCACGTGAATATTGGCAACAACGGTGCAGCGTCCTTGCCAACTGTGCTGGCATGCTTTGGTCCTTATTTTGTTGGTAATTTTTTACATAATTCTTTCAGGCAGCCTTGACTGACATGTGGCCATATCGGTGAATTTAAAAAATTTACATTCTTCAACCACACGCACACAAACACACAGACACATGTGTAAAAGTATGCGTGTTAAATATTATCTGGCAATGCCACAATTTGCTGGCAACACATGTGGCCTTTTCACCTCGAAGGCCTCATGCAAAAACAAACAAATATCACATACTTATACATGTACATATGTACATATGTAAATAGATATATGTACAAGTTTGTGTATGAATCCGCCCAAAGTACTCAAAGTGCTGATGCGCACAAAGACTTTGAAATTGGCTGCTGCTATTTTTACATCTTTCAATTTTTATTTTGACAGCTTCGGTGCGTATACGCCCCGTGTGTTGTTTACAGTGTTGACACAGTTTTTTGTTGATTGCCGCTTTAACAAAACGAGACAAAAACAAAGCAATAGGAAGACCAGTTGCGATAAGTTTTCATGACTAAGGGGCAACGTTGATATAAAGAATTTTTTGATACAATGAAAAATTGTTGCAGCTAGAAACTAAACTCTCAGGCTTTGTTGATCTCCAAATTAAGCAATATTGTTATTCTTAATTTAATTTTATTGTTATTATTGGCATTTTTTCTATGCATATCAATGCAATTTTTTACATTTTCTCACAAAAATTTAACTATTTTCTTCTCAATGCTCAATAACGATTGCATTTATATTCGAAATTGGGAGATTAATGGCGTTTCGACAATATATTTTGATTATTGTTTCGTTGAAACCCAAAAGTTAACAAGGACACAACTCCAATTGTATGGGAGACGCCCTTGGTGAATTTTTGAACCTTAAGTGATTTTGTATTTTTTGTACTTAAGAATTTTGTCAATTGCTGAATAAATCATTCAAATCGGTTCAGTAGTTTCCGAGATACAATGTTTCCTCGCTTACTTAACTACTACAATTACAAGTGAGGCTCCTCACTTCCCTGAAAAATAGTCAGTTTTGTATGGCAGCACCCCTAAAAGTTGAAAATAGCGAGTAGGTTTGTTTGGAAGAAACATTTGGAATGGAAAATAAATGGGTGTGGGTCTTTCATTTGACACATCTGGGGCCAACCTGCGAGCAGTTGCAGACTATTTTATAAAAACGATCATTTTGTATGGGATCCCCATTAAGGGTTGGAGAGAGGGTATAAATATGTTTGAAAGAAATGTTCAGTAGGGAAAAGTAATGAGGGCCAGTCATAGATTTTAACCCTCTAAGAGCAACTTCTGAGCAGCTGTGGAGCAATTTGTCGATTTTCCAGCTATTTTGTGAACTTTGACCCCGCTGCAATGCCATTAAACCCTTCTGTAGCCCCAAAATTTTTTGGCTCATATACTTTTTCACCAAAACGCATAAAATTAGAGGTTCTTCATGACCGAAATCGAAAAATTGTGCACTAAATCATGTCCAATGTGAAGTCAATGACTTCGATCGGATGTTCTGAATTAAACTAAGCTTTGAATACAACTCTGATTTCAAAATTCAAATTTGATCACTACTTGTTTGAATATACTTGCTTTGACTCGAATATGAAGGAGTAATTTCACGTTAAAACTGTATTGATTTATTATATTTTCTATGAAGATAAAGGGGTGTTCAAAAATCGGTTCTAAAAGTTATCTAGAAAAAGATGTCTTTCTATAAAAGATCTTTAATAGATAGTAAATTGATTTTAAGAAAGATACTAAAAATATCAGCAGCATTCCTTGGCCGAAAGTATTATATTTTTATCTCAAATATGCAAAAGGTACCTTCAGGACCTTCAGGAACCTTCTTATGGACAGAAGGGTTAAACATACGGCAAATGGCAGCCGCAACTCTGATCACAGGCTCTCACAACAAAGATGCGTCTATCTATCTCACCAATGACGCCTTGAATTTTCACCTTGAGCTTAGGAATAGTTTTTGGTTTCTTCGCATAGACTAGAGAATTCAGAAGACTTCAAAGAAACAAATCGAATGACCTTAACCCTTATTCTCATACCCAAACTTACTAACGTCGTTTGGCACCCGGGGTACCCGGGTACCCATTTCATGAAATTTTTAAGTTTTCAATATTTTGTTAATTAAAAAGTGTTTATAAAATTTTGATATGATTTCTTCGCTTTTCATCTAAATAACGAGGATCCGGAAGGTAAAAAAAAAATTTTCATTATTTGTCAGTTTTTTTCACGAAAATACATCGCAGTTGGCACCCGGGTACCCGGGTATGAGAATAAGGGTTAAATCGCCAGTTGACATCAAAAGTCAGAAAGTAAATCGATCTAGAAATCCGTTACTTCCGCAATTCCGACTGTTTTTACAATGATTGCGCGTACTTTTTTTATGTAAAGTTCCCCTCTTTTATAAATCGAAATAATCATAGATAAAAATTCTCAAATTTCAATGATGGCACGTACTTTATTTATGTAAAGTTCCCTTCTTTTACAAATCGGAATAATCATAGATAAAAATTCTCAAATTTCAGAGCTAAAAATTGCACAGAAAAAATTCCACAAAATCTAAATCCTTCACTTTTATTGGTGCAACGTATACAGCTGAATTAAAACTCATCCTAAAACTATGCCACATTTACAGTCTACAAATAAACTATAAGCTGAATTCCATAAAGTCCACTACTAACCAATTTACATGTTGCATACTTTTAGGCCAAAACTCATATGCCCCGTTCTGACTATGTCATATATGGTGTCATTTGTAGTCAGTTAAATGAGAACGGGTTGTCATATGGTGTCATTTGCGTTTGCCTGCATGTATGACTACTATTTTCCAATACGAAACGAGAATCAAATGAGAACGACCGAATTTGTGTCGAACGAACAATTTGACTACGTTTGATGAGAAAACAAAAAATGTCAACATGCTGGCAAACTTTGTCATATGTATTTTTCGTCAGTTTTGCCGTGCAATGAGAACGCATTTGACGACATAGGATGAACAAGACATATATGGCAGTGTTTGTCGTCAGTGAATATGACACCATATATGACATAGTCAGAACGGGGCAATATTCATAAAATTACTAAATTGACTAAAGTATTTTCTTCGTGTTTGCAATCAACATAACTTGGTCACCCTACTCATCTAACAACAAAAACTTTTAAAATAAACTTAAAGTGCAAATGAAAGTGTTGGCATATTGCAGATGAAAATTGGCACCTTTCGCGTTAATACGAGCGACATGCGCAACGTGCGACTGAAGCACTTAACGGCGCCAGCGTGTGGCGCGTGTGACGTGTCTAATTTAAAGTTTTGCCAGGCGCTGATAATGACACGTGCTGTGCTAGTAACTTGATGACAATGACAACTGCTTTGTTGTTGCAGCTCTAAATCAGAGAGAAATTGGAAATTAAGTGCCATCACATTTTGTTGTTTTTCCATCTATTATTCAATATTGCTGTTAATTAAACATTTTTGCCATTTGCAATGTCAACGTTCAAGTCATTTCCAGTCATTTCCTCTCGCAGAAGACAGCTTTTGCCTTCCGCATTCGAATTGCGGCCATCATTGACTTTGCTAAATTATATTAAAATGTCTAACGTTTCAGTAGTGCAATTTACAGACGAAATTAAATGAAAAGCGAGCCAACGCAATTTGCCAAATGGGCTCGAGCCACCGAGTACAATTTCAAAGCACCAAGTCAGATGCGCCAAGTGAATATGGAATGAGAAGGACGAAAGTAAAATTATCTCGTACACACACACACACAAAACTGCCAGCAACAAAAAAAGCGACCAAGTTGTACTTGGCTGCGACTGATGTGCAAATTAATTTTCATTGCTAGAGCGGCGACAATTGATATGTGCGGCGGCGCGTGCCGCCCATTATGCACGCAGCGCTGCTCACCTGCAGCTGGTGGCAGGTGATATTTCATGCATTAGTCCCCCTCCCGCTGCCACACAAGTGAGTATTTGTGTATGTGTGTGGGTGTTCAGTTGGCTCGGACTGAAGAGTCTTAACTCCCAAACGCCTCTGGGACGCCTCCGACACTGAATGCGCCACGAAAGCCAAAGCTAAATCTGGCGGCATGCGGCTTTGGTTGCTGTGCCTGCGCGACTTAAACATTGGCTGCGACTTTGGCTTTGGTCTCAATTTAATGGCTGATTACTTTGATATTTTCCGCATCTCTGCATTGATTCTACGTGATTATTTTATGGTCCCTAAGCTGTCCTAACGCTGCGCTAAAGCAACTTAAAAGCACAGCCCTCAGCCGGTCGACAAGGAGGTGGGGGGACATTTTAAAACCACCAGCAACAACAAAGCCCAAACAGAAAGAAAAAGTCCAGCATTCGAGGCGGATTTTATGCTCGAACGATGCCGTAATTTTTTCGTAATTAACGAGCGTAATCACTTAATGTAATTAAAATGTTTATACAACACAATTTAGACGGCATTCGCGCTGCTGCCATCGCCAACAACAACATGCGGAATGCGACCAACATGCCGGCCACCGGGATGAGAGTGAAGGGACGAAAAGCGTTGTGTGTTATTTAAAGCAAATATTAAATAATCAAAACATTCTGAAATCGTCCTTCTAACGAACTGAGCGACGTCCACTGTGGACAGTGGGGTGTGTAATGTGTGCTTGTTGCCATGAAATGTCAGTGAGAAGAGCAGAAAAAACTGCTACATTCCATTGAGAGACAACATTTTGTTGACTTCAAGTTTTCGAAAATTGTATTCTATTTATAAACTTAATAATTTGTTTTGTCTAAAATAAACAGAAACTCTAAAATAAACAGAAACTTTCAGTAAAGAATGATTTGTTAAACATGAACATTGAAAAATTACAAAAATTATGAAAAACATGCAATTGAAGTCAACGGGGCCCAATAAATCAAAAGTCTCTTAACCCTTTGCCGCTCTCCTTAGATCTTTATGAACAAATACTTGTCTAATTATTTATTATTCTAAGTGCTTTTACTATATTTAAGTCTTAACAGACTTATCCTGTTTCCCCATACAAACTCTTAACCCATTTTTTACCCCATCGTCGCATTTCGATTTTCGAAAAAATTAAAGTCAAGTGTCGTTTTGTCCATCATGACCAAGTTTGAAGTCAAAGCCCCACTAAATCATATTTCTCAAAACAAACTCTTAACCCATTTTTTACCCCGTCATCACATTTCGTTTTTCGAAAAAGTGAAAGTCACGTGTTGGTTTAACTATCATTTGAAACACTTTCACCAAGTTTGAAGTCAAAAACCCCTTTAAATCATATTTTTCAATACAAACTTTTAACCCATCGTTTACCCCTTCAGATTTTGATTAAAAAAAAAAGGAATTACATGTGTCTAATTTTTTAATTTCAAGAAATTCACCAATTGTTTTAGTCAAAAGGACCAATAAATCATGTGTTTTCACAGTTTCTCTATACAAATTGTTAACCCGTCGCTGACTCCGTTAAATTTTTGGATCTTCGAAAAAGTAAAAATCACGTGTATTTTTTACTAAGAGTAAGTATTTTCAACAAGTTTGAAGTCAATACACCTATTAAATAATGTTTCTTTATATAAACTCTTAACCCATTGTTGACCTTATCACGATTTTCGATTTTCGAAATAATTAATCACATGCTGGTTTATCTATAATTTGAAATTTTTTTCCTTTATTTAAAGTACAAAAATTATGTTTCTCTATACAAACTTTTAACCCATCGTTTACCCCTTCAAATTTTGATTTAAAAAAAAAAGAATATCATGTGTCAAATTTTTTTTATTTCACCAATTCTTTAGTTAAAAGGACCAATAAACCATGTGTTTTCATAGTTTTTCCATACAAACTGTTAACCCGTTGCTGTCTCCGTTAGATTTTTGGATTTTCGAAAAAAATAAAAAACACATGTAGAATTATTTTTTACTGAGAGTACGTATTTTCAACAAGTTTGAAGTCAATACAACTATTAAATAATGTTTCTCTACATAACCTCTTAACCCATTGTTGACTTAGTCACATATCGATTTTCGAAAAAATTAATCACATGCTGGTTTATCCATAATTTGAAACTCTTTTACTAGAATTGAAGTCAAAACCCCATTAATCATGTTTTTATATATACATTTTTAACCCATCGTTGACCCGTAGGATTTTGATTAAAAAAAAAACTTTTAAAAAAACTGTTGGTTTATTTTTGATTCATAGTCTTTTCATCAATTTTCAAGTCAAAAGGCGCAATAACTCATGTTTTTCACAGTTTGAAAAAAAAAGTTCGAAATAATCTTGTTTCTTCTTACAAACTTTTAACCCTTTACTCACCTCTTTAAGTTTTGATTTTCGCCCAAAAAAATTATTATAGTTTAATTATTTTTCATTCATATTTTTCTTAAGTTTCTCGACACCAACTTTGAATTTATGGTTGACCCGATAGATTTGATTTTGAAAAAAATGAAAATCCCGTGTCGGTTTATTTTTGGTTTCCGTTGTTTTTACCAATTTTCAAGTCAAAAGGCCCAATAACTCATGTTTTTCACAGTTTGAAAAGAAAAAGCCCAAATAATCTATTACCCACACAAAATTTTAACCCTTCGTTCACTTCTTTAAGATTTGATTTTCGCAAAAATAAAAAACACGTATTAAATTATTTTCTATTTCAATAGTTTTCATCAAGTTTGAAGTCAATAGGCCCATTAATTCATGGTTTTTAAGTTCCTCGACACAAACTTTTAACCCATAGTTGATCCGTTAGATTTTGCTTTTCAAAAAAATGAAAATCACGTGTCGCTTCACTTATCATTTGCAGAACATTCACCAAGTTCGAAGTCAAAAGGCTAAAACAATCATGTTTCTCCATAAAAAATTTTAACCCCTAGGTTTGTGTTTTGATTTTCGCAACAATGAAAAACACGTGTTTAATTATTTTTGATTTCAAGAGTTTTCATTAAGTTTGAAGTCAATAAGCCCATTAATTCATGTTCTTTGAGTTCCTCGACACAAGCTTTTAACCCATCATTGATCCGTAAGATTTTGATTTTCAAAAAATGAAAATCACGTGTCGATTTATTTTTCATTTGGAGCATTTTTACCAAGTTTGAAGTCAAAAGACCAAAACAATCATGTTTCTCCAACAAAATTTTAACCCCTGGGTTCACCCGTTTGTTTTTAATTAAGAATTTAACAATGAAAAACACGTATTTAATTATTTTTGATTTCAAGTGTGTTCACCACTTTTGAAGGCTCATCATGCTTTTTTTTTTGGTTCATGTTTTTTTCGTGGTTTTGCTGTATTCGAAAATTTTGATTTCGTCAAATTTTGATTTTCGAAAAAATTAAAAAAATACTTGTCGAATAATTATTGATTTTGAACATTTGCACCAAGTTTGCATGTTTTTTCGTGGTTTTCCTGTATTCGAAACTTAACCCATTGTTGGATTCGTCAAATTTTAATTTTCTAAAAAATTAAAAATACTTGTTGAATTATTTCTGCTCTCGAACATTTGCACCAAGTTTGAAATCAAGTTTATCCATACAACCTTTAACCTTTAGATCTGCGATTCAAAAAAATCCCGTCTTAGCGGAGGATCATTATTTTTAATGAATCCATTGTTAAAATTTCATGTTTATAGCCTTAGCGATCTGAGTTGGGTTATGATAGATAGATAGCTATATAGATTGTACTATATAGATTCAACTCCTTTTACCCCTCTTTTTTACTATTTCGAATTCAACTAACCAAAAAGCACATTACTTATATGATGACCCAATGCAAGTCCGTTTCATGTTTTTAAGTGCATTGCTTAATAAAAAAAATTCTTAAAGGTAAATGTGCATTTTCATAAAATCACCGCAAATGCACTGCGACAATTATGTTTGTCCCTCCACACAGACACGTCATCGTCCGCCGCTCTGAGCCGCTGTTTCCATTCCATCCAGTAGACGACAATGTGCTGCGGCACAAAATAAATTACAGAGAAGACAAACAAACACAAACACACACACGCACACAGCCTTCGAGCAAAAAACGCATAAATTTCATTAATCCGTCAGACTACGTGGCTGACTGCAGCGCCAGTCACTGCACACATTGTGCATATTACCATTATTTGTTATTATTGTTGTTGTTTCTCTCACTCACATAGTGAGAGAAGAACGCCACCAGGTCCCCAAGCAATTTTTTAAAGATGCTTCATGACTTTTTTACGCGCCGTTGACTTCACGCCATTAAGTGCATGTTTCGCCGCGTTGCGCTGCACCCCCCGCCAGCGCCACCACTGCACGCGCCATATAGAACCATTAACAGCTCGAACAACCCCAGCCGCAGCGTCGTTATTGCAGCGCGCCACAGCCGCACCGCACAGACAGCAAAGCCCAATAAAAAAGCGCAACGCTCACTTGACGCTGTGCAGCGCCGCAAATATATGGCAACAACAACTGAAACAGCAACGAACAGCGAGCGCTGAAAGTCATTGAGCTTTGCCTGCTCGTTGCATCGCGTCACTGGCTGCAATCCAGCAAAGTTTAAGCGTCTTTGGCGTTATGAGCAGTAGACAAAAAACGCCAAGCAAAAACAATGCAACGCCATGAGGGCAAAAGTTTGCATGTCTTCATATCGCTTGCGCGGCTCTGCACGCCGCGTTGCCTGACACTTTTTAAACACTTTTTGCCGCTCGCCACAATGTTGTAAACTTCATTTGTGATTTTCGGTTTTCGGCGTTGCCATATTTCTTTAATTTTTCATGTCACTCAGCGCAGCGCAGCGATCGCTTATGGCACACGCCGCAGTCGCTCATGAACAAAATTTGTTTTTTGGCGACATTAAATGACATTTTGCAATCAGTTTTATTTAGTAGACGCTGCGCATTTCACATTTGCAATGCAGTTTTTTTTTTTGGCTGTCCGGCAATGCGGCGCGAGTTGCTGCAGCGGCGTAATGTCTCACTTGCTTCTACTTCGTATGCATGCAAAATTATTGCCAAGTGTGGCTGTCTCTGTCTCTCTTTGCTGCACGCTTCCAAGTTGGTTTTCTTTCAGTGCACACATCTTCATTTGGCATCAGCAAAGTGACAGCCAAGTGGCTAAACTGCAGCCGGACTGGTGTCAAAGCACCGAAACAATGTTTCATCTCTTGCATCATAACTCATGTTGCATCTGGCTGTCCCTTTGCCCCAACAATTGCAATAAAAGTGCAAATGTATGGCTTTGATGTTGATGTTGTTATTGTTGTTGTTGTTGTTGCATGTGCACATGTACCTTAGACAATCTTTCAATTTATTTATGATTTTGGTCTGTGCAGTCTGGTGCGACTTTTAATATGGCAACCATCTGCTACGCTCGGTTGTCTGTCAACTACAGTTACAACAAATATTGCTTGACACCAGGGCATGAACAACTTTTATGGCAGCAATGCAAATAATTTCACTTGATTACTTCTAGTCTAGTAGCAGTTTTTGGAGATTTCAAGAACCGTCAGAGTTAAATGTTATCGTACAGTTCTTGTTCTAAAATGTTGATTAGCCAGAAATGAAAACAACAAAATTGGTGAAATTTATAAAAATTCAAATTTTGAGTATCAAAATAACAGATATTCTTGACAACCACTTAGATTAACTTTCAACTAGAGAGACATGCTGCAGTGAGAGTCCTGAAACATGAGGAAAGACTTAGCAATGGCCGGCATCGATAGTCCAGCGGGTAGCGCGCTGGCTTCTCATACCGAGGCCTTAGGTTCGATTCCTAGCTCGGGCTAGTAAAATACTCATTTACTTTTATCGCTGTCCACATGAAGCAGATGAGAATTACAAGAATCGCACAAGTGTGCTCTTGGCAGGCAATGGCAAAACCTCCAAGTGTGAAAGAAAAAACTGTCAATGATCGTTCGGATTCGGCGTGAAACCGCTTGAAATGTGTGCTGTAACATATATTGGAAAGACAGTATTGCATATACATTTCAAAAACGGGTGAAATATCCGGTACCACAATGGGCCTCACAACAGGCCTCCGAGTGTGTCTTTTATAGAGGCAGCCACCATAACCTAACCTAGCAATTTTAAATACTGAACGAAGAACCGAAGAATTCGAAGAACTTCTTGAAAGGTTACAACGTCAAATGTACTTCACTGGCTTTGTGGATCATCTATGAAATTTTATATAAGAAACATCACGAAGGAAAAATGTTCCCTTTGACCCCTGGCTTACGTCCACCTTTTTACATAGCAAAGTAACGAGGGCCCACTTTCACTAACGACTACCGTTGCCAAGCCAGAAAAGAGCCGTTTCTATGGAACACCCTATGGAACAGAGATAGGAACACCCTATGGAACAGAGATAGGACCAGTCTATAGTCTGTTGCTGTAAGGTTTGCAGAAGAAGGAACCTGGTTGCTATAGGAACTGGACCTCGATTAGCCGGAGTGTTGCTTTTACAAATGTAATCACGTCTCAAAATATAAGGTCCAGTAGCTCTTTCCCCTGTCCCAAAGGATAATACAACATACAACAAATTAATGAACAAATGGTCACCCGTTCTCTAATAGGAGATTTGAAACTTAACTGAAGAAAACTAAGAACAACCTTGATTTAGAATAGAAGACCAGGTTTTGGAGCTGTGCAGGGAAATTAGGTGGTATAGAGAAGCAATCTTAACTTCAAATGAGAACATTAAAGACTGTGACGCGAAGATCAAATAGTTCTCAAAAGATCCCATTTGGATTTACAGGGATCCAAACAGATAAGGGAAGGACACTGGTTTTTTTCCCGAAAAATGAAGGGATTCACAATGGGCCCAACAAAGTCCCCGAGTGGAATTGCTTGCCGCACACACCCCTTCCGTAACCTAACCTAACCTAACCTAAGACTGTGACACTGTATATCACTACAGAGTGATGCCAACATAAATCTGAACTAAACCAGAGGACAGCTAAGAATTCATAAACTTTATAAGATTACGTGATTTAGGAAAAATTCTAAAACTTGTATTCCGGTAGAAAGGAAAAGACGTTACTTTTCTTCAAAGCACATCCACATAAATACTTGTATATCCTACATTTAACAAATTTCTTTAGTTTTCTACGGGTCCGATTACTTTGTCCATAAAGGATCTATATTTCATTAACGTTTACGGATAAATCTGTTGTACTAAAAAGCCGTTCTAATCATTTGATTGGTGTAGAAAGAAAACATACCCCTTGGTCCATGAGTTTGTTATCGAAGACCAGTAAAACTTATTGAGTTGAGAATTTGTTTTGGTTCTTTGTTCACTCCTATCTGGAGCATAGGGCCTGTGTTTGTTACGTTGGAGAGTTGAGAATACTTTAACGTCATGAAATAATTCGTTTGAGTGATGTATCGAAAACCTGAGTAAATTTTTCTAATTTTTTCTTCTCTTTCCTCGCAACAATGCGGGCTTCCTTTAGTAGAAATTTTTAAAGGAAGCATGGCCTGTCTTTTCTGACTGATCAACACAAACCGCAAACATATTATGGTGTATCTTTTTCTTTCATTGTGACATAAATTGAGCCAAAATCAGATAAGAGATCAATGCAAAGTCTGACATATTCATAATATTAAAAAGTTTCATGGATCAAACCATCAAGCATACTTTAAAATACTCTAAAACCTATTGTAATGATCACATGATCATATAAATCATATAATTCCCTATCATTCTATTCTTCATTTGTAAAACTCTTCTCACTTGTTTGAAAATGAATTTGACTCATGGAGATGTAATGTTAAGTCAACTCCAAATAGTAGAGTTTATAAAGGTAACATAAAATTGACTAAACATTGGCCTAATGACCATTAGATCTCTCAATCATAAAGAAAATGAAGCACATGATAGAAAAGTAAACTGCAAGACTCACCTTATTACAAGAATTAATCATGTTTGATGAACAATTATTGTCATCTCTAAGAGTGTAATATGGCTCTTACATGGTCAATCATTGCATGAACAAAACACACATCAATCAATCATGCCAATAGCCATTATTTCGAATACTTGCCAATCCAGCGACTCAAACGGGCGACTCAAATGGTCATCACCGTGTCAATTGATGCCAAGGAAATTCTGGAGCTCATTTTCTGCTCCTGTTCGGGCATCTCAAGACTACGACTTACGTATTTAGGGGCTCCGTTCTTTTCTAGGTTAGAGAAGGTCCCCAAGCATGACATCAAGTTGCTGCTGAACTTCGCTAAGAGCAAACACATTCTCCCCGATCACTTTCACGTTGATACGCAACACTAAGGAGCTCCAACTGGTATCGCTAGGGACCCATTAGGGTCTATGCGTGGCCTGCTTTGCCAGCCAGCTTACCTAACCTAACCTAAGCGACTCAAGTAGCTTGTCATGCATGGCGATGAATTAAAATTGTGTTGATTTTTCATCAGTCTGTGTCACATATACAGACACATTTTTACGAACAATATTGATTGATTGACGACAAATGATTGACCGTATAAAAGCCTCAATCTTTGACCATGAAGAACATGAAAAAAGCAGACTGCACAACCCCGTCAACAAGTTTGATTTGTAACCAAACCATTTGATCATATTCGAAGCAATAATAATTACACAACACAATTTTACATAAACTATAAATCAAGACAAATGTATTGAAAATCATAGAAACATAAATACAAAGAATTCAAATATCTTCAGTATGTCGTCTGTCTGTCGTATATGCAATAAACATTATGAAACTGTCATAAGACCACTAAACATAATTTAAATATAAATTTAATTCCTTTGAACAAAAACTGAACTAAACAGCAGCAACAACAACAATAAAAAGCCAAATTGCGGTGTAAAATTTCCATCTAAAGTGTTTTATGTGTCACATTAAATTTAATTTATAGCGGCAATGAAAACTTTTAATGCCCCTGTAAAACGCTTACCAATGCACAAATACAAACACAAATACAAACACAAACACAAACAACGAGCCGCCCATATTGTTGCTTCTCAACTTGCGGCACACATACGAAACGTCAAAGCCTATAAAGATGTTGATGCGATAGAGACATGGCAACACTATGCCGACGATGACAGCCGCTGTGACAAAGCAATGATCAAATTACACGCAATTTGTGTCAGGAGTGGACACAATTTTGACTGAAGAATTAAGTAATTGAATTTTATTGCGTAAAATTTTCATGTTGCTATGCGTCAAATTGAAATGAGCCCTTACTTTGAATGTATATTTTATATATTTAACTATTTATGACATGATTACCTGTGTGGACATGTGGGCCTACTGCATCGATGGTTATGCTCACAAAATCGAAATAATCGAATTTAATTGCATCTATGTGATTGTCAGAGCAAAAATGTTTGCTGTCTGTTGGCGATGAGCCACTCGGCGCAAATTAATTAAATACGCAATTTGTCTAATTCGATTACGTGCAATGTGAATGCTGACAATTCAACACGTCTGACTTAAATATTTATTTGATGGTCTAATCAGTGACAACGCATTATTCAGCTGGAAATGCCATCAAGTCAATGAATATAATTCAATTTTAATAATTGCATTGCAAATACAAAGTGCGATGGGTGCGAACGAAAGATTTTTGCAAAAGTTGTCACATTTGGGGTTTCGGTGATCAGTAGTCGGGTGCACTATGCGGAATGACTGAGTTAGGAGATCAGTTATTGTTTTAGGAGATCGATAATCAGAAAATATTGAAAGAGATGGTTCTACATTGATATGTGTGAAGTAAGCCGGGAGATAAAAGTTGCGTTTCGAAACAATCTTACTTAAATCATCTGACTCAGAAACCCAGATTTAGCTTTTAATGAAGCCAAGTAAACTGCGAATTCTATCGAATAGGCGTCCTACATTTCAAAGAACACATTTTCTGGCGTTCAAGTTAATTTCTGAGCTTTAGTGTATTCAGAGACCTATAATAGAATTTTATGGCGAGTATTTTTTTGGTACATTTTGTCCTTAAAAAATCCTGTTTTACAGGACATTTCTGGCATTTTAGAAAAAAATGGTCAAATTGACCCATAAAAATACGAGCTACAGTGTTAAAATGCTCCACTAAAATCTTCCTCGTAGTGTTTTTCACCAAATTGCTGAACACATCATATACATAAAATGTGATGTTACATGGTTTTCGTATGTCGATTCACCATAAGAATGAGCAAAAACGGGAAAACTTTGACCTCCCTAAAACCACATTCATACGTAAACTTTCAAAACGCCGGTACACGTATATTTTTTTTGGTCCCCTCTACCATAATCCGTTGTCAGAACCTTGTTAATTAAAAAAACATTTGATTTTGTTGTGCAGTGCTATTGGAGTGCCTCCTCAAACTTGTTGAGTGGAGCACCAATGATGGTTCTCATGGTCTTTTTTCAACAGAGAAGTTCTCTAGAACGACGAAGGTGACGCTAGGTTAGGTTAGGTAAGGTTATGGTGGCTGCCTCTGTGCTACTCCATTGTGATAACACTTATTCCTTTCGCTTTTTGAAAAGTGCAATCTTCTTTTTCAACATGTATTACACCAAACATTGCAAGCGGATTGGGGAAAGGGTAGGGGATCGAATCTGAACAGCAGTTGGAAATTTTCCTTTCAAACTTGTGCAATTCTTCTAATTCTCATCTACTTCATGTGAACAGCGATAGAAGTGGATGAGAGTTTCATCAGTCCGAGCTAGGAATCGAACCTGAGGCCTCTGGTATGAGGAGCCAGTGCGCTAATCACTGGACTATCGAGGCCGACAACGACGGAGGTTCTCATACTTTGCTCACTCAAGTTTCATTAAAGAAGCTAACTTCAGATGGACTGAAGGAAATTCAAAAGATTTTATTGACTCTGAACCAATGACTATGTGACGCGAAACTGAGAGGGGAAATTATTTTAAGACCGTTTACCAGTCAGACCGGTTACCAGTCAATTGTTTGAATTTATTTCAGCCCATCTGAAGTTAGTTTCTTACATGAAACTTATGTGAGCACTGTAAATGAAATATATTTCTAGTTAAAAAGAAAAATACAAAATACTAACTAGGATTATTTAAATCAAACTCAAACTATACGAATTCGATTTTAGTTTTGTTCCACTGGGTAAATTTTAAGGGCTAATATCAACGCTCAACTCAGACTAAACTAATTCGATTCTGGTTTTGTTACACTGGGTAAATTTCAACGACTAATGCCATCAGGCAAGATTGCTTTCTCTGACAAATATCAACGCACCTCTCGATTGTAATTGATTCATATCAATAATCGAAAACAATTCAATATTTCTTCCTAACTTTAGGCAATTTTTTAACTACAAAAACTTTTGCTTTTCATTCATTAATATTGCAGCGAAACAACTAGAAAACTTAATCTCAAGCACAGCTTAAACCATATTTGCTTTATTTCCAGCAAATTGAAGATTATCGATTGAAGATTATCGACGTAATGACAACGCTGACACAACGCTCTCCGCACAAATTGAGATAAATCTGTTAATGAACATTTATGACTTGCCTTGCCTTTTCTTTTCTAATTTTTCGTCGAATTTTTTTTGGCCGCCTATTTCTTTTAACCCAAATTGCATTATTCAAATGTCGCAAATAAATTTCATGAATTATTGCTAACCAAAAAACAACAACAAAACTTGTACGTTTGCATTAAAAATGTAATGCATTACATTTTGAAAATTTAGCATATTATTTATGTGCCATACATATCTGACTGCATGTATGAGTATGTGAGTGCATGTGTGTGTGTGCATTATTAACACGTAGGCACACTTGGAGTACATGTGCACGTCGCGGCATTATGCAGCAGGCACATGCGTGCCATGAATTATAATTACATCTGAACTTTGCGTTTTCTTATGCCATAAATTACCGCGCCACACGTCGTTATAATACATTTTATGCCCGCTTCCGGTTCTAATATTTCAGCAGCAATACATACGTACATACATATTCACGCAAAATAAATACTATAAATATGTATGCATTCATATTTACATATGTGCTGAGCAATGAATGAAGTGTGGCCTAATTATGAAAGAATTCAAATCGAATTTAATATCGCACGTATTTTTATGTTTGTGTGTGAGTGTGTGTATACTTACAATATGGCTTTAGTAATCTGTGATCTTGCGTTGTAAACATACATAACTGCAATCGTGTTACGATGGACGGCGTTAGAAAGATATGATTTCGTACTAAAAAAAACTTGTCAGATCAAACTTCTCTAACTACTCTGATGCAGTAAGCACTGTTTCGTTGACCCAGAAGCTAAACATTCCACAAGAAACTGTCGCCTGGAAGAGGCTCGAACCGACTTTTCATAAGCAAATCTCTGCTAAATTGCAACTAAATCAACCCCTTTCTGAAACGAATGTTGACTGGTAAAGAAAAGTGAATTACTCGAATCACGATGAGCGAGCGAAAACGTTGGCCAAGCTTGCATTGATGGTCAGTAAAGTTTTGCTGTGTGTTTGGTGAGGTTGTTAGGGTTGTTGTTCCACTAAGAGCTGCTCTCCTACAGCCAAACTCTGTTCACGAATTTTTCGAACTTTAGTAAATTTTGTATTTCTTGCACTTAAGAATATTGTTCAATATTGAATGAATCATTTAGATGGGCTCAATAGTTTCACACAACTACTTGTACAACTAGATGTACAGATGGGGCGCTTAGTTCATAAGAAAACAGTTGAGGAGGTCCATAACAAAACGCAATATTTCCACTTTTTTAGGTTTTCATTTTTTTGACTTAATCCAATTCTACACAATAAATTCTATGTGACGATTGTATTAAAACATACCAATCCCACTGACTTTAATTAAATTCATTCGTTTATACAACAAATTGCTCTGGTGGAGTTATTGCATTTTATTATGGACCTCCTCAGTTAGTTTTGGCAGCCCCCTTGAGGGTTGAAGCTAGACGGGAGATATTTTTTAAAGAAACATTTAGAAGAGGAAAATAGATGCGGGTTGGTCTTATATTTCACACATCTCGGTACAACCTGGGAGCAAGGGGAGCCTATTTTATAAAAACCATCGCAGTGCAATACAACATTAGCGAAAACAGCGTACCAAACCGATCTTAGCTAGTTCCCCAACCATACTGCTGTCACCTCTTTTACACAACAGATGGCGCAACATCGGAAACGTCGTTCCTAAGCGGCGGTAGATGGCATCGCCATCACTTAGGACTACCTGCGAAAAGCCAATCACCTACTGACAGAAAAACACAACCGATTTAGGTAACCTACGCAAAGTAATGTCTTGTTGAGGTCCCAAGCTCCCAAGAGAAGTGAACAAGGAAAACAACATAAAACATGCAATCGAAAAAAATTTACAACAACTGCGACTCATTAATGGTTCCGGTAAAGAGTTGGGTATTTCAAGAAGAAATATTAAAAACAACAAAATATTGTGGTCAGTCACAGATTTTAACCCTCCAAGAGAAACTTCTGAGCAGCTGTGGTGCAATTTATTGAGTTTTTGAGCAATTTTGTGAACTTTTACCTTACTTAATTAGCCTCCTAACTTTTTGGCTCATGCAAATTTTCATCAAGCTTTAAAAAATAAAATGTTCGAGAGTATCGAGAACCCATTACACCTCTTTACTCACACATACAGATCCAGGCGAAGAGGGCTCTCCTACGGATGACTGATATAAATATCGGGACTGATAGCTTCATGAGTCGTTAGAGGATTGATACTCTCACGCATCAGTATCCCGACATTGCAATACCGAGGGACACAGTCTCACCGCAGTTCAGCTTTGTCAAACGGTTCAAAACTGAACTTAGTAACAAAAGGAACTGGGTAGGTATATCGGAAACATATCGGATAGACCAGCACATGATATCCTGATACACAGATGGCTCCTTAACGGAGAAAGGCACCGGGACAGGAGTATATGAGCCGAGGATAAGATACTCGGAACCTACGGGAAAGCACACGACTATCTTCCAGGTGGAAATATACGCCATTGAAAGGTGTGCTTACTTCAATCTGGTGAAGAATTAGCGGAAACGCTAGATTGCCATCCTTTCTGACAGCCAAGCGGCAATCAAGGCTCTGAGATCCTACCAGGTGTCCTCGAAACTGGTATTGGAATGCCTTGAGAAGCTGAACGAACTTGGCCGCTACAACAAGATCTGCGTACTTTGGGGTCCGGGCCACACCGGTATTGAAGGGAACGAACGGGCTGAAGAGCTGGAGGGGGAGGGGAGCTTCCACACCCTTTGTTGGTCCAGAACCGTTATGTGGGTTGGGAAAAGAAGCTTCCTCCATCTTACTGAGAAAGGACGAGACAACCAGAAGGAATCAATAGTGGGAAAATCAATCAGGTCTAGAGAATTCGAAGCTAGTTATTGGATCCTACAATAGAAAACGATTCAAGGAATGTATGACCTTAGTAAAAAATAATCTTAGGATTATCACGGGATTGCTTACAGGGCATTGTAGTTTGAACTATCATCTAACTAAACTAGGAATCTGTGAAAACGAGTATTACAGATTCTGGTTGCAGGAAAACGAGACTGCAATACATATACTAGGAAAATGCCCTGTACTCATACATAAGAGAAAGAAGCACCTGAGGGACCATCTCATATCGGGTGCATACTGGGTATGCAGAGGTTTAGGAAACATACTAAAATTCCTCTCGGATACTGGACTCACTGATAGTCTTTAAGGTCCAAGAAGGGGGCACAATAGATCTACTAGGTCGCAGTGCATTCTCCCATCAATAATAATAATAATAATAATCGAGAACCCATAGTTAATAACGTCCATACCACACTAAATAATCTTTAAAGTAACTAAACCATCTCTCTAAGTAAACCACGATATAATTTTGCAAATTCAAAACACAACATAATTCAAAATTTTTTTGCCTTTGTTCAAAATAAAAACTACCTACAAACAGCAAATTCAATATTTCCTGCATTTGAGAGTTGGTTGGTTGCAGTGGCTGCCTCTGTATGAGACACACTTAGGCCTATTGACCCGATGAGAGTATTTATTTATTTTTTATATTTTTTTTTTAATTTTAATTTTATTTTATCCATTTCATGCATCTTGTCATTCATTTTAAACTTTGAGTTTTTAATTATTATATTTTAATTAAAATCCAATTTATGGCTTAATTTTACTGTCAATGGATTTATTTGTTCCTATATTCTTTTTTTTTTAATTATAGAAAACATTTTTTTCGCTTTAGTTGATTTCTTTTGGGAAACTGTAATTTATTTGTAAAATACATTTGAAAACATAAACATATTTTTTAATCATAATTTATATATTGACAAACATTACGAGCATTATTTAATCTCTGCCAACGTTTCGAAGGTCAGTGGCATTAATAAATAATTTAAATCAAAATATGAAATCACTGCTTAAAGTAAAAAAAATTAAAAACCGCACAGAAAACCGCAGATAACATTTACCGCAGCTCTTCATTTGATCATTAGTTATTAATAATACAAACTAAATACATACAAATCACTGTATTTATGTATGTAGGTATGCGTGCGTTGCACAAAGAACGCTGCTCTCGACTAATGGAATTACAAAAGCGTGCAATTATTTTCGTGATTTGCGTGCATAAAAATCTTTTGCATAAAACATGAAAGCAATAATTGTGCTATTGAATTGATTATGCAACCGAAATTGAATCGTTTCAAAGCACGATTCACGTAAACACACACACACAGACACACAGCACGTTTTATGCAATTACAATTAATTATATTACCCGACTACTGCCATTTAATTACCCAAAGGCTGCAAAAAAAATCATAAAATAAATTGTAGCAACGAACACGCTGCGAGTGGAAAAATGCGCCAACAAAATTAGATATTCGTATTGTATGAGCTATCACAAAGGCCAACAACAAAAACAACAACAAGAACACCTATGCATTCAATTGAAATTGCGCTGAATGCAAATGAACCAAAAAGCTGCAAATACGAGAATCCAATTTGGGAAACGGCAAAATTTTATAACTGACAACAAGAGTCAGCGACAACAACATGAAATGCGTTAATTAATGGCCACTAATATTCGTGTGTATGAATTTCTATGGGCATTGCATTGGTTTATTTAAAACCAATGCGATTTGATGCAATAATTTTTTTGGTATTTTGAAAACTCAAAAAAAAAAATTATAGAAAATTTGTAAAATTTTAGCACAGACAGGACGGGTGCTATGGAGTGAGAATTATCCACAACATGGAAAAGACAAAACTTAAAAAATTTGTTGGAAGTTTCAAAGCATTACCCAATGAACTTCTTGACCTATGGACAAGCGCTTATACATCAATCAGTAGTTTACTAACGCAACGACACCACTAGCAGTGCCAGTTCGGACTAACGGATATATATATTGTAACGATGAAGCACTGTAAGCTGTGCTATGCATGAATTCTTTTACGAGCATACTTTTAGGCATGCACTTTGAAGTACGGCCGGCTTGCTATAATTCCGATATGGCAAGGATGGTTCGCGAATGGTAATGGAATGTGCAAGAACCATCGGCGCGATAAGAAAACCAGTATAAAAGCAGCAGTGTGCAGCGCAGGGGGTCGAGTCTGTGTTGAGCAAGGAAAAGGGAAACATGCAATAGTAGTAGTGTGAAGTAGTAACAAGTGTAAATTTGTAGATAAAGCGATTGTTGGTTTCTGACTGCGTTTTGCGCTGAGTAATTGCAGTGGTTTTATTTTCAAGCACAATCCAAAACGAACTTAAAAAAGTCATTTTCAAAACAATATGTATGTTCTAGCGCATACATCATCCCAAGTAGGCTTATCAAAGACACCAACCTCCTACCTACTAGTATTGCTCTGCACAACCCAGTAATAAACTTTCACTTTCATAGGGAAGCGTCTCTACTCGGGGACAACAGATGGCAGCTCCATCACCTAGAACTGCTAATTCATCGATTGTAGATTCAGAAATTTAATTTACGATTTAATCGATTAAGGTAACCAACGCAAAGCATTGTTGAGGGCCAATGCTCTCAAGCGGAATGAACATGGAGGGGAAGAAAAGGGTCTCAAAGTGAAAATAAAAGAACTGTTTTAATGATTGGAGGAGGAAGATTGGATATTAAAAAAATAAAAATAAAATTAAGATCGATAAGTAATGGAACCGTTATATTTTTTTTTAAGTTTTTTAATCAGAAGATTTCTCTGTTATCTTAACATCGTCATTGAAACTTTTCCAGCGATTAAGTATTCAGATTTGCTTTTTATTTGTAGGTTTAACACAGTGGTATCAGAATGGGCCTCACAACAGGCCTCCCAGTGTGTTTCTGACAGAGGCAGCCACCATAAGTTATGGTGGCTATAAAAAAAATAAAATAAAATAAAATAAAATAAAATAAAATAAAATAAAATAAAATAAAATAAAATAAAATAAAATAAAATAAAATAAAAAAAAAAAAAAGTAAAATAAAATAAAATAAAATAAAATAAAATAAAAAAATTAAAAAAAATAAAATAAAATAAAATAAAATAAAATAAAATAAAATAAAATAAAATTAAAATAAAATAAAATTAAATAAAATAAAATAAAATAAAATAAAATAACTATAGAGATAAAAGAACTTAAAAAAAATTTACTTCGGTAAACGAGCTATAAAATAAAAAGTTGTTATGCTTTTTAACAACAAAAAAAACCATTCAAAATTTAAAATAAGCAAAATTTCAATACAAACTTAAATCATCAAATTGAAGTTGAGATGAATTATTCACTTAAACTTTAAATGACCAGCAGCAGTCAAACTTAAAATTTCTATTATTTTTAGGCAGCATTAATTTTTTGGCAAGTAAACCGGTTAGTTGGCGCAGTTTATTTGTGTTCCACAGCCGCCAACCAGCGTTTAGTGCCACCAAATCCAAACACTAAATTGATTTATTTTTAATTATCATTGACGTGCAGAAAATGAATAAATAAACATTGAAATTTATTACAACGTCAACATGCGCCAAAACTGGACACAAACACTCACGCACACACACACACACACACACACACAAACACACAAACACACAGCAACGCGCTGATGAACGTTTCACAATGTTCGAGCGGAAATTTTGCAAAAAGCACACGTTGCCTTTTAAAAACGCGACTATGGTAATATTTACATTCCCACACAAACACACGCACACAGACTCACATACACAAGCGAACTTTGTATGCATACATACAAACACAGATACGAGCACATAAATGTGTGCATGTGTGCGTCAGCACACGCAGCCATTTGCATGTTAGAATACTATAAATTTCCAACTCGCCGTACACACACACGCACACATACACAATTTTGCCAAAAATTTCCCCAGCTACGCAAAATAGAAAATTTGTTGCAGCAGCAATAAAACACATACACATAGAAACAAAAAATAACAGCAAAAAAAAAATAATAAAACGATAGGCCAACAAAAACAACACTTGCAAACACTTTGTCCACCATTTTGGCGCAACATAAATGGCGGCCATTGTTTTTGTTGTTCGACGCCGCTGGCGTTTTATTGTGTATTTTAATAGTTTTTCTTTGGCCGGACACAAGTTGTCGGTGACGAGTGGGCGGCGTGCGAACAAACGACCGACCGAAGCGTGTTTGCGTTTTTGCAGCGGCCAAGCGTCAAACAACAACACTAAACATCTCCTACTCCAACAATTCAACGCATTGAAATAGAAAATGTTTTAGCATTTCTTGTTGTTGTTTGTGGGCAAAGCTCATGCAGCAAGTGGGAAGGGGGGAAGGTAGAAGCGCAGTGGCAGTTTTTTCGTTACTTCCATATGAAGTGAAACGAAATTGCTAGCTCACACTTTATCGTGCAACATACTTCAATGAAATGAATAACTCACCAAGTTGAACGGAGAGCAAATAAGAAAAAACTTAGACCACGGAGGGAAAGAAAAATACAGTCAAATTTAGCTGGCAATCATTTTCTGAAAGGAGATGCGGATCACCAAATTGGTTCCAGTACATCTAAGTTGCTGCCATTTTTTTCTTTTAAAGGTCAGAGGGTACTATACAAAAATACAAACTCAAATCGTTAAGAATTTGGTGCATCAGGCAAAAGTGTTGCATGAAAATTGTTAAACACTTTTTGTTTTGAGGAAGAGAAAAATCAAATAAAAATGTTTTTGTTTTTTCACTGCGACTAGAAACAGTAAGATCACCTGTGCCACCTGCTGTACACCATGGCTCACTCTGTCCATGGACAAAGCCTAAGGCGATTCTCCCTGAGTCTTTAAATCGATCCTGAACATGGCAACTGCTTCTGTTCATCACTGGAAGAAACCGCATTTAAATAGAAATCCCGATTTATTCTGACCCTGAATCTATACTCTATAAGGCAACTCACTGGATTCATCACTGGAATAAACCGCGTTTATAAAGGGATTCCGATTTCTTCTGACCCTAAGTCGATCCTCAATAAGACAACTCGTTGGGTTCATACTGGAAGAAACTGTGTTCATGAAGTGATCCCAGTTGCATTTGTCTTTGAGTTGATCCTCCATATGTCATCTCGTTGGGTTCATCACTAGAAGAAACAGCGTCCATAAAGAAATCCCGATGTTTACTGTCCCTGAGTCGACCCCTAATACGGCTAGTTGTTGGGTTCATTATTAAAAGAAACCGCATTTATAAAGAGATCACGGTTTCTTCTGACACTAAGTCGATCCCTAATAAGGGAACTCGCTGGATTCATCATTGAAAGAAACCACTTTCAAAAAGAGATCCCAGGATCTATGTTCCCTGAGTCGATGCTTAATACGGTAGTTTATTGAGTTCATCATTGGAAGAAACTGTGTTCATAAAGAAACCCCAGTTGCTTTTGTCTCTGAGTCGATTCTCAACACGACAGCTTATTCAGTCCAGAAACAGCGTCCAGAAGCAGCGTCCATAAAGAGACCCCGATGTTTACTATCCCTGAGTCGATCCTTAATATGACAGCTTCTATGTTTCATCACTGGGATCTAATTATTGGAATTAATCCCGTTAAATGGCGCTTCTCGTCTAGCGATGTTTACTGGAGCTGCGAAGATAACAAATGAATGATATCGTTACATCACTTGCTGTGCCATTGCTGGACTTTGCAGGGACCCCAACTCCACAATGAAGAGACACGATTCCTCATAAACCTAAAATTGTACATCTACCCTTCTTTATCAAGAAGTCGAACAACAGTTCCTTCTCTCGGATACAGATTGTTGGTTCATTCCACAATATAACAGAAAGGCATTAGTAAAGGCCTAGTTGGGTCTCGGAGTTAAGGCCTACAATACTCACACCCCTTCCTTAAATAACCTAACTTAACTTTAAGGAGACTCTTCCACATATACGCGAGGGTTGTGATTGTACTAGATTCACAGGTTAAAGTTAAGGAATTCCAAGAAACTGAATATCCTACGGTTCTGAATGTGATTCAGGAGCACCAGATGGGTTTCTGAGATCATAACATAAAGAAATGATAGAAGATATCTGTCGTCTGGGGAAAATTTCTTTTATTAAAAACTTAATAAGGCTTCCTAACAGAAAAAATTACACTGAAACCAGTAACTTGAAAGGTTTTTCTTAAAAAAAAAATAATTTTCAAAATTACATAGAACTTGTTTTATCCACAGTAAGACCTTTTTTGTATATATAACTTATTCCAAACATATTATTAGAAATTTGGAATTTTAAGGGTCTCAAAAGGTCCACCAACCAAATGGAATAAAAGCTGCTCATTTACTACCTTTGGGGCTAGTTCACTCCCTCCTGGACTGGATTTTCAACTGTTCTTCTCACTTAGTTAACATGCAAATATTATTTCATCTTTTTACAGAATAAATTCTGTGGTCAATTCTTTCTATCTCTGTACTCAAAGGGTTCAACACTTTTGTTTAAACTACTCGATTGCGGTCATTTATAAGAAATGTTTATTTACCAGGTATGCGGTATGAAACCGGTAATTATTTTTGAAAAAAACACGTTTATTGTGAGGAAATGATTACAATTTTATTCTTCAAAGTAATGGCCATCGCTAGCTACACATTTTTCCCATCTCTCAGGCAATTTATGGATGCCTCGCCAAAAAAATGTTTCGTCTTTTGCCTGAAACCAATCATCGATCCATTTTTTTACTTCTTCGTGAGAATCGAAGCGCCGTTCCCTTAATGCGTGGCCCATCGATGCGAACATGTGATAATCCGAAGGCGCCAAGTCTGGTGAGTAAGCCGCATGAGCAAGAGCTTCCCAGTTGTACGATGCAACCAATTCTTTGGTGGCTCTAGTGCGGTGTGGTGGTGCGTTGTCATCGAGGAAAATCACTTTGTGTTGCCTGGCTTCATATTCTGGGCGTTTTTGGCGTATAGCACGGTTCAAATCGGCCAATTGTTGTTGGTAACGTTCACCGTTAACCGTTTCACCAGGTTTTAGAAGGTCATACCATATGACACCACGCTGGTCCCAGAAAACACATAGCATGGCCTTCTTTCCGAAGCGATCTGGCCTTGCGGTCGATTGCGCACTTTCGCCGCGGGTAACATACGATCTTTTTCGTTTGGGATTCTTGAAATAGACCCACTTTTCATCACCAGTTACGATTCGATGCAAAAACTACTTTCTTTTGTACCGGGCGAGCAGCATTTCACAAGTGGTTTTTCGGTTTTCTTGCTGCCTTTCAGTCAGTTCATGTGGCACCCATCTACCGACCTTTAAAATTTTTCCCATTGCTTTTAAACGTTTTCCGACGGTCCGACGGTCAACACCCAATTGTTCTGCGAGCTGTTCTTGCGTTTGGCCATCATCTTCATCGAGCAATGCTTGCAATTCGGCGTCTTCAAACATTTTTGGTGGCCGGCCACGCTCCTCGTTTCTCACATCAAAATCACCACTTTTAAATTTATTGAACCACTCGTTACACTGTGTGCGACCAAGAGCATGCTCGCCGTAAGCTTCCACAAGCATTCGATGCGATTCAGAAGCGTTTTTCTTCAAATGGTAACACAAAATTAACTGTGTCCGCAAATCGTAATTTGTAGGCACGTAATCCGACATTTTCCGGAGCGTCAAACAATGCGTTGTTGGATGAAACTTGACAAATTGTGAACTGAATATTGTTGACATATGACAGAAGAAGTAAACATGACATTTGGTACGGTTCCGAAGTTTATAAATATTCGGCTATTTACCGCTAGATGTCGTTGCCGGTTTCATAGGCGCATACCTGGTAGAATGCAGTTCTATGATCTATGAATTTAAATTCTAACATAAATGTGTTTGCTTGCATAATATCTCGATAGACTCCATTTAGTTTTGACTCACCTGCAAGTAGAAAGAACAATAAACAAACTAGTTGATGGTAAACAAAAATATCAGCTAGAAACAGTTATTAAAAATGTGTGATCAATTAAAGCTATAAACACCTCAATATTAATTCTTAACAAGTGACCTAAGGTATTTAGCAGATTACATGTCATCAGCTGCAGTTCAAAATTGATTCATTCACAATCAAATGCATAAAAAATGTTAAATTTCTTCTATATTTTTCATCCTGACACAACACATAAAAACTGATATTAACTCGACTCGACAAAAAGTTCTTTGATACGACTTTGAATCAGAAGACGTATCAAAGACAATGCAAAATCGATGACATGAATCATATATGATTCAAGGGACATGTTTAGTTGCATCTTGAAAAATAAACATTATTTCAAACAAACAAAATACTTAAGTAGAACGTCATTGTACATTTAACAATCATCAATCGTCATAGCACAAAGTTTTGATTCATATCGCATTCATGATAATTTTACAGTGAAAGCCGCTTCAGTAGCTCCTCTCTTAGCTTCCCTCTCAAGTATATCCCGTTTAAATAACCAACCTGTACTCATGTATGCTTAAGTACTCAACCAGCTTAAGTACTCCACTCGCTTAAGTACCTCAAATAAATTGCATTTATAGGTGAGGTACTCGTACTTTTGTGGCTTTTAAAGGTACTGCGAATCTGCTAATCATTGACACATATGCAATTTTCTTATAATGACAAATGGATATCGAAATGAATCCTAAATTTCACATTTCACAATTTCACATCTAAATTTCAGTGCCTCAACACAGGTGTCCTGACTCTCATGAATCATATGAAGAATTATCAAATGGAAATTTACTATTTTGTTGCCATTGCTACTAAAATTCAAGCCAAAATTTCTTTAATATGCTTGAAATTTATATCCCAACCATGCGCTCAGATTTTTGACTCCCTTTAGATTTTTTGGTCAACATTCCACCAGCCACAACACCCAGAACTCAACCACTACTGCAAAAGTTTATGAGAGCGGAAGCGAAAATTTTATAGTTAGTTATATTTGTTCATTCGTTTGTTTGTTTTTTTGCTTGTGCGTTGGTTTTTGTTTGTTTTCTCACTATGTGTGCGTGTGCAGTTGCACCAACACATGTCACAATTAGTTGGGAAGCACTGCATTGCGAATAGTAGCGCAAAGCAGCACAAAGCATTGCAGTTCACGTACGAAAATAACCAACGAAAATAAATAATAAAAGGAACACATAGGAAATAACAACAAATTAGAAATAATTTTACGTAAAATAATTACGTGCGTAGTTTTTCTAAAATATTAGAACAAACATACAAATATAAATTAAGTTTTGCGTATGTCTGCGCGTTGTTGGTGCCTTGTTGATGGCATACAAAATTAGCCAACTATGGCAACGCCAATGAGTTTATGAGAAAAAAAGAGAAACCACTTAAATCAGACTTCATCTCAATTTGGAAAATATATCACAACTATTAGTTTTTGAATCTAATAGTTCAGTGAAACCAGAAGCAACACAGCTGCTTTGCTTTAAATCTGCTAAAGATACCAAGTAAGCATGAAACACATCCATGTTGTTTATTTTCTGTGCACATGTATCCGTGTGTGTGTTTTTGTTTATCTGCCCAAAGGATACAGTTGCAATTTCTTAATTACACCTAATTAAGCTCCTTGTGAAGCCGGTGCCGTTACCGTTGCCGATTTCTCACGGTGCACTGTTCATACATCCGGTGCATAATAATCCAATGTTAATTCCATTCGTCCTGTTTTCATGTCTCGGTTCGGTTTTTTTTGTTGTTGTGTTTTGCTGTGCAGCAAATTTTACAATGAATTTCTCGCTCATTAGGGCGAGCGCGGGCGCGTTGCAGCTAGCAAAATGCGGAAAATGTACTTTGGAGCAACATTCACACACACACACACACACACATACACTCACACATTCGCTGCAGACCAGCAGCAACGTCAGTCAGTGTGCCGTGGGGTAATGAAGGCGGCAGGCAGCATGGCGAGTTGTGCGCCTTTGCTCATTACATGAAAATTCGCAAACAAAACAAAAGCAGTTATGTTGTCGTTGTTTTGTGTTTGTCGTCGTTGTTGTTGTTGTTAGCTAAGAGCGCTAACTGCATGCAGCAGCCGCATTATGGATCGTTGTGCACTTGTGCAACTGCGACGTCTATGTATGAGTAGTTGTTGAACGCTCGTATGTCAGTGTGTGTGCCGCGCTCAGCACGATTTCGTTGCCAATGCGCACTCACACACGCACACACACACACAATACATGCACACGTGCACGAGCACAAAGTAATTTGCACGCGGAAACGGATATGTAAGCGCGCAAAATTCGAAAAGTGGCACACGCGCTGAGGCAAAACAACGAAACGGCGCCAGCAACGGCAACGGCAACAGCAGCAAATGCGATACATGCCGCACATGCGGCTTGATTGAAGAATGTGCCTACCCTTGCAGCTATTGGCATTCGCGCGACACACACAATTTATGTGGTCGCTGTGTGCTTGTATGTGTGTGTGTTGTTGCTGACACAAATTCGTGGTCGTTGCATGTGCGCACAGTTCACGTCGCTGCACTCGCATATGGCATCCAGTAGGCCAGTGGGCTAAGAGGTAATTGAATTGAAAATCCAGAAGAGCTTCAAAAATCTTAAACTATGTTGCACGAAAATTGCTTAAAGAAATATAAATTGTACAAAAACAAATATTATAGAGTGAAGTTTATTTAGTGAGTTGTGCACATATCACATATCTTTTTAATTAATATTTTAAAAATTAAGTGTTTTCCATAGTCTGTAAGTAATTCAACTGTAGACTGAATATGAAAATAAATAAATAAAGAAATAAGTAAATAAATAAATAAATAAATAAAATCTGTGATGGAAATTTTTATTGTTGTAAGGAAGTCTAGTCTAGTCTAGAAACTAGTCTAGTCTAGTCTAGTCTAGTCTAGTCTAGTCTAGTCTAGTCTAGTCTAGTCTAGTCTAGTCTAGTCTAGTCTAGTCTAGTCTAGTCTAGTCTAGTCTAGTCTAGTCTAGTCTAGTCTAGTCTAGTCTAGTCTAGTCTAGTCTAGTCTAGTCTAGTCTAGTCTAGTCTAGTCTAGTCTAGTCTAGTCTAGTCTAGTCTAGTCTAGTCTAGTCTAGTCTAGTCTAGTCTAGTCTAGTCTAGTCTAGTCTAGTCTAGTCTAGTCTAGTCTAGTCTAGTCTAGTCTAGTCTAGTCTAGTCTAGTCTAGTCTAGTCTAGTCTAGTCTAGTCTAGTCTAGTCTAGTCTAGTCTAGTCTAGTCTAGTCTAGTCTAGTCTAGTCTAGTCTAGTCCAGATTTCAATACTGATGGCTTGTTTTTAAATAATTTTTTTTAAGAAATCTACAAATTTTTTCTACTAATATTTTGATAAAGTCTTAAGGAATGTTTGGATTTTAGAAAAAATAACAATTGGCAGCAATACTGGAATATTCGAGAGCAAGTTGCAAGCATGGCATACTTTTAGGGGCATGGTAAACCTAAACCCATGTTCATTTCCTTTCTAAACTCTCATTTTCTCGTTTCTCGTTTAAGTATTTCACATTGTTAATTAGTCTGAAAGAATTGTATTCAAAGACTGAATTAAAATACTTAAATAAAATTAAATTAAAATAAAATTTTAACAATCGAAGAGACGACTCAAGGCGATACTGGGATATTCGAGAACGAGCTGCGCTAGAAGAAAACAGGTATAAATGGCAGCCGGGTAAGGCGCAGAGAAAAAGCTCCCAACTCGCCGTTCGGAATCGGCATAAATCTGTAGGTCCCTTCCATCCGGGTACAAATTCGCACGCAGAACACGGTTGGTTGCGGGTAGCTAACCCTTAGTCTTGTAATCGGACTGTCGTGTCAGTCAAGAAGAAGAAGAAGAGGGTAAAGCGCAGAGGAAAGATTATGGTTTTGACAAGCAGTTTGACAAGGCAAAATCTTGTGGAGGCCCTATGCTCCAGAGAGGAGTGAACAAGGAATAAAAAAGAAACAACGGTGCAACACAAAGTAGCAAAGATAATGTAATGAGTAACAATAGTGGAAATTGTAGTGTACAATTTTAAATAAAGTGGCTACAAGTGGTGAACTGCTTTGAAAAAATTCAGTGTGTTTTATTGTTGAGCACAATTCAGTGAAACGAACTACGCCTGCTAACGCAGAATCCATTTTGGAAACAACACAAAATTTACAAATAGAGATGGAAAGCATCCAAAGCCAAAGTGTGAGACTTGAACCCACTAAAACTTATCTACTGGGGCACAATAGATCAACTTTGGTCTCAGTGCATATTTCCCCTTTAAAATCTATCTTTAACTTATCTACTGGCCGTTGTTTCCCTTGAAAACGTCGTTAGGCATTTCGTCAGAAGGCGTTACGAGCTAAGAGCGAAGAGGTCTATTAAAGGGTCAGTCCATGTTTCTGGTCACCCACTTTGAATTCAGCCCTTGATTTCGAATATCACTGCCCCGTAGTCACTGGCCGTCCATTGTCCCTGGTTAGCAAGTATTGACCCATCAGCTGGCGCTGGTTCCTTCGGAGCAGGACCTCCACCGATAATACATGGTTCCAAATTTCAATGAAAAGAAGTCTAGAATTAACAGCTTGGTCTCTTTGCATCATCGAAGTCTTTGTAACACAATTAAAAGTCATTGACTAGTTGACTTAGTTGGAATATTCTAATGCAGCTCAAATATTTGAACGAAAGGTGATTATACAAGGTGACACAAAAGTCATCACTCGATAGAAAGATGCTGTAATATTTGAAAATGGTAGCAAATGTCAATTTTGCTTTGATATTTGCAAAGTAATTAGATACAAAATACACATCGATAAGACATGAATTGCCACATCGCCGCACATTGCATAATAAGAAAAACAGAAATTCTGAAGGCTGCTTTTCAAATTTGCCTTATCTCTCCTTTTTCAGAACTCTTCGTCTATGATAACAAACTTGAGAGTCTTGAAGCTTGTCAAGCTTGGCATGCAAGAATCTGATGCCGTAATGAATAATGTATCATTTTTTCGAATTAATAAAAATAAAATTATATCATCAAATAAATATAAACCAAAAGCAGATCTAAAGATTTTCATTCAAGTGACAGTTTTTGCGCCACTTTGTACTTTAAAACACTGAGCTTGATGCCTCTTTAGAGATTTAGCAAGCTTTTGTTGGACTTTGTGGTGAACTGCATTAGTTCTGCTCAGATTTGTTGCACTCACTATGAACTTTGTGAATGTCCTTTCTCACCCTTTTATAGGTAGGTAGGTACCTACACCTTTCTATACTGAAGCAAGAATGTTTTCAATGCGAGAATGTTTTTAAAACTATATTTTACAAATTTGTTTAGCAAAATTGTCATACAATTTATGCATTTATTCATTTTATTTCAATTTTTTTGAGTTAGCTTTGTGCATATTTGAAATGTGAGAGCAGTAAACTGCTTTTCATGTTCGCAATAGAGTCGAAAAAATGGGTCACACTTGCAACTACCAACCGCAACAATGCCAACAAAAACATAAAAGCAATGAAAACTTAAATGTATGTATGTGTATGTGTGTGTGTCAATTGCAACCAACACTAACACTGCATTCCTGCAGTGTTAGTGTTTCACTTCAATTGCACGAACCCTAAAAAGTTAAGCACTGCTGCGCAAATCGTCGCCTGAGAAAACAAATGTCGTATGTCCTACTAAGCTTAATGGAACATACGACATTCGTTTTCTGAGGCGACGAAATGTGTTTTGCAAGCGAAAACAACACACATCAGCATTGCATGGAATAGAAATTATGCCGCCCTCTGCACTCACACATGCGATGTGGGCCACAAACAAATATGCTCATTGCTTGCAGCGGCAAATGTGATAGAGCAGACTGCGTGTGTGTGTGTGTGAATGGATACTTTACTGGCGCACAGAATGCGTGGCAGCCAAGATAAATGCGCAAAATGCGTGCGCAATTTTTTTCGTTTCGCTTATGCGAGATGCCATTTTCCGGTGATTAAGTGTTGATAAAACGACGCCAGTCGTCGAGCAGAGCAAAGCAAACCGCACACACACACACACATACACCAACAAAGATGCGAGTGAAAAGAAAGCAGTTCAGCGGTCGCTACTGCATCAGTCTAACGGACTACATGACGCTGAATAAATAGACTGTTCGGCTGCTCGCCATGGGGGCGTATGAGTAACACGTATTGTGCAATGTGTAATTTGTTGTTGTGCGCTTATGAAACGTAATGCAGAAATTAATCACCGACCAAAACGGCACAAGTTGCAATTTTTCTTTCAACACACGGCTTCCGCTGCGGCTCTCACTCGCCAACGCGCTTGTGGCGTGACCTTTGCCACGTGACAGCGCACAATATGGTCGCAGCGGTCGGGCGCCTTTGACGTGTATGTTAAAAGGCATTTAATAAGCAACCCAGCTCATACATTATGGCTTCAATATGCCAACACATAACTTTACCAGTGTGAATGTGTCTATGTGTTTGTTTGTGCACTGCTTTGCAGTGTGGTTTGCTGTGTGCCAATGCAAAATAAATACAAATTGCAATAACAGCTTCGTTCGTTTTCAACGTTGTTTTCTTTGCATCTCTACAACAAAAAAACCACCTTTGAGTTGCTATTTAAACATCTACAAAAAAAACTTAAATAGGAAAACGTGCTTTTTCATGCGTTTGCATATTGCGCGCGTGCGACAAACTCATTTGCCGCCGTCGCCACTTGCTCGACATCGTTTTGTGCTGCACGCTTATCATCAAACACACAAAAAAAGTTCCTGTCTGCAGCGTTTCTTATCTTGAGCGCTAAATTTCCTGCGGCCATTCGCCAATTAGGTTTATTTTTCTGCTCATCTTCTTCTGTGTCGGCTGCTGCCGCCGCTTCGTTCTCTGCTGCCTATGAATTTTTTGTATATATTTTTTGTAGCAGTACGCAAATTGAGAAATAAACACATGAAACTGCAACGTTGATGACAATTTATTTAATTTGTTGCTAGTGGCGAACGCTTTTAAACACACACACACACACATACACATACAAGGTGCCATGTGCCTTGCGGTCTTTGAGAAATACAATTTCAACAAAGACGTACGTCTGTCTTCAAAAACATCAACGCCACCTCAAACCCACGGCAGCACTTTTACCACAATTATTTGTTTTGCGCTGCTTCTTATTTTTCTTCCTCTTCTTCTTCTAGTTGCTTTTGAAATATATTTTCAAGCGCAAATTGTCTGCTGCAATTGCAGGTAATTTAATATTTGAATTGCCAAAGCACAGTGCGGCAAAATGAAAATGAATTAAGACGCAATCATAAAATTTGTTTTTGCTTTTGTTGGACTTTTTTTATGCATACTTTTGTGCTTATGACAAATGTTGCTGTTCGCAGAAGAAACAGAGCACACTTTAAGGCGACGTGATGGGTGTGAATGCATGTGTGCGAGAGAGAAAGAGAGACAGCATTATGCAGAATTTAAATGTCTTCTGTGCATTGCTATCTACGAGTACAGTACGTGAGTGCAAGATGTGTGGTTAGCACTGACCTACGAACTGGTGAATAGCCAAATTTTTAGATACTACAAACTGAACGTGACTGCAATGCGGAATTGTACTCGCACGACAACGCACACGTTTCTTAGAGAGAGATGGGAGATATTTAAAACTGACATGAATTGTTCGCTTGCAAAGAGTGCCAGGAATTTTTAGTAATGTTTAATAAATTTTAATACTGTTGCGGAAGAGATATTCAGAGGTATTTTTCGTGTCATACAAAGACATAAATTAAATGCCTAAAAATTCAGGAAAAGAAGAAAAGGGTAAACAATTATTGGTTAAGATTTATAAGCCGAATGTAAAATATGTAAAAATTTTAAAATAATCTGCACAAAATAAATTAATGTGCGCAACATTGCTTTTTCATTTTTATTATTATTTATTTGTATTTACTTTATTATTTTTTCGTAGAAACAGTTTGCCTTAAAAAAAGTGAAACTAAGAACAATCGCAGCGTAAACCGCAAAATGTCCGAAATGACTGACTATACCAAACATGGGTATTGCTACTAAACCATCAAGAAACTGAAAATAAAACGCATCATATACTTCATTTTTATAATGAAATTACTACAAAAACCCAGCTTTAAAGAAGCCAAAATACAGTAAAGCAGAGAAGAGTATTCTCTGTCTCAGTCTTTCTAAGTCTAAGTCTAAGTCTAAGTCTAAGTCTAAGTCTAAGTCTAAGTCTAAGTCTAAGTCTAAGTCTAAGTCTAAGTCTAAGTCTAAGTCTAAGTCTAAGTCTAAGTCTAAGTCTAAGTCTAAGTCTAAGTCTAAGTCTAAGTCTAAGTCTAAGTCTAAGTCTAAGTCTAAGTCTAAGTCTAAGTCTAAGTCTAAGTCTAAGTCTAAGTCTAAGTCTAAGTCTAAGTCTAAGTCTAAGTCTAAGTCTAAGTCTAAGTCTAAGTCTAAGTCTAAGTCTAAGTCTAAGTCTAAGTCTAAGTCTAAGTCTAAGTCTAAGTCTAAGTCTAAGTCTAAGTCTAAGTCTAAGTCTAAGTCTAAGTCTAAGTCTAAGTCTAAGTCTAAGTCTAAGTCTAAGTCTAAGTCTAAGTCTAAGTCTAAGTCTAAGTCTAAGTCTAAGTCTTAGTCTAAGTCTAAGTCTAAGTCTAAGTCTAAGTCTAAGTCTAAGTCTAAGTCTAAGTCTAAGTCTAAGTCTAAGTCTAAGTCTAAGTCTAAGTCTAAGTCTAAGTCTAAGTCTAAGTCTAAGTCTAAGTCTAAGTCTAAGTCTAAGTCTAAGTCTAAGTCTAAGTGTAAGTCTAAGTCTAAGTCTAAGTCTAAGTCTAAGTCTAAGTCTAAGTCTAAGTCTAAGTCTAAGTCTAAGTCTAAGTCTAAGTCTAAGTCTAAGTCTAAGTCTAAGTCTAAGTCTAAGTCTAAGTCTAAGTCTAAGTCTAAGTCTAAGTCTAAGTCTAAGTCTAAGTCTAAGTCTAAGTCTAAGTCTAAGTCTAAGTCTAAGTCTAAGTCTAAATCTAAATCTATGTTAAATGAAGAAAAATGTTTGAACACTTACAGCCAACTTCAAATATTCTACAAAAAAATTGCACAACATTTGTTCAATCAACTGTTGCACTCATCTGGAAGTCACAGACCTCGAAGAATAAAATTGCCAATAAAAAAGGTTCTGCCTCCCACTCCATCATACAGTTTCTAGTTCCTCTACTCTCTACTTTCTACTCTACCCTCTATTTTTATTTAGATCGACAGACAATCCTGTCAACAACCCTGGCAGAAAAACACAACCAATTAACGTAACCAACCCAAGGCAATGTCTTGTGGAGGCCCTATGCTTCAGAGAGCAGTGAACAAGGAACAAACAAAATTTAGGTAGGAGTTTGATTACTGACACATCCAGCACCAAATAACTTCATTGTCGTCAAGAAACGAAAGGTCTATGAGAATAAAATTTTTATCAATAAAAAACTGCTACATCCCAACTGGTGTCCTCCATCCCTGTACAGACTTGCACACACATCAGGGCGAGACCAGCCCTGAAAATAGAGGCTCTTCTTCTTCTTCTTCTTCAACGGTGGCCATTATGTTGTGCATTATCACCTTAACCACTGTAAGCTTCCGTTTTCTATGATTCTGAGTAAGTTTCTTTCATTATCTGGGACCTTGCAATCTTTCAGTGATCTGCTGGTCTGTAAAGCAAAGGTTCCGGTCTACCTTTCTACAGTGGTTAGGACGGAGCCAGTCTAGGCAGGAGTCCCCACTGTGTTGTAATGCCGGAAGGCGGGTGCCACAGGGGGTCGAACGCAGGGGGTTGTTTTTATGCGGTAAAAATCCGTAATGCTGGTGCTGGAGCATTGGTATCTTACGAAGATTTTCCACCTCCGTCAGAAAACAGAAAAAAAAACAGTACTTAGTCTCTTCCACACACACATGTATGTAGGTATAATTGCAACTTTAACGCTACCGTAAACCTCAACTCAACCTTCCTTAGTACATAGAAAGCAACTTATTGTCTTAAATGTTTTTAAACAATTTTTTCTCATTTAATTTTGAATTTTATAATTGTTATTTGTATTTTGAATTTTCTAATTTTTCTTATTTTCAATATTCTTATTTTCAAATTTAATTTATTTTTAAATGTGTCTCATTTAATTTTAAGTTTTATAATTATTTGTATTTTGAACTTTCTAATTTTCTTAATTTTTAACATTCTTATTTTCAAATTTAATTGTTTTTAAAAAAATTGTACTCATTTAGTTTTGAATTTCATAACTAATTTTTATTTAAATTTTTAATTTTCCTAATTTTCAATATTTTTATTTTCAAATTTAATAATTTTTTTTAAATGTGTCTAATTTAATTTGAATTTTATAATTCTCATTTTTATTTTGAATTTTAGAATTTCTATAATTTTCAATATTCTTATTTTCAAATTTAATTATAAAAAAGATGTGTCTCATTTAATTTTGAACTTTCTAATTTTCAATATTCTTTGAATTTTCTAATTTTCAATATTCTTATTTTCAAATTTTTAATCCATACAAAATATCTCTCGCTCCTGCTTGACCACCGCAAAAGCCTCTGCAACACTTCAAATCAATTTCATACATCAAACGACAACCAACCAAAAAAAAAAAGATCAATTTCCTGATTTTCGTATCAGCCAGTTGAATAAGAGAAGACTTTGAAAATTATTTGGGGAAAAAAATAAATTGTATTATATCAAATCATAGCTCAGGTAGTGCATAGAGATTGCATTCGCCGTAATGCAAACCTTAAATTGCAACAGCAACAAAGCAAAACTGCAACACACAAACTGCAACGGACGAGTAACCAAATACAAAGCATTTCCATTAAAGCGGCAACCGTCGGCGCCGCACCACGCCCCACTTGTGTCGCAGTTTGGCAACGGCATTGACTGATTGTGATTGTGTGGGCATTGATGAAATTCTTTCATTTCCATTACCCGAACCAATGTCAGTGCTTTTGTGGCTGTGGCTGTTGCTGTTGTTGTTATATGTTGCTGTCGTTTATACGCCATGCTTCGAGTAAAAGTATTTATTTATTGTTGTGCTGGTGCAATCTGATAAAATTCAAATGTAAACGAAAAATGCAGTCACTCTCGTCGTTCGGTTGTGGGTTGATTGAGGAAATTGTGACAGCGTTCGAGAAAGGCAGTGAAATTCATCAATTCGTTACTCGACTCAATCAAAATCAGATTTGATATAATTGCAATGCATTACACTGACTGAGACCATAAGGGAGAGAGAGAGAGAGAGTAGAGAGAGAGAGAGATTTTGGCAACCGGTGCACATCTTAGCACACAAAATGAAAATAGTCAAAGCAAAATGAGAGAATAATTTCAATGTTCGGTGCATTGCAACGAATCAGTTTAATTGCGGCAACATCAAGCGGGCTTACAACAAAACTAAAATCACAACAACACTACCACTGAGAACAGTGACAAAAGACACCATTTACAGCATCATCAGCAATGGCAACTAACACAACTGCAGCCTCGCTGCTCTGCTCTGACATAATCCGACCACAACAACTCGTCCGACGAGCCACACAAAGTGTCGCCAACGGCGAAAAGCGTTGCTCTTTGAAGTGAAATGTTGTCGGTTGGCAACAACAGCTACAACATAAAATAGCAGCCAAAGCCAAGCCGAGTCGCTACAATGGCTGGCAGCAGCAGAACAACAGCAACAACAACAACATCACAAATAACAAGAATAACCAAAGGGAAATGGATTGTCAACAAAATTTGCATTAATGTTTTCACAGGGCCAACAACCCATTTCGGCCCCAATCTCTTCGATTTGGCTGTGCCATCTTTCATTGCGCTGTTTGCTGTGCCTGGAATAACAACAACACAAGTGTAGCTCATAAAAATTCAACACAACACGTAGCGATGTCTAAGATGTCGGCAACTTTTCTGATTGAGATGTTTGCTAACTCGTTGCTTCTTGACATTTCAGGTGGCAAAGTGATGGGTTAAACGAGAAAATTTGGCCCAAGAATGCATAAATTTGTGTGTTATTAAAAAAAAAACTCAGAAATCACATGAGTACTTTTGATGTTGTGGGTCAATTTTTGACATATATTGGTAACATTTATGATAGACGACCAATAGACAAAATTAGTACAACATTTTCCTCACCCATGGAGTGCAGTATGCACTGGAATGACTGCAGAAAGAGAGAGAAAGAGAGACCTTAAAATTTGAAAGAGCGAATGGAAAGGCGAACTTTGGATTGAATTGGATTAATTCTCAAAAAGGTTTACATATTCGGACAAAGAGTTTGAAGGAATTTGAAGGAAAAAGAATTGTTTGTTAAATTTTATGGTATTGGTTTAATGGTATTGGTTTAGCTTACAACGGGTTAAATAAATTTTGCATCATTGCTGTCGGAAGGGGCGTGAAACTCATCAGAGACTATAATGAGGCATTGTGACAAAGAAAACAAGTTTTGCTCCAAGCTGCTTACGCAAGGAGTATCTATACCGGCTGAATAAAAAATTCACATTTTCTCATAAAAATCTAATAATTTCTTCTTAACACTCACTTACGATTGCAATTATATTCAAAGTAGGAGGTTAGTGGGGTTTCGGCAAGACATTTTGATTTTTGCTTTGTAGAAACCTAAAAGTTGACAACGTCACAAATCCGATCGTATGGGAGAAGCCCTCTGGTGTTGAATTTCTGAACCTTAATTAATTTTGTATTTTTTGTACACAAGAATATTCGCTATCGCTGAATAAATCATTTAAATCGGTTCAGTAGTTTCCGAGTTATGATGTTTTCTTGCTTACTTAACTACTACATCTACAAGTGGGGAGCCAATGGCATAGAAAATGGCCAGTTTTGTATGGCAGCCCCTTAAGACTTGGAGTTAGCGGGTAGATATGTTTGGAAGAAACATTTGGAAGAGAAAATAAATGGGTATCGGTCATACATTTGATACATATGGGGGCAACTTGGGAGCAATGGGAGCGCATTTTATAAAAACGACCATTTTGTAGGGGAACCCCATTAAGGGTTGGAGATGGGGTATAAATATGTTCCAAAGAAATGTTCAGTAAAGAAAATTAGAGGGGTCGTTGATAGATTTTAACCCTCTAAGAGCAACTTCTGAGCAGCAGTGGAGCAATTTGTCGAATTTTCTCAGCTATTTTGTGAACTTTGACCTCGATGAGACGCCATTTAGCCCCACCCTAGCCCCAAAATTTGTTTATTCATGCAATTTTTTACCAAACCGCATAAAATGAGAGGTTGCGGAGCATCGAAATCGAAAAATCGTCCGCTAATTCCAGTCTACTCTACGGTTTGGTTGATCTTTAATATGAAGATTTAGTCTCTCTAGCATTCAATTCCAAGATGTGATCCGGTGAATTTGAACATTAAATACACAAATCCAATGATGGTTCAAGAGTTTGACTCTACAATTTGTGTTTTATGTAGGAAAGAGGCTTTTTGTGACATTATCTTTGGAATATATCGTATGATCTCTATTTTATAGTTAGTATATGTGATCCACAGTTTGAAGATATAGTCCACAGACAGTATTAAATTTCAAGGTATTACCTGCTTTTCACTTTTGATTTGAGATTCTCACTTTTCAAAATTTAAAAACTGAAGGTCCGAACTCTACAAATTCTATAAATTTATACTCCACAATTTCTATATTTCTTGCAATGCAGGACTTTTCAAAATTTAGAAATTGAAGGCCTGAACTCTAAAAATTCTGTACCATTTTTTACTCTAAAATTTCTATATTTCTTGCAATGCTAGACTTTTCAAAATTTAGAGATTGAAGGCCCGAACTCTAAAAATTCTCTACAATTTTTACTCTAAAATTTCTATATTTCTTGCAATGCTAGACTTCTCAAAATTTAGAGATTGAAGGCCCGAACTCTAAAAATTCTGTACAATTTTTACTCTAAAATTTCTATATTTCTTGATATTGTAATAAAGCACTTTCATTCATTCATTCATTTCTATATTTCTATATTTTTTGCAATGCTCGAATATTTAACGATCTGTACAATTCTCTCCAACAGAGACAATTCTGTCTCTACAATTTCTATGTTCTTTGCAATGTTCAAACATTTCATGGCCCAAAGATGTTTTTTTATGGCATTGATGTCCGACCATCTCTATTACTCTATAGTAGGTTTTATCTACAGTTCGTACAATAGTAGTTCGTACAATTATATGTAAAATTCTATTTCAGGATATTACCAGCTTTTAAAAAGCTATGAGTTAAATTTAATTTAATTTCAGTGCAATGAACCAATGATGTTCCGAGTGTTCCCTAGTTTTACTGCACAATTTCAATACAATTTACACTCCCATTACATTTTATGGACTAAGCACCTTTTGTGTGTTGATCCTCTGCCCTTACTGAAACTTTTACTCCGAGTGATGTGGCATAAATTATTTCCTTTAAATCCCAATTTGCAACATTTATCAAACCAGATTTGAGTAGTCATTCGTCGCTCCTAACTACGCAGCGGTGCAACACAATAAAATTCTCACCTTTGCCAATAGCGATGCGTTTTTGTTGTAAAATTGCTTTTAGTTTAAATAAAACGAATGCTGCAGATTGTATCGCGAATTTATTCAACACTGAATTACTTTGAAAACGCGTTTCCGTTTGAACATCACCCCTCTCCTTTCCCCCTCACTGGGTTTAAGCTAAAAAGCAACATTTACGCATTTTTGTTGCAGGTCGTTCGTCCTCTTTGTAGTAGCTGCAGTGCCTTTTTGTGTGCCTCGTTTACTGTGCTCGCTTGTTTGTTTGTTTGTTTGTACAGGTGTTGTTGTTGTTGTTGCACGCTTTTTACCATAGCGAACACGCCTTCGTGCGCACTTTGTGCATTGTGCAAATAAAATGTCCCGCGTACATGAAAACATGTGGCAGTCGACTTGTACTGGTTTTTATTTTTGAAGTGAGTGTGTGTGTGTGTGTGTGAGTGAGGGCGTTCGATGCTATTCGGTTGAACGGCAACATGTGTAAAGCTTAAGTTGCGTTTGCGCTATTTGTGGCGTTGTGCACTTTTTTTTGCGTTAGCGAACCGTTAGCACTTGCGACCTTGCGTCCTAACCCCGCACACCCGAGTCCAGTCAAAAGTTCAGCTTTTTCATTTCATATCATTTCTTTTAAATAAAAGTGCTATTGCAGTGGGCGTTGTGCGAAGGTGTGGTCGAGCAGTGCGGGGGATGGAGCGAGCGCTTTTCAATGGAAATAGTGAAACAGATTTTCATGGATTTTGACCCACCATTCTTCGTTTCTATTTTACATTTTGTTTTGTCCTCTGGCGGACGTGTTCCTTTACAACTATTTACATCTCGTTTAAGTCCATATCGGTAGCATTCTGCGCCCACATACACCCATTACCTTTATCCAACACACACACACACACACATACACGTAAGCCTGTAAACAAACACACACACATACACACAATCGCTCTATGCGGCGGACAGTGCAAATAAATAAATAAATGAAATCGTTGAGGTAAACGTGTGAGCCTCAAATGCTTTACCAAATACAACAACAACAACAACAACAACAACAACAACAACACGAACAATACAAACTGGCCAAAGGCGAAACCCACAAAAAATACCGAAAGGATTTGCACATATGAAGTGGTAGCGGAACGGAACGAGGAGCCGAACCATTCACCTGAGCCGTTTGCCTTGTAAAAGGTGAATTCGCTTTTAAACCTTCGCTTTTACTTTTTATTTTCAGATTGTTGGTTTTTTTTCGCTTAGTGTTGTTGTTTTTTTTTATGGTTTTTGTGGCGTATTTTCGTACGTTTCCTCATTTTGTTTTGTGTAATTCCCTGAGCTTTTAAGCAAATCAAATATGTTTCTCTTTTTGCCTTTTAACGCGTCGTGAGAAAGCGCGGCGCGCGGTGTCGGGTGTTTGCGTAAAGCCACATTTAAATTTGCATGATTTCTTTGGTTGTTTCTTTGGCTGCTTTCGGTTCACAAATTTCAACTCTTTCAACGTTTTTTTTTTTCAATGAATCAATGGTAATTTTTACAATTTCTTTTTTATTGCTGCTGCTAGTTTTGGCAACACTGATTGATTGCTATGAATTCTTTATTTTCAACAAGATGTGTTAAATTTATTGACATTTTAATTGCAGTGAAAATTGAACTTTTGTGAATTGCAAATCTTAAACCAAATGCTCAATAAGACTTGAGACATATCTTCCTTTCTTATGCATTGGCGGTACATAGATGTAGAAAGACTGATACTTCTCTATGACCCTTTGATGTGGTGGACTGCCATAAAAAAATGACATATCACAAGAAATTGAAAAAGATTCAGCGCTTGTACAACAGAAGCTCTAGGAACCCATTGAGCGGCACTTAGGAGGGTTTTCAACCTTCCATCTAGCGACCTCTATGCAGAATGCCTGGCAGCCAAATCTGCAAGTTTTTCAAAAGCTACAGGACAGTTTACATGCAGATCTTTCAAACATAGCTCAATAGGTCAAAAGACAGTGGACAGCAACGACTACATCACTCTGCTGCTCAATTTTGAAAAAAGGATAAAAGCCTAAATTGAAGGAAGGAAGGACAAGAGATACAGGGATGATTGAGAAACGACCAAGGAAGTTGGAGCAGGAGTTTTCTGCCCGCAACTGAATATCAAGCAACCGTGACCAGGTAAAACACTTCGCCTTTGTGGAAGGAAACAAAAACTATAAACTGCGAACTGTTTGACTCTTAAAAATAAATAAAAATGTTAATCTAATTTTAGTTTGATTTTAATTTGTATATTTAAATATTGATTTTTGATTATTTTCATTTCTATTTGATCTTAATTTCTTCTACATCTACTAATCAGGTTGATCATTTAGATTTAGATGTAATTAATGTCTTTGCTACATAAAGTCATCTCGGCCATCACTGCTGCTTATCTCTCGGGTTAGTGTTGCCACACTAAACAGTTCTTGCTTCAAATGTGATGCACCAGAATGTACAGCAACAGAAACAATAACAATCGAATAGATGTAGCAATCAACCGACACCGAGAAGGTTACCTGCAGTTGGACAAAGGACCAAGAGGGATACTTCGCCCGCAATTAATCGAACTGGCTTTTTCGTTGGTAATATTCTTTTCGAATACATAAAGCAGTTCGCTTCTAAAAGTTACTTGCACAAAGTACCTTTTTTTCGAAAAGTACCTTTTCATACGTGCAACTGATAACACTGTGCGACAAAAATCCAAAAATTTCAAAAAAGGACGAAATTCAAGGATGTAGTAGTGTACATATTACTCCTTAAAATACATTTTTTTTCAAAAAACATATTGAAAAATTCCAAGGATATTCAAGGATAAAGTTTAAAAAGGACATTTTCAAAACCTCTTCGTCCTTTTGCACTAAAACATTAAATTTTCTCAGATTCTAAGGGTTTTTCTTTTTCATTTGATACCCATAGTGTTATTCTACAATGCGCTCAATTCTTGAAATAATTCCTTGAAATAAACATGTCCTTGAAATTTCAAAGTCCTTTAAAAAAAAATTCTGACATCAGAGATAAAAACTAAAAACGCAGTTTTACTACATTTGGCCCCTAGTTTTGCGAGTATATCGATTTTTTGTGTGTAAAATTTGTTGTCGCACAGTGTAATTTCTGACCTCCAAGACATCCACTGAACGGGATTTCCTTTCACAACCTTACAACAATCAAAGCCATACCAAAGAAAAACCAGCGTATTTTTATGTCAAATTGCAATATTTTATTATGCACTCATTGCTTTTACATTATCAGAGGAGCTCTTCGTTATAGTTCTCGGCCAATGTCTGCTCCACCCATGGCCGCAACTTTGAAACACTCGCGTATACGCCAGGGAGTTTTGATTCAGGGCACACATCTCCCCACGACACAATGCCAATGACCTTGCAATCTTGCACCAACGGACCGCCGGAGTCACCACGGCAAGCGTCAGTGCCACCCAATTCTAAGCCGGCGCAAATCTTATTATCACTCACACTACCCGGTCGTAGCTCACTACATTTTTGTTCACTGATAATCGGCACTGCCGCGTACCGCAGTCGAGTTGTCGGGCGAGACTCTGTTTCGGTGTCGCCCCAACCAAAGACAATCGCCCAGCTGCCGGGTTGCACTGCCTCTCCAACGTCCGCCAGCCTTATAGCCCGGATAGTGCTGCTGAATGTCAGCGGAGTTGCCAGCCGTATCAGAGCGATGTCGTTGTCGAATATATCACTTTTATTATAATTTAGATGAACATGGAAGGCCTCGACTGAGAGGCCGCCTGACCATGTGTGGTTTTTCGTGCCCGCATACACTTTGATGTCTTTCGCTTGCAGGTCCTTCCGATCCAAGCAATGCGCAGCAGTAAGAATGGTTTGCTTGTTGATTATGGATCCACCACAGGCAAATTTATCAACGTAATAGTGTATATGAAAATATACTACGAAACTTGTGTCCACATCAGTAGCAACACTGCCGCCTATAATGCGATTGGTGTCGGTTAAAACGTGGGTAACCACTGGTGCGGCTCCATGCAGAACGAACGCCAACGCCACAATCAATTTTCCGAGATAAACGTACATTTCGATCGCTTTCTGAAACTCGAATGATGTCCAATGCATCGACTGAGGTCTTATAAACGCCACGGCTACCGATTGAAGCAATATTGAATCACTGATAAGAACTCATGAAGAGTGTTGGCTCATTACCGCCAAAATGCTAAACCGATATTTTCTGCATTTTATGAACAAACGTAGATAGAAAAATTAAATTGAACAAACCGCGTAAATTGGTTTTCAAGACAAATTGTCAATAACCACTAATTGTTACACGTGGCTTTAATGATTATTCGTCGTTGTTGTTATTGTCGTTCGTTGTTGTTGTTGAACATAAAAATGTGAAAATTAAAAACAAAGATAAGCTTTTACAATGTAAAACTGTGGGACTTTGCAGTAGCGCGAAGTGTGTCGGTTCCAGAGCCTCGATGACGATAACACTTGCCTGACTTTTCCTCGCTTTATGATTTATTGTTTTCGAACATTGTCGCTTTACATAGAATAAATTTTAGTGTGTCTATTCCACCATATGAAATAATTTCTACAATTTATGACTCTCTCACGTTCTTATTCATTCACCTAGTGACATGAAAATTATGTCGTCAGCACATCACACATTCACAAAATTATTCATTCTGCTTACAAAATATCACAATTTTGGTTGCTTAAATGCAATTCCCGAATTTCGTAATATTTTCATTGCTTTTACCTAAATAAAATGTTGTTTCTTTTGCAAACAAACTCGCTAATGGTTCAACTATCTATGAGAAAATGTGCTGCAGCGTTTCTCATGCAGTGGGCATCATAAACACACAAAATTGTATATTTAATTTGTTTAAAAGTTTGCGGCCGTATGACGTCGCACATAATCACTTAATGTGAAAGCGCATGAATGGCACATAAATTTCTATGGTTGCATAAAATCTCTACACACACACACACACTAACACACACATACAAGTACTACAAAAGCATTCTTTCGGCTGGCACGTGAGGTGAAAGATTTCTATTGAAATTTTCAAGTCATTATTTACAAACGCGTCTATAGAATTTTTTTTTTCTAAATAAACATGAACAAAATTTAATGGACTATACAGTTTTTTGAGTCTAGCATTCAGCAATTTTAATGATTTTGGTTATACTGAAAATTGTGCTTAATGTGGCTGCTTGAGTTTTGCTCAATTTATCTTCTCTGCAAAGTTGCTGTCATTTTTTGGACATTTTTGAAGCATAAATTAATTACAGGTGACACAGATTGAGAGCAAATATTCCATATTCCAAAAAAAAATATGATCATTGCAGTTCCAAAATACTTTGGCGCCGTTGAAAGCAAAAGACGCACTTTGATAAATTGCCAAAAAATAATTCAAGTCAAACTTAAACTGCCCGAAATTCGAATGGAGCCAAACATTTACCCTCCATTAGTGGCACAAATGACACCAGCTAGGCGACGCTTCCGCGCCAATTCACCTGGCCACCACCACTTGCACATTAGCTCGGATCATCCGTAATGCTCCGACACCCACGTCGGCAATTGATTCAAGTCAAAGGGTGAGAATGAGCGCAACGCCAACGCGCACACAGCCATATAAACCGCTGACCGAACGACTGACACAAACAGGCAGCAACAGCTTAGCCCGGTGCGGGTAGAAAGACGGAGTCCAAGTCGTCAGCCTTGGCCAAAGATGTTGTTGGCAGCGGCAGTAAATGAAGTTCGATTGAGCTTGAGTTAAAATAAATTACAGGGCATTAAATTAAATTGGAAAGGCAACGCAAATGATTTCCATCGGCGGATGCGCTACAACACTAACAACAACAACAACAACAAGGACGATAATTTGCTGCGTAAGTTTACACTGGAGAATTTCACGCACACAAAAGACGCACACAGCTCAAAGAACTGATACCAACACAAAGAGTGCACAAACACACACACACATAAACACAAATACATATACAAGTACCTACATACACTCAAAAACAATTGCAAATACATAGCCACCAATACTTCCGCTTCAAACCCGGAAACCGCAGAGCAACGACCGTTTGCCGGCTACGTCTGCGCTTCATTGCGGCCATTCGGTTTGTGCGTTGGCGTCGCTGTCGGCGTCGGCGTCCCCGGAGAGCGGCGACGCACTCAACGAGCCCGAGCACTTTGCCACCGTTGCGCATCGGCTCAACGAAGCGGTAATCAATCATCAATTACCATTAAATCCGTCAGGAATTATGCGTTAAATTGATTGAAAGTTGTTGCAGCCTTTTCGCACATACACAGACACACACAGAGAAACATCGACATGGATGCCAACACACAAGCAACCACTTTAAGAGGCACTCACATAGCCCACGGCTGTTCCAAACAGCACTGAAACAGTAAAATGTTGTTGCTCTTTTCTTTCTCGCCGATTCTGTGTGATTCTCTGCGATTTTTCCATACAAATCCGCAAATACACACGCAGCAATTTGGTCTCTGTATGAGTGTGTGAGTGTGTCTGTGCGTATTCAAAGGCAATTGATCAATGCGCAGCAACAATTTTCATTCCATTGAGGTCAATCAAAGACAACAAACCGCATGAGAGCGCAAAAAAAAATTATGCACTCATATACAATCGACGGTGTATGGAATTCGCTTTTGTGTGCTGACGAGTGATTGTCGGCCCACGTTCAGAGGAAATGCTCAATTATGCTTATTACTTTTTCATAAATTGCAAATATTAAAAATTGAAAGTAAGCGCCGAACGCATTGGCCGCAACAATGCCAGACTGCGGCCAGCTGTGACGGCTGCAATGCTCGAAATGCGTTAAATGCAAAAAATATTTACAGTAATTACAGATGTTTGCATTTCAACATTTGGGGGCAAAACTTGAGTGAAGTTAAACATTTTGAAGAAGAAAAGCAGTAAAGACGTTTTACTGAACTGAGAACTGTTGGCTGATTTGATAAATGAATTTCAGTACCAAAATCGTCGTTGTTGCTCTGCAGTAAATAGTCGAAATCTTAATTCAGTTAGCTTCAAAATATAGAAACAAAATTTCTTTTGAGTGCTGAGCTCTGCTCTGCTCTGCATCAAACTAACAAATAGCCGAGAGTAAAAATTAGGTTGTAAATTTTTAAGAAATGTAAACCACTTGTCGTTCGAAATTGACTTAAATTGTTAATCTAGTTTTCTCTATTCATAACAGACAAAAGATTGTAGTTTGGTGCAATCATAGAAATACACCAAAACCAATCTCAAAGTATTCATGAACAAAATTTAAAAGAAGAATTAGATTTTCAATACAATTTCTTTCCTTTCCTTGTATTACGAGGGTTGCCTTTTATATTTTTCCAAAAAGGATGAAGATGGATTGTGTTACCATCAAAAATGGTTTCATTGCTTTTCAAAGTATTTTCCTTGAAGATTTAGACACTTTTGAATGCACTCAAACCAATTGTCGAAGCACTTTTTCCACTCCGATTGAGACACCTCCAAAACATGGTTTTTGAATGCTTCAGCACCATCTTCTGGCGATGAAAATCGTTGACCACGCAATTTTTTTTTGATGTGCGGGAATAAAAAGAAGTCATTGGGTGCTAGGTCAGAGCTGTATGGCGGATGATCCATCAAATCGATGCTTTGGTCAATCAAACAAGCGGTTTTTTGAGCCAATGTGTGAGAGCGCGCATTGTCCTGGTGTAGAATGATTCGGCGTTGGCGGTTGTTTCTCTGTATTTTATTAAACACTTCGGTCCAGCAAATTGTTGTGTACCACTCAAAAATGACGGTTCTATGTTGCTCTAATGGCACAGTAGCCATATGACCAGTTTTGCCGAAGAAACAGGCGACCATGTGGTTTGATGTGCTGCGTGCCCGAACAACTTTTGTTGGATTTGGCTCGTCTTGAAATCGACCACACGGTCGATTGCTGTTTTGTTTCGGGCTCATACGCACAAATCTAGGATTCGTCACCTGTCACGATCTTATAAACGTCTTTCGAAATACCGCGATCGAATTTTTCCATAATTTCTTTGCACCAATCGACACGAGCGTTTTTTTGAGCGATTGCCAAATTATGCGGGATCCAACGATAAAAAAATCTTTCTGACAGCTAAATGTTCATGCAATATCGATTGCACGGCCATGGAACTAATGCCCAAAGATGCCTCTATCTCACGGTAGGTCACATGACGATCTTTGATTATCAGTTCACGCACAACATCGATGGTTTCTGGGACAATGACCGATTTTGGACGACCTTAACGAAATTCATCATGAAGCGACCGGCGACTACGCTTTGATTCGTTAAACCAGTTATAAATTGTCTTGAGGGTTGGCGCTTCTTCACCAAATGCCGAATGAAGGCGATCGAAGCACTGTTGTTGATATAATTGTTGAGATAATTAGCATCGAAAATCGTAAAAAATTATTGCTCGAAAACGAGTTAAATCCATTTCTTGACCGAGATGAATTTTTCAAGTCAGTGTTAACAACACAAATAGCGCTTGAACATCAAAATGTTCTAAGCACGTTTGTGGTAAAAAATTACTAACTTTTCAATGGCAATCTCAGATTTTTCGAAAACGTCCTAAACCATCCCTTTTGAAAAAATATAAAAGGCAGCCTACGTAAAAGCACTGAGTTGAATCACAGAACATTTGTTCGTTCTGTGGTTGAATTCACTCAGGTGTCCCTGTCATGCGATCTGTATGTCCTGGAGAATCACTTTAGCCATGTTTGTACTTGCTTCTGTCTGATTGCATGAATGCTTTCGAAATAGTTGAAATGCCAGCATTAAATTTGGTATAAGCTACTAGGGAACATCAACTAAAAACTGCGTTCCAAAGCAAACACGACATCTGTTCGTAACACTTTCTATTTGTGAGTGCTTAGTACTATGGAAAGACACATCCTTTTCCTATTACCAGACAAAATTTCATAGCATTTATTTCACTGGAAGTGAAGTTATGGCGTCTTAGGGTAAAATACGCTTTTTTTAATTTCATGTTTTGTTTTAAACTTTCTAAAACTTTTGCCAACACAATTCAATTGTTGAACCAAGTTTATAGTGATGATTGTATAACCCATCACAGAGTTCATGACTGAAACACGCGATTCATAAACAGTCATGACGGCATAAGTGATGACAAATTAACATGTTGGTCCAACGAAATTATGGAGCGAAGCCGTTTCTATCAAATTTGTGCATGGATTCATCAAAGATATGCAAAAAGCCTTCATTAAAATTTTTTAAATTGTATTTAGTTAAGTATCTCAAAAACTAAAATTTGTTTATTCTGCAGTTGTTGACTGACGACCAAAAAATTACTCAAATTTGCGCATTCAAAGGACTTAATCTTTAACCTATTCGAAAAATTACATTTGCCGATATGAAGGTATAATGTTCTGAGGACGTAGAAGCCATCCAAAAGGCTTGTACCGACATCCTGAAGGATATCCCGCCGATGATCTCAAACACTTGCTTTTTTTATTTTTATTTTATTTTCATCATTGCACAACCGCAAATATTTAAAACAAATATTTGAAATGTCGATGTCCTTAAAATTTTAAAGTCCTTTAAAAAGGACTTTGAGTCAGAAAATGAAAAACTGACTATGTCAGAATACCATAAATGATCTCTAGTTTCACATCTATATCAAAATTTGGATGGGTCTCGGCAAAAAGAAAATTGTTTCGCACAGTGTAATAAATGAAAAGTTTGTGTTTTCACTGCGTGCTTTATAACTTTGTCATTTTTCTTTCAATTCAATTGATGTTAGTCTTAATATTTGCAGAAATAATATATCTTTCATCTAAAATTTTAAAACCTCAGGAGATCATTTTATCCATAAAAAAACCATTCGAAAATGTATAATTTTTGAAAATGGTCAAAAAATTAATTTTTTTTTTAACGTCCCGAAATCTCTCAATCTCCCAAATCTGATTTGGACAATCTATATATCGTTGGAAAGGTTAGTTAATTACCTTCTGAACGACAGGCTACTTGTGTTAGTCGGATGGTTAGTTTACGAGATATGTGTTCATAACAGAAATCAGACGGGGAAAATGTGTTTTTCGAAGATTTTTCGAAAAGGCTTCTTAAGAAAATTTTTTGGATTTTCAGTTTCGTGTTCAGCAGCCGAAGTCTAGTCTAAAAAATACTTTTATTTTTAGGAGCATTATTCGTGTCGAGTAGTGTTATAGATGATTTCTGCGGAAAGTGTGGCAACAAGCATTGCGCCAAATTATACCTTGCACTGCGCCAATGGCTTTGAGTTTTTTGCCTACGAAATATAAATAATTCTAAGGTTAGCAACAGCCACAACTGTAGTCGGTGGTCGTGCTGCCGTATGATCGTCAAAATAGACGTTTCCATAACAACATTCTGATTCTAACATTTTGATTTTGAACCCAATTCCATTGGAAACCATATTTTGCACCAGCAATTTGTACATCTGGGGGATTTGAAGCCCAAAGCACTCCCCTATGTGTGCGCCACTGCTCCCAACACTATAACAATTCAAATCACAAGACTATTTCAATATTATTCTTGAAGTTGGCTCTGATGGGTTCAATAAATAAGAAAACTTTTAAAACTACTGTGAAATTGTAATAAATGTCATGCAACGTGTCTGACACAGTTTGAACTACACTTGCAGACTTAGTTTTGGTTTTAATTGTTTTTCCTGTACCATACAAACATTACACATTCACAAATTGAAACTGTTCGGGTGAATTTATATGTAAGACATGTGTAAATATGTGCACATAGTATCAAACAGCCAATATTTCAAATTGCTTCGTGCACCTGCAATGAATTGAACCTCGAATCAATTTCTGCTTTTGACCTTGACTCCTTTTTCAGTTTGCAGCAGTCGAGAACTTTTGCTTGTTATACTTTTGAAATTTGTCTTGATTGCTGCCAACTGGCTGCATGTGAATGTGAAAATTAAATGGGTCAATTAAAATCTCACGACTGAACGCACACGATGCAACTAACGAGAGGGCAAATTGTTTCATGCAAATACGAGAGTACGAATTGCAAATAAAAAAATAAATATGAAAATATGCAACTTTTAATTAATATTCAACATACAAACATACAAACACACACATACAAAACACAGACACTCACACACACATCGATTGGCAGGCCACACCCCCGCCAGCGTTTGGCAATTGTGTGGAAGAAGTTTGTGGCTAATGGCAACGCACGAAGAACGTTGTTTTTTTTTGACGGCTCATTGCACCTAAACAATTAATCAATCTTTCTCTTTGAGCGAATTCAGCTTTTAAACAGTGCAATGGGCCAAAAAAATATTCATTTATTAATTTTTATTTTTGTTGTTGATGCTAAAAATGTGAAATGAAACGTGGACTTTGGCGACGCATGAAAATGCTCTCAAAAAGCAGATAAAGGACTCGAGAAATGCTCAACAGCGGAAATCAATAGTTGTTGCTGGGCGCTTTGTTGTTGCGCTCAGCTTGTTATGAGATACTTTTGCTGTTGCTATTGTTGTTGTTGTTGTTGTTGTTTTCTGTTGCTCCAAGTAAAATATTGTCCATGGCGTTGGCGCATTCGCTTGCAGCTGCTTTCAATGGCCACATGACCAAAAAGTATGCAATCATAGCAACAACAACATCTACTACTGCAACAATATTGAATTCGAATAATCCAAATACAATGTGGCAGCGAATAAACTAACTGCAACAACAACAACAACAAAAGACATCGTGCGCTCAAAGCAATGCCGCGAACAGCAGCGCTCACAGTGGAGGAAACGAATTCCGGAAAGCACAGAAATTGGACAAATTTGCAGCAAATATTGGCAAAGCGACAGCCAAGCAGCGCGCTCTGACAATGCGCGAGTGATTCTTGTTGGCAAAGAGGGGTAGTGGGAGGACGCTGAGGGTTGCATGTGAATTGTTCATAAAAGTCAAAGAAATGAGAGACCGTTGAGTCGGTGCACAGCTACCAAAAAATTCAAAAAAAATCTAACAAATTTTGAGTACACACAAAAAGCACTGACAACAACAACAACAATAAGAAACCCTTTTACAACAACACATTGGCTGACAACAATATGCACAACAAATATGAACATTGCGCGCGAGAATGCAGCGAAGCTGAACGGCGCTGATTGGGTGACGGGAAGATTTTAGAAAAATAACTGTAAATTGTCTCTGTGAGCGAGCAACAATGAAAATCAATGTTGTTGGCATTTTTTTTCTAAGATTTTTCATAGCATTTACTTTGTGTAGAACAAGATGCTTGTGTGTGTTTGTTTGTGTGTGTGTGTGAGTGTTTGTCATGTCTGTGTGTTAGTGTTATTGTGCCGGCAGACACTTAGGTGATAAGACACAGCAGATGCGACACTACACTATAAGTAGAAATACAACTAACAGCAACAACAACAACAATAACAACAACACAGCATTGGCAATCACTTGAGGACACTCGACAAGCGAAAAGCGTCTAAAGTCAGCTCAAGAAATAAGCGAATGAACGCAGACAAACATTGGCCGCCGGCTGCAATTGCAATGTTCATGTTGTTGTTGCTGCTGCAATAACCAGTTGTTGTAGTTGTATTTTGTAAAGCGGCCGTGAAGACTTTAATGTTTTCTTCTTTTCTTCTTTTATTCTCTACGTTCGCTCTTAAGCGCACAAAAACAAAATGCACCCAACAACAATAACAACAACAAATTGCAAGAAATTCTAAAAACCGCTGCACTACGTTCGAGAGCAATGAAGCGTGGCATGCAATGCGTGTACGCTGCTTGCAACAACAACAACAACAACAGCAATAGTGGCCACAAAACATCAACAACAGGAAGCGGGAAAATTCAATTTTTTTTCCAATTGCTTGAAAAAAAAAGAAGAAAAATTGTAAGTTCGTACAGAGCCAAGTGTAAGAAATAAAACTAAATAAATAAAAAGACAAGAAAAAAGAAAAGGAAGCGCCGCGCGCCGCCTTGTCAACGCACACAGCAGACGTTGTCGCATGGCGTTCAAATTGTGTGTGGTTAAAATATATGTTTGTGTGTGTGTGTGTGTGTGTATGTTCGGCCATAAAGGACAATTTTCAATTTCCCCTGTTTTCGGGCCGTTGCAGCTCGAGAAATATTTTGTAAATTTTTTTTTCGTTTGCTTTCGTTTCTTCATGCAACGACAACAAAATCTAAATTGAATTTTCCATAGTTGGTGCAACAGCAACAACAACAACAACATGAGCACCAGAATAAATGAAGCGGCACAATGCGTCTGCGAGCAAAATCTGTAATGCATTGGCTTTTAACTTTGTATGTGTGTGTGTGTGTTTAAGATTTGATTTTTCAAGCTGTAAATAGAAAACTTAAGAAACTTAGAAAAATTGTACAATATGCGAATATTTTCAAAAGATAAAAATTCATAGGTGAGCACATGACTTTAATGAGTTTGTAACTCAGCGACTGGGTACTTTGGAATGCCCAAAAATCGACTGCTATCCATAAAAGCAAATTCAAAGTTAACCTAACGCCGTTTACAATGTAAATTTTGGTGCATACTTTTAGGCTACATTTAATTTTGAGAATTTTGCTTTTCTTTCTGTGTTCAAACTGAGCCAATGACGATTTCTGAGTGATTTTCAATTGACTTGTGCTGCTGACCGGAATAGCCACAATCAGAATAGGGATACGTTTGTAGTTTTCTCACTAAAGCTATTCCGATCAGCAGACTCAGGAGCAATATACTACTTGCCTACTTTCTGTGTTAAAATACATGGCCAAAGTACGATCTGAACAGGACAAAACAACTGCATGGAAACATCCAGAGGAATACTGCAAGACTGGCCTCGATAGCTCAGCGGGTAGCGCGTTGGCTTCTCATACCGAGCGCACCGGGTTCGATTCCTGACTTGGGCTGGAAAAAACACTCATCTACTTCTATCGCTATCCACATGAAGTATGGCAAAACCTCAGTATGGCAGGCAATGGCAAAACCTCCAAGTGCGAACGAAAAACTGCCAATCGCCGTTCGGATTGTATCACATGTTGGAAAAAACAGTGAACAAGCCATGTTTCAGTTGTTGGTAGGAAGACCAGAGAGAGAGAGAGAGAGAGAGAGAGTGAGAGAGGAGAGAGTGAGTGAAAGAGGCATTGACCCATTTTCTGTGTATATATGCGGATTTAACAAGGAGCAGGCTATGCTCCCGAAAGATCTCAGAACAAGTTTAGCCATGGAGATCAGGAAGCTTCTAAACTTCTTGGATTTAACAAAAAGGATTTAAAATATCATCCAAGTAAGGATGTGACACCAAAATCTCAATTTATGTGCTAATTGTTGTAGTAGCAAACACTCAACGAAGCAATCCTACTTTTAAAAATATTAACAATTTTCCGAAGAGGAAAAGTTTCTCATGCACTTAGACTGGTTTGCTTACCATAGAAGATCAACAATTATTACTGTGCGATTGTGAAGTGATCTACAGATATTTTCCCAGAACCTATGGGTATCTTGATGGGTTCAAGGCAAGAGTCCATAAATTCTTCACCCAACGTCCTGTTTCCTAATCTCTAAATCCTTCCAAAACCAACACGTTGGCTCATTTAAAAAAAATAAATAAATAAATAAAAAAATAAATAAATAAATAAAAATTAAAAATAAATAAATAAAATAAATAAACAAAATAAATAATTAAAATAAATAAATACAAAAAATAAATAAATAAAATAAAAAAATAAAAATAATATAAGAACGCCAAAAATTAAATCTTAAACCCTAATTTTTTAATCTTTCCAGTTACACACACATTAGTTTGTATATAGTTTTCAGTTCCCCTATTTATGTACAATTTCCCTTTCTACTCTAAATTGTTTCTTATCTAATCGAATGTTCCTCAAACCAGACATATTGCCCTAAAAATATTATAAGCAAACATTTTGATCTCTCTCTCTCTCTCTCTCCCACACACACACACATACACCACTTTTGCTGGCTTCTACAATCTTTTGAATTTTTCATAAATACACTTTTTTTATTGCGAAATTGACATTCCTCGCCTTGGCATGACTGCACATAAATTTCCCCGGTAATCCACCCCGATTGCATATTTGCACACCTATCCACCACATGGCACATGACACACGACGCAAGCAACTGCCAATCACTTTGATTGTGAACGCCTGCGCACCGGAACCGAAATCGCCAACTCTCGGAAAAGTGAAAGGGCCAAATTGTTTCCGCTTAGTAGAGAACGAACAGCGAAACGAAAGAAGCGATCCGAAAATTGCAGCTTGGCTGGTGGTCATTTGAATTTCCGGAGAAGCGGAAAACTGCGGCTGTCATGAATAAAAATGCACAGTCATGCACGAGCCCCTCGACGGCGCAATCACTTAATTCAGTCGCAGTCGAGCGTAAATGTCCTTCAAAAGACACACACACCAAAACAGTTTTTTATGCAACAACAACTGCAAATATTACGAATGCCAACAAAAATATGCAGAAACACACACGCACACATCTGCGATTCGCATAAGGAAACGTGAACAGCAGCAACAGGGAACGCCAACAACAACAACACAGCAAGTAATGCTGTGGCTGCGGAAATCACGAGGTCACCGAGGTTTGCTAACATCATTGCACAGCGCACAGGACACAAAACGGGAAACAAACAACAACAAGCGGCACAACAAATCATCAACGAACGTTTCCCATATGTGTCATGCGAGTCAAAATAATTGCGCATAAATTGCAGGCTGCAATGAATGAGGGTTACTCGAAAATACTTTAGCGTTATTCATTCAAGTCAATTCAATATTAAATCGTGGTGGCAGCAGAGTGAGGCAGCGTGAGACCGGCTGTCCGTCCACTTGCTACCGTAACCAATAGTTCATAGTTTTGGTGTTTGTAAGTAATGGCGTTGGGGTTGTGAGGTGCGATAAGCCTCATGACAACAGCCACCACGATGGAAAGAACAGTCTTGAAGCCCAAAAACAGTGTTGTTGTTGTATTTTTTAGTCACTAAGATAGAGTTGTAAAAATATTACAAAAAAAAATTAAAAAAATTAAAATCAAATGGAAACAATTAAAAAACATAAAAAACATTCTTCATTGCATTTTAGATCTAAAGTTGCTTTCGTAGCAATTTTTGAATTTTCACAATGTTTTTGAAAGCAGTTGTAGCGACAGATTGCTACGATAGCATCTTTACAACTAAAATGCTATAAGAGTGAACTCCACTAATATTTATTTTCAGTCGGTTTTTGAAGCAAAGCTAAGTCCAAAGATCAACACTTCGACAAATTCTCCTAGAAAACAGTTTAAAGTAGGAACCTACCTGGGTTCTACGTCCCAAAGAGGATTCAGTATTTATATAGAAGAATTTCTGAATAGTCACCGTACCCTTCTCATGTCTTCTGTAAAAAAAAACAAAACGAAATTTCTCCACGACATCGTTTTTCTGATACGATTGCACCATTTATATAGAAAAAGTGCAGAACAGAATAAAAACCACAAGATTTTTTGCATTTTTTGCTATAACGTAATAACTTTCAAGAAGTCCTCATCATGGTTCCACTGTAATCTCTTGTTTTAGAGTGTAATTGCAGTTTTGGTAAATCAGACATGCTGTGTTCTAGACTTCTTTAGAACCACCATTTATTGGCTCCACACTGGGAGACTAGACGTGATGAAGAACATAATGAGTGATATACCAGCCTAAGTCAGACTAGATTGGATCTGGACCAGTTCATCTCTTGACCCAGTTCCCTATGCTTCAGTACATAACAGAGATGTAGTTGTTACTGGTTGGTCAACTTATTGAGAAATCTGGTCATTAAGACAGTTCAGTACCTTAAAAGAAAAGAATTAAAAGAATTGTGTGAAGAATTCGCGTGGGCAGACGTGCCCTTTCGTTGCTCCGCGGTTTTTTAATGTTTTTATGTGTGTGCGCGTGCTAAATATACGTATAAATGTTAAGAGTGTCGCGTATTGTCCGTCTGTCGCTGCTATCGCGTTGTGGCCCACCAAAATCGCGCGGCCACATCAAAAAATATTAAAATTAAAATTATTTAAACGCGTAATGCACTTGCAAACGCTAAACTGCAGTGCAAGTGCCGTTACAGTCGCTGTCCGCCAGTTCGACCTCCGTCCGCGTTGTGTTGTTGCTGCGTTCTTTTTTCCCGTCTTGTCTTTTCCTTCGTCCGTTTTCAGTAGCGCTACATGTGGTCCTGTTCGACACTGAGAAATTGACTGATCTGTGGTAAAGGCATAACACTTACCACAGGGCATCATCAGTTTTTCAGTGCGTCAGATCACATTTCCGTCTGCTTTCCTTGTCCTTTAACCCACCCAGGTCATGGTGCTGGACAAATTTCGCATAGCCTTCTGCAACGTGCGCGGGCTCAGGGCGAATTTTTTTGCTGTATACGCGTTCGTTAACCTCCACAAGCCCCATATAATGGCACTAAGTGAGACCCAGGTGTGTGAGGATGCAGATCCACTGGATTTCCACATCCCAGGGTACCACTTACTGCCATTATTCTCTCCTCATAGGGGTCTTGCCCTTTATGTGTGCAGTAATGTTGCGTACCAGTGCCAGCAACAACTATGCACGACGGATGCCGAATTTAGCTCCATGTGGGTTAAATTCAATATCCAGTCGCACATTCTGCACTTTTGCTTTCTATATAGAAGCCCGAATTCAGGGAGAGATTTTACTTATAACAAGTTTGATCTTCTCTCTGATTCTATTTCTCATATTTTGGAATCGTATCCGAATAGTGAAATTGTAGTTGCTGGTGATTTCAATATTCATAATTCCAATTGGCTACGCCATTCCAGCCACACAACTCCTGAAGGCTTATTTGTCGAGCTCTTTGCCGAGTCTAATAACTTGACTCAAATAGTGCATCAACCAACGCATATCCCCTGCGTTGCTGGGCAAGCTCTCAACACTCTAGACCTTTTTCTCACTTCTCATCACGAAAAATATGATGTTGAAATGCACGCACCTCTTGGTAACTCGGACCATTGCACCATTTTGGCGTCTTTCTCATACTCTTCTATCCGCAATGCTTCGCTCTTAGCCCCGAAGCGCCTAGTGTGGATGTATGATAAAGCTAACTGGAGTGGACTTAATGAATTTTTCGCCCACTTCAATTGGAAATTGTGTTTTCTAGATAGAAACATAAATGCCGCAGCCAAAATGGTTGAAGAAATTATATTATTGGGAATGCGGTCCTTCATCCCTAATAAGAAAATTTGCATTAAACCTAAGGACAATCTCTGGTTTAATGAGACATGCAGAATTGCTGTCAGGTCTAAAGAGGAAGCTTTCAGAGCATGGCAGGCAAATAAAAATGCCGCCACTGAACAGCTGCGTAAACAGGCTAGAAATCGATGCAATGCCATCCTAAGGCACCAAAAGTTTCTGCACGAACAGCGCCAAAGGAAAAAAGTTCTTCAATGCCAGCGTGGTAGTAAGAACTTTTGGTCATTTGTTAAGAGGGTGAAGAACCAAACATCGTCTTCAATTCCAACTCTTCTTAACAATGATCAAATCATCACTCACTCGGTTGATAAAGCTAATTTGTTGGCTAAAATTTTTGCAGAGAATTCCTCCCTGCCCCCCAGCGATCAACCACTACCCGTAGTCGAGAACGTATCTTGCTCTATGCCCGAAATTCATTTTCGGACACGGGTAGTTAAAAGAGTGCTTGCAAATCTCGATGTAAATAAGGCTTCAGGGCCGGACGGCATTCCAGCCCTTGTTTTGCAAAAGTGCGCTACCTCACTGGCTTGTCCATTACGCAGACTTTTCAACATGTCATACACCACAGGTGTATTTCCGACATGTTGGAAGGTAGCAAATGTTCAACCAGTTCCTAAAAAAGGCAAGACTACTGACCCTGCGAACTACCGACCTATAGCAATCTGTTCGGTGCTTTCCAAAGTAATGGAAAGCATTGTAAACTTCAACCTTGTGAAATATCTGGAGCACAATAGACTGCTAAGTGACCGCCAATACGGCTTCCGAAGACAACGATCGACGGGAGACCTTATGGCCGTACTCACCGAGAAATGGAACCATAGCATTCTAAACCTCGGTGAAAGCAAGGTTGTTGCATTGGATATTTCCAAGGCCTTTGACCGGGTGTGGCATAAAGCACTCGTGTCAAAATTGATTGCCTATGGTGTCGGTAGTACCTTCTCTCGTTGGATTACGAGCTTCCTCTATGATCGCTCTATTCGTGTTGTAGTAGACGGCATAGCCTCGGAAAAGCATTCCCTTAGCGCGGGAGTGCCGCAGGGTTCGGTCCTTTCTCCAACCCTCTTCCTGATCTTCATCAACGACCTGTTGTCGTCGACGAAGAATCCCATCTACTCGTTTGCGGATGACAGCACCATTTGTCATTCATACTCCTTCACAAAGCGTCCCAGCTCTGTGGAGATTTAGAGAGAACGGCGCCGTATGAATGACACACTTAATAGCGACCTACAAACAATCTTCAAGTGGGGTCAAGCGAACAGGGTCGATTTTAATCCCCGCAAGACCCAATGTTGCCTGTTATCCCACAAACGAGTCTCCCCACATCCCTGGTTATGGGTGGTGTGGGTATTGCGGAATCGGCAGCTCTTGATGTTCTGGGCATGTCCATTAAGAACGATCTCCGTTGGAATGATCATATTTTTGGCGTGTCGAAAGAAGCAGCCAAGTGCCTCGGCTTCCTAAAGCGGTGCAAAAAATATTTCACTCCGTCTGATCTCCGCATTATTTACACTACCTATATCCGACCTAAAATGGAGTTTAACTCGCACCTATGGGCAGGGGCTTCAAAAACCCATTTGGAGCTCCTGGATCGGGTGCAAAACCGTGCGATTAAACTTATAGGGGACAGTAGGGCATCCAGCTCTATTGACTCCTTGGAACATCGTCGAAACGTGGCATGTGTGGTTTTATTTTACCGTTACTTTTTCGGCAATTGCTCAGTGGAGATGAGCAGCTTGCTGCCATCACTCCGGGTATTCCCTCGGGCAACCCGTTTGAACACTGGCGCCCATGCATTCCATGTTGAAACGATGTTCCAGCGCACTACGCACTACAGAGAAAGTTCGTTCCTGGCCCGAACAGCGCGATTGTGGAATGGTCTCCCTGCAGATGTTTTCCCCAGCACTTACGATCTTGATGGATTCAAGGCAAGAGTCCATAAATTCTTCACCCAACATCCTTTCTCCCAACCTATATATCCTTCCTGAACCAGCGCAATGCCCGCATTTATAGGGGTTTCCCCTGCGCGTTGGCTCGTATTTAAAAAAAAAAAAAAAAAAAAAAAAAAAAAGCGTTTGATTGTCCTTGAAAATCGGAATATGATTTACCAGCAGTCAGTTCTATTAAAACCAAACAAATATCGGTTTGATTATCCTTGAAAATTGAAATATTATTTATCAGTATTTATTTATATTAAAACGAAACAAATGTCAGTTTAATTGTCCTTGAAAATCGGAATATCATTTACCAGTATTTATTTCTATTAAAACCAAACAAATGTCAGTTTAATTGTCCTTGAAAATCGAAATATCGTTTTTCAGTATTTATTTCTATTAAAACCAAATAAATGTCAGTTTAATTGTCCTTGAAAATCGAAATATCTTTTACCAGTATTTATTTCTCCCAAGATCGGTTTGATTGTATCTAAGAACTTGAACGATTCCTACCAACATCGTAAGTCTCGAATTGCGAACAAATCGGGGGCTTGAAACAATTTCAGAAATTAGAGTCTAGTAAAAAAAACTAAAATCGTGTACAATCTTTTGCTTTAATTCTTAATTATAAAATACTACAAGTTCATAAAAATTAAATAAAGAGTAGTAGAACATTTTTAATTCCTTGTTAAGTTCTCTAAAATTGTATAAAATTTTCAGATTTGGAATTTTGCATTTGAAAGAATTGGTTTAAAGAGAGAATTTAAACTTCTTATCAAGTGTCGAGCTGTTTAATCTGTTTCACTCTTCTTTTCTTGAGAAAAGAACATATATAGAAATAGAAAAAGAAATATATAGAAGTATATAAAATAGATAGAACAGAAAATATTCTAGAGTCTTGCGAGAAGTTTTTTAGTAGAACGTACAGAATCATTGAGAAGTCTATATATTTTGTGAATTTTTCGAATTGTTCAATTCTTTTCAAAAGGTTCCTAGAGTCTTTCCAAAAGTCTCCAGAAGCCTTAAGCACGTCTTTTTAAGAACTCAAAAAGGTAGAACGTACAGAACCATTGAGAATTATGTGAATTTGGCGAATTGTTTGTTCTTTTCAAAAGGTTCCTAAAGTCTTTCCAAAAGTCAGAATCCCAGAATTTTTAAGCAGGTCTTTTATTTTTAAATACACTCAGAACCATTCAGAAGCCTAAAAATTATTTTAGAAATTGTTTATTCTTTCCAAAATGTTCCTAGAGTCCTTCAAGAAGTGTAGAAGGAGTTTTGAAAATTTTAAAAAATTCAAAAGAAGGAGTTTAATATAAAGACGGCATTAAATGTCTGAAAGTGTTGCCAACGATTATGTTGACCTTCGATCTATTTCAATTTTTAGAAGTTTGCAGAGACCGATCTAATATGTACAGTCCCTTAGTTAACCTTATGTTCAGACTTATCCAAGACAGTTAATAGAGTTTTGTGGTTGGAGAGTTCTTTCAGAATTTAAGGTTAGGTCCGGTTGGAGTGCATGTTCTCTGCATGAATACGCAGTTCAAATTAAAGCACTGGGAACCACGAGAATTACGAATCTGTCAACGTCTCTGATACCAAAGAATATGAAGTGTTTCTTTATTTTCTTTGCTGATACTCAGTGAAGATAGATTTGTAAAGCTGGTAAAGAATCATGAACCAAGAAACTAAGCTAACTTCTGGCAAGGGAAGATCATTGAAGCTTGAGGTGAAGAAGGGTTGTAACATCATAGTAAAAAAAGCAAAGTAAGAAGCCAATAGTGCCTGGTATCTGGTAGTGTACATATCAGTCCTTAAGATATATTTCTTTCAAAAAAACTATTGGAAACTTCCAAGGATATTCAAAGATAAAGTTTAAAAAGGATATTTTCAATAACTCTTCGTCCTTTTGCACCAAAACATTAAATTTTTTAAGATTCTAAGGATTTTTCTCTTTCATTTGATAGCCCTATTGTTATTCTACAATGCGGTCAATTTTTTAAATAATTTTTTGAAATCAACATGTCCTTGAAATTTCAAGGTCCTTTTAAAAAAAATTCTGACATCAAAGAAAAAAACTAAAAACGCAGTTTTGCTACATTTGGCCCCTAGTTTTGCAAGTATATCGATTTTTTCGTGTGTTTTGAAATTTTTGGATTTTTGTTGCATGATGTTATCGGCAAATACATAAGCAGACCTCCGCAATGATGACTAATTTTCAACTCAGAGTTAGTTAAACTTACTAGACGCATTATCATATCTTAGATAATCGAATATCGAATAACTGAAATAACTTTGGCAATCGACCATTTCCAATTGAATGCCCAATTTTCAAGCAACCTTTTTGCTTTTGTGCAACAAAGTTTATGATTTGTTTGTAGTAGTTGTATGAAGAAAATACATAAGAAGTCATATATAGAAAATTTGTTGAAAATTTCATAGAGCTTATCGCTGAAAGTGTGTACACGTTGTGCGTTGGACGCGTTGCGACTTAGCGCCGCGTGGCTGTTGTGTGCGAAATTTGGGCGAATTCGCACACAAAAGACAGCTAACAGCTAAAAAATAATGATAATGTCAATATTAGTCGCTCGAATAATGTAATGGCCAAATAATAGAGTGGGCGAGTGGGCGGCTGGGTTGGTCTGGGCACAGATGTGCGTTCATGAGTGAGAAATTGCAAAGCGCTCACACAATCAGCGCAATGCTGGCAACACTACCAAACACATACACACACAATGTGTACTCAGTCTGTGTGTCTGTGCGAGTGTATGTGGGTTTTTGTGTGGGTGTGCGTTTGGCCGGAATTGGCAGCTTTTGGCATTAGGCTGGATACCAAATAAAATAAAAATTTGTCATTCATGGCAGCAGCAGCAACAACAACAATGACCACAATGGTGCAAAAAAGCAACCACAAGGAAATCTGAGGGTGTTGTAGCGCAGCCATAAGCAGCGGATAATGGAATATTATATACAAAATTTTGATTCCTTTCATCGTCTGCTTCGCTCTTCATTTCGTTCTTCATTTTTCTTGCGCTTAATTTTTTTCTACTGCGTCATGCTTACATTTAATTTGTGCGCCTTTGTTGTGCCAAGGCTGGCACAAAGGAATGAAAGCGTGCGGCAAATGTAGAAAGGCCGAAGTCCGGCGCTAAAAGGGGTAACGCCGCACACAACGGGGGACGCGACAAATATTGAAACACGTTGCACAGACAGACTGATTGCCCGACGGGCACAAGGCACAACGCGCCCAAGTGAATGCGCCCAAGTGGGCGTTTGGTGGCGGCGTATTGATTGCGTCATGTGGCCTGCTGCGCCCCCGTCGACTAACCCATCAGCCACTTAGCACTTTGCCGCCTGCCGCAATTGTGCGTGAAATGTTTGCGCCTCAGTCGGCAACAGACGGCAGAAAAGACGGCCGAGCGGCACTTCGTAGCCGTCGAGGGTTGGTAGCAGTCGCTCTGCAAATTGTTACAACTTTTCAGTTGCAGAGCGACGCACCTACGCTACGCCCTCGTCAGTGCCGCACAGTGAAGACTTGTTAACTTTTTTGCAAGGCAGCACGGCGCCTGCGTTTGAAGTGCTTATGTCAATCTCTGAATTTGCAATTTTGTTTGATATTTGATGCTTCAGAAATTAAATGGAGTGTCGCAGAAGCCACACCAGTCACGCGCCCAACAGATCAGACACGAGTCTCGAACACGAGCCGAGCATCGTTGCGAGTATTTCATGCTCGAAGCGAAGCGCAAATTTCGGTTGCATCACTTGTAGCTACCTTTCAATATATTTAATTTAATTTCTTATATTTTTTACGCACATGTTTCCAAACGTTTACGGCATTTATTTAATTAATTTGTTGTGTAATTAATTTAATGCCACACATGTTCGAAACATTCTCAAACAGCCATAAGCCGCTCAATTACGCCTACGGAAAGGCTTTGAAGCTGCTCAACCAAATTCACAGCGCAAATTGTCACATACACGTGTGTTGATACACAAAAAGATAAGAAGAAGAAGAAGAAGAAGATGGGCCTGATTTGCCCGTAAGCCTAATTTGAATGCATTAATTATACACACAGCGTAGTCGAGTGGAAAATGCAACATTTTAAAAGTCTGAACGAAAGCAACTAAAACTTTTACACATTACGTTTTTAATTGTCGAGCTTAAAAATGTTCAATTACAGTATAGAGTTGAAATAAAGTGAGGTTAACTTTCTTTTCTTTGAGAATTTGTGTTGTAAACAGTTCAATTGTGACCGGGTTGCAGGAATAGTACAGAGACGCATTGAGCCTTAAGACTTGAAAGATCATTTTGAAGGTTTTTCATTTTTAAATATCTCTATTTTTTTTAGTATTTTATCTAAATTTTCTTTGGTGACTTTTCTTTTTTCTATCATGGAACGTTTTAAATATTGTAACGATGAGTCACTCTGTGCTCTGCTATGCATGAATGCTTTTCCAAGCATACTTTTAGGCATGCACTTTAGAGTACGGAAAACTTGCTATAATTCCGATTTGGCAAGGATGGTTCGCGAAAGGTGATGAGCTGTGCTAGAACAATCGAGATAGAAAGTACAACTAGAATGTGCAAGAAACATCGATGCGATAAGAAAACAAGTATAAAAGGCAGCAGTTTGCAACGCAGAGGGACGAGTCCGATTTGAGCAAGCAAAGGGGAAACATGCAATAGTAGTTGTGTAAAGATAACCAAAGTGTAAATTTTTAAATAAAGTGATTGCTGGTTTTGGACTGCGTTTTGCGCTGAATAATTGAAGTGGTTCTATTTTCAAGCACAATCCAGATACGAACTTAGAAAAGTCATTTTCGTAACAATATTTTTTAAATTTATTTTGTGAAAAATTTGGCACATTCGATGTGTGCTTTTCAAGATATCAACCGATGTGATGTGTAGTAATTGTAGGTATGGCAAACTTGCGGTCTTTCTAGTGTTAAAATGGAGAAGTTTAACCCTTAACGTGTAACGCCGGGTCACTTGTGCCCTGCCAAAACTGACATTTTTCACTTTTTATTTATTTAAACAATTAAACAAATAAAAAAATTTGTAATATAGCGATTGATTTTTGCAATGTTAACTTTTTATAGCTTTTGAAACTATTATTTTCACTATTTTACAGTCATTCATTCTTCAGTTGTGTCTTTTATGTTAAAACATTTGATTACTAACGGAATTTTGCCAATAACATTGAAAGTATGTTCAATAGAATCGAAAACACAATAAGTGTTTCGATTTGGTGAAAGAATTTTGGTTATTGATGGCGATGGTGATATGGCGATGGCCGTCGCTCAGCTGTTTAGTGCGTTGAATTACGAGTGTACAGTGATGCCTGACCTCTGTTCAATTCCCCGTAGTAGCCAAACATAGATAAAACCAACTTTCATTTCGGCGGAAGCGTTCTCACCAGGATACGGAAAATGTTCGCAAAACTTCTTTCATAGATACAAGAATTCAACAAAACTTCCTTTTTACCATCAGAACTTTACAAGCAACAAGAATTATATGACAAACATGTTTTTCCTTCACGGAAATTAAATCATGCAACGAAGGGTTAAAATAGAATCCTCAATAAAGTATTGCAATTTTTTTCAAAATTTTTGGGAACACTTTTAGGTACTTTTTTAAGATCCGGACATAAGTGGCCCAACATTACACAGATGAGGTGCAAAAAACCACATTACATGGTAAGGGTTAAGGTCCCAAGTAGGATACAACAGTTTCGTAGAGCAAAACTTGCTTGTGTGGTTCTTTTCTGAGCTATTTCCGGCCCAAACACTGACACTATCCCTGAGACATTCTTTTTCGCTCAACTTTTTTCTTGTACCCAACATAAAAACCCACACGTTGTTGTTGCAAATAAAGTAAAAAAATGACGTCGCGCACACACAGCAAATTAATTCAAGTAGCGCGCTTCATTTACGCATTTCAATTAAATGAAGCGGCCAAAAGGCATAACTAATAAAACATTTTATTGCTCGAGAAATAAAAATGTTAAGAAGAGAAAAGCCGAAAAAATTCAACGATTTTAATTTATTTAAATCGCCAACGCCAACGCAACGTCAAAGTGCAATTACGGACAATCGACTCACGAATCGAAAAACCTGCGCAGTTGAACGGCATCGCACGCGCGTCGAAAGTGCGTGCAAGGCGCATTAAACCTGATGAAGCATGTCCGGCACTTTATTTGCCTTTTTTAATTTGTGAACAGTGCTGCAAAGCGCTTACAACAACAATAAAACCATAGCAGTCAGTCAGTGGCTGCGCTAAAGAGCTGCGGAAATTGTTTGCGGCTGTGCGGCCATGGAAAACGATGAGAAGCAGCGCGGAGGGACTGAGAAATCAAAGTATGTGAAAGTAATAAATTCGCTAAAAAGCATAATAAATAAAGTAATAATAACAATTTTTATTACATAGACGTCAAAATGTGTATGTGAGCAATGTGGGCGATGGCGACGCGAGCGGCAGCGCACATTAAGTGAATAATAGAGTAACGCGAAAAAAAGTGTTTTCCTTTCAGTGGGCGAAGGGTGATTGGCGATGGGCAAACGAGCAGCTGCCATCAAAACTGCCTGAAACTGTTGCTGGCCGCTTTGGCGCTTTGTTTCGGCGGAAATGTTGAGCATTGTATTGCCGTCACCGTCTGCCGCCGTTCGGCACACACCGCTGAAACTTTTTCCCGCCCACCCGTCTGCTTACGACGTGCAGTTATTCTTATGAAGAGAAGCTATTTGCCTTTAATGATGCACCATAAATTATTATATCGCAATTTCACTTTATTGTTTCACCCGCTATTGAACAGCAGCTTTGGCGGCTTCAGTGGCGATGGCGCTGCGGCAGCTGCTTGCGGCGACTGTTCGTGCGCGCACCTCAATGCACTTTACTGTCTTCTCGGTCTCGCCCTCACTACCGTTCGACGTGTCAAGCAGTTCTTTCATCGAACGAATACAAGAAACGGAAGGCGCCGCGGCGTGTTGCTTGCGTTTTGGCTGCGCTTCGGCGGTTTATGATTTTGTGCGATTTTTTTTCACTGTCTGAAGTTACCTCTTTATGAGCGCGTGCACGTGTATGTGTGTGTGTGTGTGTGTGTGTGTGTGTGGGTTGTTATATGGTGGCCGCAGTTTTATGTTGCGCCATTTTTGTTTCCGTTCGACGCGCACTCGACGCAAACGCTATTAGAATTTTTACGCTTACAACAATCTATGAAGAGCGGCATTGCTGCTTGTAAGGCTGCGCAAACCCAGTGACGGTTTATTTTATTATTGAAAAGTGTTGAACGTTGTTGCTGGCAAAGCAAAAGCTCAAAGCCGCAATCAGTCTCAGCTGCAAGGACATTCACGTGCGCCAAGCACTCAGCACACCTGTACAGTCCGCAACAGTCGGCACTGGCCACCCACACACACATACACGCACACACACACACACACACACCCGCCAACGGAAATTAAGTTGAACACAACGTGGGAAGGCAGCCACTCGTTTGGTTGCCATGGCGCGCAACCAGCCAACTCAGCATATTTTTCGCTTAAGTTTTATGTTAAGTGAAATTGTTGCTGTAAATCTGTTATGAAAATTGGCGAAAATGTAATTGCTAAACGAATTTTAATGAGCTCATTAATTTGACAAAGAGATTTATGAAAACGTCGGTGCACTCGACGTTGCGCTGAGGGTTGCACGCTGCTTGGTTTGTTCGTTCGTTGGTTGGTTGGTTGGTTGTTTGGTTCGGTGGTTGAGTGGGTGTCGACCGTAAAGCAGGTGTGACCATGACAGTTGGCAGTGGGCGAAGTGCTCGTTTTATGTTCTTGTGGCAAGTAGCATTGGGCGTTTAATTAAATTTATTTTAATTTTATGATATTTCTCTCGCACCGAGCATAATAAAAGCAACAACTCAAATGCCAATCTATGCAACGCTTTGCGCTTTTATCACTTGTCGTGTGTGAGCAGCACTTTTGTCATTTGCTGATGCTTTTTGTTGACTTTAATGGCAAAATATTAAAATAATATTTAATGACAAAAAAAATTATACATTTTAACCTAAAATTTTAATATCAAATTTTCCAACAGTTCAATCATTGTAAAAGTACACCAACACAATCCGTGCAAATGTAAATTATTTTTATAATATTGCACTTTAAATTATTTACAACATATTTCAACATAAAACACAAAATTTACTTAACCCATTCGACGCCGAATTTTACCGTGTGTCTCGATATTACTTTTTGGTATTTAAATCGTGAAAAACTTTAATGAAAAGTGTGCACACGACATTTGAAGTCGCCACGCCTCTTTGATAAATATATTTTAATTACAGAAAAATTATTCAATATTGACGGAAAAATACAAAATTATCACTTATTGGTTTTTTTAATGATTATTAAAGAAACGGGGTTTTGATCAAACGCGCCCAACTCGTAGACTTCAATTAGAACACAAACTTTCCCTGATATCGCTGCAAATTATTATTAGAAAAACTATCTAATATTTATAGAAAAATACAAAATTATTACTTTTTGATTTTATTTAACCATTATAAAAGAAACAGGGTTTTGATCAAACGCGCCCAACTCGTAGCTTCAATTAGAACACAAACTTTCCCTGATGTCGCTGCAAATTAATATTGGAAAAACTATTTAATATATATAGAAAAATACAAAATTATCACTTTTTGATTTTATTAAACCATTATAAAAAAAACAGAGTTTTGATCAAACGCGCCCAACTCATAGACTTCAATTAGAACACAAACTTTCCCTCATATTGATGCAAATTATTGGAAATTTTTGTTGCGAATAACAGTAAATGTGTTGTAATTTGCTTTGAATTCACTTCTAAAAATATTAATTTGTTTAAATAAAACCTACAAATTCGTAGCTTTTGCTATAAGATGACAAATAGGTGAAGTTGTTCTCAGGCAACTTTGGGGTCGAAAGAGTTAACATAAAAGCACCAACAAAAATACAAACAACAAGTAAATTTGTTCACCAATACTGCAATAACACTAAAGTAAAATATTTTCGCACTAATCAATTTTGCAAAAATTAAATCATGTCCATGTCAATACAATCCCACTCAGTTATCCATCAATGTGAAATCACCGATGCGCTTCATTGAAAGAAAAAATGTAATTAAAGTGCGCGCAAGTCAGACAAAGTTTGTTCAGCTGTCGCACTGCTGCAACAGCCACATAAAGTATGCACATGACATATGTGTATGTACGTTGCATGCCGCAAGTTGTGCCGCATATCGACTGATTAACAGCGCGTTTCGGTTGCAAGGGCACCGCACGCACCCTTTGCAGTCACTTGATTTAATTTGCAATGTTTTCTTTGGTCTTGTTTACATTTTTGTTGTCAATTTTTCCTGTTATTATTTGGTTCTTTCGTATTTCATTTACTCAACTGCGCGCTTGGTGCAATTGGCTTCTCGCTTCTCGTGGGCTTCTTGTTCTTCTTTCTCCCTCTCTTCCTTTTTAGTATCTCATTTCGACCGAATCCTCTACTTCCTATCAGCGGTTCCTCTGCATTTTAAACTTGAGCTGTTTTTTGTTGCACTGTTGTTGCTGCTGCAAGCGACAACAACTGTGCGCCATGTGTTGTGTACATGAAACCCACAGCGCTGCTTGTTTTTGTTCGAGTAGAAGTTGAAAATCTTCCGAAAACCTCGAAATGTGTGGGGCAAAAAAAAACAATGGCCACATTTCAGAATCAAGTACACAAAGTATTTTTGTTGTGCAACAAAAACCAAAACAGAAGCAAAGAAACAAACATAAATCATTCAACAACAAACTGATTAGGATGAGTAAACGTCAGTGATATCTTCTTACTCAAGCTTTGATCTGTGAAAATCATTCAACCAATGAAAAAAAATTGAGTATGCTGCAGCGAAATGTTTCTACCTCATCTCTGATCAGTAGACAGTCAGGATATTATTTCTAACCAGCGCCTAACAAGCTGGGATCACATAACACCTAAAGCAAAACAAATTCATGCTGTGCTGTGCAATTAAAGAAAATCACTTTAAAGAAAATCTAGAAAATTAGTACACAATATTTGTCATGCAATGTAAATTCGATATCTTTATTAAATGTAAGTTTGATATCTTTGATTGAAAACATCACTTCACAGTCTCGTCCAATGATTTCTGAACGAGTTGCGGGGATGAGTAAACTGTAAAAATATTCCCTATACCACTCAGTGTCATGTTGCAGTCTGCTCGCTTGAAGCAATCTTGTCCAGTTTATTGCAAAATCACAACAACACCACCAATGCCAAAAACGGACGCATCATTTGAATCAACACCAAATAATTATGAGAAAATCTGCAACACTTCATTTTGTGCAAATTCTCACATTTAGATTTTATTTTTATTATTATGCTTAATAAAAGTTACAACAACAACAACAACAGCAAAAACAGCAACCTTTACTCGCGGCAACCAATTTTACAGGCAAAGCGAACCCAATAGGAATATTGCAGCCAGGGGCGGATTCAGAAAAATATTTCGGGGGTGCGGGGTCTCAAAAAGTAATATTTTTAATTTTTATAAAATGTCTTTTAGTTTGTATGTAGTTTTAAAGTCGATCCTAATATTTCGAGGGGGAGTTTCGACCCCCAAAACCTCTACTGAATCCGCCACTGATGACAGCTGCAAGACCAGCTCAACAACAAACACAACATGAACAACAACAAAAATGCCATTGCGGCTATCAGCAGTAAAATACAAAACAGCACTCGACGCATTAACAACGGAAATGACGAAAATGTGCCGCGAAAATTTCATTATGACAAGGAAAAATTTATGCGCCACTCAGATGCGCAAACAGAAGAGCCGCTACAACAACAACAACAAATAATAGTATACAGCACAAAATGCTGGCCGGCACAATCCCGACCATTTACACCAACAAATTTGTATGCATCACTCGTTGGTTTGGTTTAGTAATGAAAACGACGACAACAACAAAAAAACAACAACAACATTAATAATAATAACAACAACAGCAACAGTGGAATGCGCAATTCGAAGCAACAATTGTCGCTTTGAATGGCATTTTTAGTGTCGCTCTCACTCACTTCACTCCCACACTCCATCACTTCCCTTCCCCGCTGCCTTCTCGCACTGACCCATCACATTCGTCACTATTTTCCACCTCCCTTCACGCCCCCCCTTACGCCCATTTGAGCCTATCTTCTGCAGCCTACTCCTTCTTTCATCGTCGTTATCAACCCCTCACACCCCACTCCCAACGACGATGCACGTCTGTCAGTACGCGCCAATGTTGCCTGCTGTTGTCACTAACTGTCGCTGTTGCTGTCGCTGTTGCTGCTCGTTACTCCTTGCTTGCTGCCGATTGTTGTTTGCTTGCCATGTGTTGCTCACTTTTGTGGGCATTGTTATTACTGTCAATATTTTCATTTGTTGTTGTTTTTGTTGTTCCATAGCGCTACAAGTGTGCGTCGATGCGTTTGGCTGTTTTTGTATGGTCTTTACTCCTCCACCCCGCCATCCTCTACTGTTTGGTTGATGACAATTTGTTGTTATTGTTGTTGTTGTTGCGCCTTTTGCCTTGGTTACTGTGTGCGGTTGCGATAATTTGCACCTGTGTCAATTTTTTTTCACACTTTCTGCTGTCGTTGTCAATTTTCGGCGTTGCCATAGACAACAACAAAAACCGCTAAATGTGCTGAAAAGTACAGCAACAACAATAAAATCTTTTGTTCATGTTATTGTCATATTTTTCACTTACATTATAGATTGCGCTGCAGTGCAAATAATAAAACAACAACAAAAAACAGTCAACAGCACACAAAATGGCAGCAACATGTCGCTAGCGACACGCCCAAAATGGCTTTGGGCGCTTTTTTGTGCCACATTTTTGTTAATAAATTTTTTGCTTTTGTTATTATTGTTGTTGTTGTTTGTGTAAAGTTGTTTTTGTTTATCAGTTTTTTGTTTCTATTCTTATTTATTCAAATTGCACGTGTTGTGCTGCACATTGCAGATGTTGCCGACCAAGTGAGTGTCTAGAAACTTTTTTTTTAGAAATTTGTTGTTGTTTTGCATTTGGTTTTTTTGTTAGTTTCGGGTTTGCGCTGACATTGTTTAACCACACACACACACCTGTAAAATTTTTTTATATTTTTTTTTGCGCCAGCAACATTTGCTACATTTTCAATACAAGCCCTCACTCTCTCTGCTCCTTTCCTCTCCACTCTTGCACCCTTCTTTGCCGTTTAGTTTTTACCACATTACTGCAATTTCTATTTGTATTGTTTTGAATTTCTTGCAACTTTTCCCCAACACCCACCACCCAAAATCACTTCGTACGCCTCCACTGTCCACTCACACACTCACATTGCTCTTCACACTCTGTTGCTCTTGTATTTGTTGTTATTTGTTGTACTCTTTGCTGTTCGGCTGATCGTTTTTCGGCGTCTGCTGAGCCCGTTTTGCAAATTATTGAACGCACGTGTGTGCATCGGTGCGAAATTTGTGTTCGATTCGCGTGTTGCAAAAATCATTTCGGAAATACATTTTTTTGTTCATGTTTTCATGTTCTTTTATGCATTTCTTGTGAATTTTTTATTACGAAGCCTTGTTCAAGTTTATGAAAAATATGAACAATAAAATATACATACATACTTATTTTTTATTATATTTTTTGTTGTATACTCAGCGCCTTCAATACGTTTACACAAAGTTTTATTAAATTGCTTTGTGAGTACTTTTCGATATTGTTGTTTATTAAAATTTGTAAAAAAAAAATTTAATATTCGTTACGTGTGCTACGTGCTGAACTGGTCGGGACAAATGAGAAAAATCATCAGGTACGCGAACGAAACAAGACGGGAGGCACCCAGAAGCGGAAGTTCTAAAATTATCTGAGTACCAGTGAGTGCAGTGCACTGTTGAACAGATGGAGTGGTTTTGGAAGGAATCAAATATTTTACAATGAAATCTGAAATTTTAAATTATAAACTTTGATTTGCTTAAAGAGATAAACAACGAATTTGAGTAGTTAAGTAAATCAAAGCAAGTTTTATTGATTAGTGCGAAAAAATATGTCAAATGGTTGATTATTGTTCAGCGTCTGATTTATGGGTAGAGAAAAGAGAGGACAAAAATATTGTTACGAAAATGGCCTTTTTAAGTTCGAATCTGGATTGTGTTTGAAAATAAAACCACTTCAATTACTCAGCGCAAAATGCAGCCAGAAACCAACAAATTTGGCGTACTCTAAAGTGCATGCCTAAAAGTATGCTTGGAAAAGCATTCATGCATAGCACAGCACAGAGTGACTCATCGTTGCAATATTCTACATAAAAAAAAGTAGGCAGAATTTGAAACAGAAGAAAGGGAATGGTATGTTGCCTCTCTTGAGGCAAATTTTTCCCCAGCAAAACCATTCGCAATAAGATGGATGCATAAAAATTGGTCAACCAAGCTCTCAGAGCTTTTGGCTAATCACTATTAATGAGTGTGGCCTGGTGTTGTCCTGATGCAAAACAATTTCCCTTCCGACAGTCCGACAGTCTGACTGGCCTGACTGTTGGCATGACAGTACAGGTCCGGGTAAAGAGTTTCATCGTAAGGGATCAACTCATAGTTAATGATTTCCTGCCAATCCCACCAAACAGATAGCAACACCTTCCTGACCAATGCTTGCGCTGGTTTATTGTAATTTAAAAACGTGTTCGCTTGACTTTGCTGTACGTAACCTTCTTTTCATTGCCAGTTACCATCTGTTTCAGAAATGGGTCGATTGTTTTGCTTTTTATTCAGTAGTAATTGCTTGATGGATATTCGATCCAGGACATTGAGCTTCTTTTTGTATTCAGCCATATTCAATTGGTTCCAATCGAGTCTTATGTGCAATGTTTAGCTTCCAAGTAATCGAAACAGTGCTTACATAACTGTCAGACAGTACGATTTCCACAAGATTCAACGACATTTTCGACAGTTGAGTGCATCTTTGCCATCAAAACTGCTGAAACGGAATCGATGAATACAAAATTGCGCTGGATTGGCTGTTACAGGATCCGAACCACAACACTCTTCACACACATTTTTTATGGAAGAAACACTATATGTAAGTAAAGTAGGGCGTATTATCTCTTTCTTCATATTTCACCCTCACTTAAACTAAACTGAGTCAAGTAATCACAAAACCGTCTGAGAAGTTTTTGTACAACGAACTCTTATCTTTTTAACACCATCTGGCGTAAGCCGATTGCATTTACAAAATGTGTAGCAAGATACAGCCATCTGTTTAGAAAATAATGGATTACAGGAATCAGTAAATCAGCAAATGGAAAGGAAAAAAAGATTAGCCAAAAATTATTACAAACGAAGCATTAAAATCACGAAAAATTCAGCAAATGTCACTTTTTAAACCAAATCCAATGTGTTTGAATTCGCAAAGATACTAAACATCTACGTAGACGGACTATTCAGGGCGCATGTGAAAGTGTATGAAAGTTATGACATCAGTTCACACATTGAGCCACCATTCATACAAACCACTGAAAGATCCTCTTGGTCATCAAACGCCTGACGCAAGATCGTTTGACACATCACATCGAGTCAAAGTCATTTAAAATGATAAATCAATATTTAAGTCATACATGTCTTTAACTATATAATTCAGTCATACCTTATGTAGAACAAAAAATATTTGGTGCTTTCCTGTACACATTAAAACATCTTAAAAAGTTAATGTTAAGGTTTTAGAATATGCAAACACTTTTAGCTAAATTATGTTATGATGTTCACTTAGATGAATTGTCCTTGAGTGAATTTTCTATAATAAAATTAATGCGAATTTTTTCTATTTTTAAATGGGTTTTCAATTAACTTTTTTATACAGTTTTGTTTCCATAATTTGCTAAACAAAAATATCCAATAAATTAAAAAATTTAATTTCGAAATTCAGTTACAAATTTAGTTCATGCAAAATTTCTTACAAACATTTTTGTGGCAAAGCTACTTGAACTGTTAACGACTTCAACGAAATTTTAGTTGTCTCCAAAAACCACATGTATGCCAAAAAATAAATTTTACTTATGCCAAACTGCATGCAAACGAATTTCTTTTACGTAACATTTCTTCCAAACATTGTTGCGGCAATGTTCGTCAGTGTTGACATGTTGACAACATGAGTTGAAATCGATCGAAATGCACTGCGCAGCATACAAATACCTCGAAAATTGTTAAAAAATTTTCTATTTTCTAAAATTTTTCTATTCAATTACAATTAATTTAAATAACTTTATAGTAGTTTTTGTATAAAAAGCAACTAAGGAATGTATCGAAAAGAAAGTGCACGCTTAGTTTGAAGTATAACTTTAATGGAAATTTTTTTGATCAGATTTTTTGTTTTAACATTTGTTGCATATACTTTAAGGACTAAGGATTTTTGTTTAAATAACAAATTTCTTTTTCAAATAAATTTATATCTAATCTTTTATTTGACCCTCTTTATTAAATTTTGTACAGTGGTTTGCGTTAAGTTTTTTTTTTATTTTCTCCAATTTTTTTTAATTCCTGAAGATTTTTAGCTTTCATAAGGTTTCTTTTGGCTATTGCCCAGTAGCGCTCTTTTGGGCGTAGTTCTGGTGCATTTAGCGGATTCTCACTTTTTCCTGGCAGTTATTTTGAGTTCATTTTTACATATGTCTCGTCATCCATAATAATGCCCGAAACTTTTTCTTTGCAGAGACGAGTGCATAGTTTTCTGCATCGCGTTTTGCCAGCCACTTTTTGATTTTCATTTCTTTTTGGTATTGTTTATTTTTTATATGTTTTTAAGTTATTCCTCTGCTTCACTCTTTGCACCATGGTCACACTCGTTCTAGCTAAATTTCCAATACAAATGCACTTGTTTTCGTCAATCGAATGCTTCAGTTTTTCTTCCATTTTTGGGCCTTTAGGACCCTTTTTACGGCCAATTTTTTGGTAGGTCGTTGATAGTGCAATGTTCACCATACTTAAGAATCATCTTTTTAGCGGAGTTTATGGACACGCGATGTCGTTTGGCTGATTTTCTGTACGAAGCACCTGTTTCAGTGAACCAACTGTACACAAATTTTTTGAGGATGTCTAGCTCGATACGCGTAATTTTTGTAATAGAAAAATATATGAAACTAAATTTGTATGAAATCAGTATTTCAAGGCCTACTCTATTTAACGGCATTTTTAGAATTAAAAAAAAAATTATATGCTGCGAGAAAATTACGTTAGAAAGTGTGCACTTTCTTTTCGATACAGTCCTTAACTGTTGATTTTCAACACAAAATCTTAGTAACTCTTAGAAAAGGAAACTTTAAATTTTCATGAAACATTTAAACGTTTCAAATGCTTTTCTATTATGCAATATTTGTAATTTGCTCTTTTTTTCATGTTCTTCTTCTTGCAAAATGTTCAAGTTTTCCTTTCAAAGCAGCTTCGATAAAAACTTTACACAAAAATTTAAACTTCAAACAAATAACAAATATGCCAAAATATTTGTCATACTTCCTTGAAATGCTTGTTTCAATTATAAGAAGAAATACTTGAGAAACACCAATGCGAGCAGAATAAATAGTTGGCATGCCAGTTCGGGACACAAATTTTGTTTAAATATTTATTTTTAAAATAAGAAAATTGAAATATAAACATGAAATAATTTAGAATTGGAATCTGAATAAATAAATTGGAATGAAAATAAAATAAAAGAAACCAGGTAAAGATTTATGTAAATGTTTAATTAATACTTACGGAATCAATTTAATTTTGTTTCAATCAGTTAAATTATATTTCAACTGCAGCCAAATTAAATTTTAAATCTTTTTAGATTACTTTGATTTGGTTATTAAAAAAATTCACTTATACAAGTTGACAGTAAGTCTTGAACACCTTAACACTATCAAAACTATTTTCCTTTAAGGACACAAGTATATTGTAACGATGAGTCAGTCTGTGCTGTGCTATGCATGAATGCTTTTCCAAGCATACTTTTAGGCATGCAGTTTGGAGTACGCCAAACTTGCTATAATTCCGTTATGGCGAGGATGGTTCGCGAAAGGTGATGAGCTTTGCTAGAACAATAGAGATGGAGAGTACAACTAGAATGTGCAAGAACCATCGGCGCGATAAGAAAACCAGTATAAAAGCAGCAGTGTGCAGCGCTGAGAGTAGAGTTTGTGTGGAGCAAGCAAAGGGGAAACATGCAATAGTAGTAGTGTAAAGTAGTAACAAGTGTAAATTTGTAAATAAAGCGATTGTTGGTTTTTGACTGCGTTTGCGCTGAATAATTGAAGTGGTTTTATTTTCAAGCACAATCCAGATTCGAACTTAAAACGGTCATTTTCGTAACAATATGAAATGGATAAATTTATCTACAGTTCAAGTTAGAGTATTTCATAGTAAGTTTTGAACACCTTTTGAAAACTTGTATTTCTTCAAAGGCTCAAAAATGAGGAATGGTATAAATTTTCCTAAGATTCGAGTAAGAGAAGGTTACAGTAAGGACTTATCAAAACTTTTCTTCCTTTAAGGACCCAAATCTGTGAAATGGCATAAAGTCAGCTACAGTTCGAGTTATACAAGTTCATCGCAAGTCTTGGATACTTTATCAAAACTTTTGTTCTTTGAAGAACCTAATTCTATGAAATGATAAAAATTCATCCAGGAGTTCACAGGAAGTTTTTGACTCCTTATCAAAGCGTTTATTGCTTAAAGAACCCAAATCTATGGATTCACCTAAGATTCGAGTTACAGAAAATCAGCGCAAGTCTTGTTCACAGGAAGTTTTGGACTCCTTCTCAAAACTTTTATTTCTTCAAGAACCCAACTGTATGGAATGGTGTAATTTTACCTACGATTCGAGTTACAGAAGTTCATCGTAAGTCTTGGATACTTTAACAAAACTTGTATTCCTTCAAGGACCCAAATCTGTGTAATGGTATAAATTAATCTACAGTTCGAGTTATACAAGTTCATAATACATTTTGGACTCCTTATTAAAACATTTATTCCTTCAAGGACCCAAGTCAGTGAAATTGAATAAACTTATCTATGGTTCAAGTTATACAAATTTATAGGAAGTTTCAGATTCTTTATGAAAACATTTATTCTTTCAAGGATCGGTCCTCAGTCAGTCAGATCAGTCAGTGAAATTTAATCAATTTATCTGTGATTTGAGTTATACAAGTGCACAGTAAGGTTTTGACTTCTTATGAAAACAATTAGTCTCTCAAGGACCCAAGTCAGTGAAATTGAATTCATCTACAGTTCGAGTTACAAACCTTCATCATAAGTCTTGGAGTTCTTATAAAAGCTTTTAGTTTCAATTCACCAAAGGTCTCAGTAACAAAAGTTCATAGTAAATTTTGGACACCTAACTAATACTTGTATTCCTTCAAGGACTAAAAACTGGGGAATGGTACACAGTTATCCACGGTTCAAGTTACAGAAGTGAATAGTTAATTTTGGAGTCATTATGAAAACAATTATTCTTTCAAGGACCTATATCTGTGTATAGCCTTTATAGCCAATTTCAACCCATCTAGACGAATTTTTGAAGCGTTGTTGGTTTGGCTTTAACTCTACTTGGATTCAGTAGAGTAAATTTCTTGTAAGTCAGAGTTATCTGGTTTCACTTTAGTGCACATTTTGGACTATCAACAAATCATAAATCCGCACAGTGCTGTAAATCGTAACCTTGCAACTCTTATATGCTCAGCTTCAATCCATTACTAGTTGCTTACTTGGTTCTCTACTCACCAAAAAATCAACGATTTTCATGTTCGCATTTAAAGCTAAAAACTTGGGAATGATACACAATCATCCACGGTTCGAGTTACAGAAGTGAAGAGTCACTTTTGGGACTCCTTATTAAAACACTTATTCTTTCATGAACCTGAATCTGTGTTAAGCCTTAAAAAAAACCTAAATTGAAAAATTCTCGACTCTCTCTTCAGCCGTTGGTGTCGCTTAAGAAAATCCTTAAGTTTTGCCATTTTCAATATTGTCCAATTTTCAAATTTAATTAAAGGCATTTAGGGCCTCAAATCATTTCCCAAAGCATGCAATACTGGTTGCTGTGTGTGCGTATGTAGTTGTGTAAATATGTAAGTAAGAAAACAGTGTAATGTCTACCATGCAATAGCATCAAGTCAAGAGTGACGGCGAATTGGCTCACAACTTTTTCGCTGCTAATTTTACAATTTATGGAGGCAGATTTGGTGACGCAGTGAATGAAAAACGGCGCACAATCAAAAGTGAAATTGTGTCGCTGTGTGCGCTCAGACGTCAGTATTCTCAATGTTCAAGCGACATTCAACAGCGCAAGCAAAGTCAAAGCCAAAGTGTTGCGCTCCGGTAATTGTAATGAAGATAAAGTTGTGCCGAGCGCGCAAAGGCCACTTAATCCCCTCCAGGCAATTTTCCGAATGCGTGCGACGTCGAACGGCAGCGGTGCCGACTACACACGCAAATCTCAATGCCGTTCGCTCTAGGCAGCAGTCCACGACTGACATTAAAATATGCAACAAGCAAAGCAAAAGCACAACAACAATAACCGTACAAGAGCGGCAACATTAATGGGAAACAATAATAGCGGCAGCTAAAGCAACAGACGTGGACGACATTTGTTTAAATTTAAATTAAAAATGACGCACACAAATACTTGCGTCGACGACGCACAGAATATCAAGCAGCCGTTTGCAATTTACTACTGGCCCACAGCACCCAACAACGACCTGGCCGTCCCGCACGCCCAGTCGCCAATGCATTCGTCCGACACTATCAAACGGCAGCAGCTGCGGCATTGCCTTTCGCCACCTTTGGCACTCGGCTACTTTTTCATCAAAACAAACAGCAACAGCAACAACAACAACAACTACAATAATTGTTGTTTATTTTTGTTGTTGATGTTGTTGTTGGTGCTGTTGGCGTTTTCTGGCTTCGCCAAAACGCCGCACCTGCCGCAATCGCGCACAACTGCCGTCAGGCGAACTCATTTTGTATTCGTGCAACGTCCTGTTGAACATTCTTAATTAGGTTAAATCTACTCAAGCTGTGGAAAGAACGAGCTCAGCGCCTTCGTCCTTTTCATAGAGAACGCGCGAGATTGCCACTTGCTGCGGCTGTTGCTGTTGTTTCTGTTGCTGTTAGTGTTGCTGTTGTTGTGTGTATAGCAGCGTTGGCAATATGGTCGAGAAGGGGGTGAGCTCTCTGTGTGTGTGTGTGCGTGGAATAATTTGCAAGAAAATGTCGACAAAGGCATATTTGCAATGTAAATCCTGGAAATGAAACAATTACCAAAGTATATGGAGTGTATAAGCGGCAGGCTGCAACAACAACAACACCAACAACAACAATAAAACAACAATGCCGATTTGTATGGCAGCTAGGCCCGTCTGGCAGCATGTGGTAACGCCGCGAACGTGCAACACTCGATATCCTTAAGAGAAGTGCGGTTATAAACGGCAGCGCAATGACGATGAAAGGAACGAAATGTATGCGCAGCGACCGACTGTGGAGCGGCGGCGGGGGTTGTTGGTTTAAAATTTCAAAAGCACAGCTTGATATGTGTTGCAAATGGCACCGCTCTCGGTTGCCTGGTCGAAGGGCCGAAGGACCGAAGAGCGCAAAGCGGCAACACGGCAATTGTTGCAGATTTAAGAAATTAATGTGCGTGTGTGCGGCTCTGTAGATGTGAAATGTGAATGTGACATTGCCAAATGACTACGTTTGAGTGCTTTTAACGTTCTTTTTTTTTGTTGTTTTCTTTCAGCTGCTGCTGCTTTGTGTCTTTTAAGATTAAAAAAAATTGTCAAAATGTAAAAAACGAAAATACGCAAAAATGAAAGCCAACGAACATAACCTAAAAGCTGACTAAAAATAAATACAAATTTCAATTGAAGAAAAAAATGAAATGAATGACAGCCATATCATAAATAAATGTGGCAAAGGTTAATGGAAAATGTAATGGAAATTTGAGCATTGAGTCGGCAACATTCAAAGCAGTTGTGGTAACCCTAAACCTTGCGGTTCAAAAATACAAAAATTGAAATACATACATTGACAAGTGAAAGCAACTAAATACGGCTTAAAAGTTGATTGAAAGAATAATAACATTGAAAATGCAAAAATAAACATAAAAGCATTCATACGTTTGAAATAAATATTGCCAAATTGCAATGAGTTTCAGCTTCTTCAATGTTTAATTTCCACCCTGAACCACTAATAACACCAACAACTGCACCGTTCACATTGTTCAATCGCAACTTCATGCTTCATGTGGCCCAATAAATCCTTTCAATTTGCTGTTTAGCTCGGTCTTTGTTTTTGTTTGGGCCACGCTTCGTGTGTTTCATTATAAATGAAGTAAAATTTAATTAAGCTTGCTTCATATTTCATTTCGTCATATTTTGTTAACTGTGTTTTGCCGCATGCTGCCCAAACAGTCGCTTTCGCACATTCAACACGTACAGGCACAACACATAGGCGCAAATAATGAAATTCAACACACACACACACACACACACACACACGCGCAAATATAAAGGAATGCTCACACGTATAGATAGAAGCAGCCACACTGGCCGCAACACACGACCCAGCAGCCGCTTGACATAAATATTTGCCGCTTACCAACCAACGCCATTGACTTGTATCGGTCTCTGTGCTGGCCGCCTGCCTGAGCTGTCGGGCTGTCAGCGCGCGTCAGTCACGCCAATGTGCGTGCCAGCAGCGCTAACAAGCGGCTAGCTACAACCGCTATCGCTGCTGTCCCGCACACCACCGCCGCAGGCATTTAAGTTTTCCTACTATCCAACCGCCATCCGCTCGATGGTCCGCTCAGCCATTGCTCCTTTGCCACCACACACTTGGGGCTGGTCCTTGAAAGCCTCTAATAACAGCTGCCAGCAGTGCTTCATGTTCAAATTGAATAAAAATTCCTGCTTATGATAGCTGCCATCTCCTGGTCGTCGGTCGTCAGTCGTCGGTCCCTTGTTCCAGCACAACTTTCACTGCCAAACACACACACATACACACACAATATTTTCATTGTCCGCGCTGCCACCCGCTGCTCGAAACTGTCCGCTTTGCGCTGCCTTATCGAAATATGTAAATGACCGTTGAACTCGAGACAGCCAGCCAGGTGGCCAAATGTGCGGTTCCTGCGGTACATTTTCGGCAATGCTTGGTGTTGTTGTTGTGTTGGTTAGTTTTTATTTTTCCTTTTGTGATATTACAAAATATTAGTGAGTGTTCGTGCCTGGGTTGGTTGGCTGCGGCCGGCAAATAGATGTCTGTATGTTTTAGTTTATTTGCCGAGCGTTGCATACTTTATGGATTTGTGCCTGTGTGGTTACTTTTTAATACATTAGCGTCGCAGTCCGTACTAAATTATGAATTATTGCATACGGCAATGCGTGGGAGCATAAATATAATCCAGAAGGTTCGTTAGACTAATTAGTTGATTTATTTATTGTTTTTTAAGAATTATTTTTGCAGCTTCGCAGACGTGAGGATCAAAATATAAATGAAAGCAAATTGCTATGAAAGTTTAATTAATAGTTGATGCGTCTTTTAATGTCATATCTGAGTTAATTTAAGAACCACTAAGCTCTAATTAGTTAACTAGAGATTATGCTCTCACTTGCTTCCCTTGTCGGGGCAGTTAAGCAAGCACAGCACTTAAAAATAGATTTTTTCTTCTTTTCAAATAGGTTTAATCTAACTTCCATTGCAACAGTGTTGCCAGATACCTGAAATTACTTTCCCCCTAAATAAAATACTGAAATTTCCTACCAAAAGTTAAAAAAAAATCTGCTAAAATTTTTTATAATTTGCGTCATTTTAAAGGAGTAAAACTTCTCATAAAAAATAAAAATATATACTGTAACGATGAGGCACTCTGTGCTGTGCTATGCATGAATGCTTTTACGAGCATACTTTTAGGCATGCACTTTGAAGTACGGCCGGCATGCTATAATGCCGATATGGCAGGGATGGTTCGCGAATGGTAATGGAATGTGCAAGAACCATCGGCGCGATAAACCAAACAAGTATAAAAGGCAGCAGTGTTCAGCGCAGGGAGACGAGTCTGTGTTGAGCAAGCAAAGGGGAAACATGCAATAGTAGTAGTGTAAAGTAGTAACAAGTGTAAATTTGTAAATAAAGCGATTGTTGGTTTTTGACTGCGTTTGCGCTGAATAATTGAAGTGGTTTTATTTTCAAGCACAATCCAAATACGAACTCAGAGAAGTCATTTTCGTAACAATAGACATAATTTTTTTTAATGCAGCCTTTTTTGTTCATCTTTAGCTTAACAACAAAAACTTAACAAAAACAAAACATATAACAAATGAATTAAACAAAAAGTGTCATTTTTAGCGGAATTTCATTGCCACAGCAATAAGTGAGAACGAGATGGAACGAGCTTATATTTTGTAAGCTTACACATTTTTTAACACAATAGGATGCTTTGACTATTAATAGTTGCAAAAATATGTTTTGCTGCCAGTACTTCGTTATACACAAATCTCACAAAAATCCATTGAGGATTCGAAAAATTCCCTAATATAGAATATAAATCTCATAAACTTTCTCCTAAAGAATTCTTCCTTTAAAAAATTCTCCTAAAAGGCCAAGAATCTCCTAAATCTAGGAGGAAGTTGCAGTGTCGCCTGATCTGGCTAAACTGCATTTCAGTTTTAATTCAATTTCATACCGAAGTGGCTTCCTCTGATATCTGTGCTGTACATATACAGCATACAGGATATGTTTTGGGGGGTTTTGCGTACAACTTTTGAGCTTAATTTCATTTGAAACAATATGAACAGCAAGTGAAGCAAGTGAACCCCTCCTGTGTGCGCTACTGGTCTAATATACGAATATTGTGACGATAAGTCACCCTGTAGCGGTGCAAGGCACTAGAATGCTTTTACTTGGCATACTTTTAGGGGCCTGATAATATCGTTCGAACATACGCAAAGATGACTCGTGATGATACTGGAAATTTGGAGAACGATCTGCGCCACAGGCAAACATGTCTAAAAGTTAGCCGGGTAGAGCGCAGAGGAAAGAGTTTGGTTTTAGCAAACAAATGTAAAACACGGAGTGGTCCAATAAGTAACAAGTTTAAAGGCCGTAAATTGTGAATTTGTAAATAAAGTGATTGCTGGTTGTTAACTCCGTTTAAGAATTGCAGTGTGTTTTATTTTGAAGCACAATCCAGAGAAACGAATACGCCTACAGAACTAATTTTCATAACAATTTTAACAGGTTAACAAAAAATGACATTAAGTTCTCATGGTGTAGCAGAATCGATTGTCGCTCTCACTGTTGTTTCCATTCCTTGAGTAAAACGCAATTTTTTGCTGTTCTTGAGGTGAACTTCTTTTGGCAGCTCGTTGAGATCATCACCGTACACTGCACTATTGGGTCCATGCTCATCAAATGGCGCCTCTAGTGCAGTGATGTCTGCAGAGGCCTTGGAGATGAAGAAGAGGTAGAATCGATACCACACTTCCTGTGCAACTGTTCAGCTCTGCAAAAAAGCTGACTCCGTAACCTGGGTTAAAAATTCCTGACAACATCAACACAATCTTCAGAGCATAACAACGCATGTTGCAAGAATACATTTTCTTGATTCTTTAGCCGCAGCCGCACTAACCCTTTTGCATGAAATGCGGATGAAACAGTCCAAAATTTGCAGCTAAGACTCCCACTGACACTGAGACTCGTGAGACTACGAATCGTTTGTTGCCTTACTTGATCGTACAACTAAAGAATAAAATAGAATGAAGTGTACTATTTTTGGTAAAAGCTCTGGTCTCTCTCTGGTCTTCTTTTGCATTTAGAGTCTGCTGCAGTGATTTGGAGATCCAATCAAAAATTTTAGTAGAAGATCACTAGAAAGTTTCATTTTATGAAAATTCAGTAGAAAACTTTAAAGTCATTCAGAGTTTTACAACAAAAATTAATAAATTCAAAAGAATATTTTTAATACTTCGGATACTTTAAATTGATACTAACACCAACTTTCCCATACTTGTGTTTATTTTAAATATTCACATGTTTAAATAAACACACAGTAGCACTGTCAGCTAAATTTAAAGCCCTCAACACTCAGAATTGATTTTAATTAAGCAAGCATTTACAATTTTCAAAGCTTTTAATATCATTCAAAACCAACCAGCCTGAAAGCATGGATAATGTTGTACCACTTTTGTGGCCTTAACCTTTCGCTACCATTTACCTTCGCGCAAGCGGCAGCAAGAAAAATTATCCCAAAAAGGAAACTAAAAAACGAACGAGAAATAAATCAATGCTAATTTTCCAATAAGCACAAAAGCACATTTCGATTTTCCACGCATGGCCGGCCAAATGCTGGTAGGACTTTTTGCTGCGCAATGCTGCTCAAAGTAAACAAAAAACTGAAAAAAAAGAAGAGAAAAATGAAAAATTGAACAAAAAGCAATGACACTGCACAGCAACACATTAACAACAGCATCAGCCGCCAGCTTCGACAGCAAAACAAATGCGGCAACACGCATACACAAACACATATACACACACACATACAAGTCTTTGTTGTTACATTTGGCAGTGCGAGTGTAACTTCCAATTGGAATTATTTGCGTGCGCCAAAAAGCACACTACAGCTACACTGAATGCTGATTGTGAGCTATTTTACTTTCACATGCCCCACTCTGCACATGTGTGTGTGTGTGTGTACACTCGTGTGGCTGCTCAACTGTACATATGAGTGTGTGTGCGTTATAAATTTCAATTTGCAAAATACGAGCCGTTTTTTGATGTGTTCGTGTGGCGAGAGAGCGCCCACTGCATGAAAATTTATTGGAGCTAATGTGTTTCTGTGCGAGTTTGTGTGCGCGCTTGCAGTTTATGCTTTACCCACTCGAAATTATTTGCTTTGTCGATTGCCGTTACTATTTTCGTCCTTTGGCAGGCGCATACGCAGCTGCTGGACAGCCGCCCGCCTGCCGAGCCAACGGACACTCGTAACCCACATATTAAGTGGATAACCCTTGGGTATCCTTTTTTGGGTGCCCGTAGTTTTGCAACTTTCCTTTGAGTGCACACATGCATGTACACTGTGTGTTTGATGTGTGTGTTTATGTGTGTGTATGTGTATGGGTGTAAGCGTGCTTGCCAGAGGCTCACTTTCAACTACTGTGGGGATTTCGCTCTTTAAAGTGTTCTTGTTGTGGCAAATTTACAATTTTGGGCATATTTTGGCTAAAAGATCAGTGTTGCTTGTGGGCCATTATAATTGCTTTAGTGTGGCGATAACTGTTGTATAGTTAAATTGACACCAGGGAACTAAATGCATTAATCACAAAACGTTGGACGAAAGCCATCATCAACATGTTGTTGTTGCTCTTTTGTTTTCAATGGAATTTTCAGTTTAGTTGTTCATAGCGACACACAACATTGAAAGCCCGCATTTAGTTGGTTTTGATTGTTTAAAATTTAAAGTTAAATATGAAAATTTAAGAGTTCACTTTGACCTAAATTAGAAACACGTTTCATAGATTTTTATGAATATATTTTATATATTTAAAATTTAACCTACGCGCAGTTGAAAAATGTGCAGCACCAACATCTAATGGTACCCGACTGTTGTTGTTGTTGTTGCTATATAATTAAAAATACATTTTCAATAACTCACAACTTTTCAAATATGCAAAGCGTAAACCTTTAAAACTGTCACACACTAATTACAGTTTTAGTGCCCCGTTGAAAAGCGCCTAAAAGTGCGCCATAAATTTTATTTACATATATACGTTTAGTAGATACAAACACAACACTTTGCTTCACAAATATAAATCAACACTGCTTTATTGCATACATTTAGGCAAACTTTAGGTTACCCTGCACTTAAATCGTAATACGTGGGCAACGCATTAATGTAAATAAAACAGACCTTCTTCTACAAAAAAAAAACAAAAAAGCATAAACAAAACAGTGCCTGGACCCTGCGCCATGCGCTCCAAGGACACACCGAAACTTGCTCGCATTATTTAAATTCGTATTATTTTGCAATCAAAAACTTCATCCCTTTATGACTTCTTGAATCACTTGCGCCGACTTGCCGCTTCTAGCCGCAACGCATAAACAGACATAAAAAGCATTTTTATTAAGTAATGTGTGCACATAAATAACCCACACAAGCTCACTTATCCCTTGCAGCAAACTACTCGGACTCGTGCGACTACTTCACAGCGCAACACCACAACACAACACAGCGTGGCTGGCTTCGAAAACAAAAATGAGACATAATAACATCATTAGATATTCCTACGTTGCCTCGTTTATGTACTCGCACTTGGAAAGTTAAGTCGATGTGTGAGTGTGTGTCGTTGTGCCACAACACGAAGCAGCAGTCAACACTCACTTGGTTGAGCAAAGTAAAGCAACAGCAAAAACAAAATTATATTAACAAACAGGAGAAAATTAGAATTTATGATTCAAATGATATGCCGCCACATTCGTGCCAACATTTCGAATTAGTGGCACAGTGTGCAGAGACAAACTAAAGAAAGAAAAAAAATAGTAAAGAAAATAAACAAAATAGTAAAAATATAGACGAAACTTTTTCTTTACTTTTTCTTCTTTACCCACTAAATGTGTTGTGTGAATGTGTGTGTGTATGTGTGTGTATATTTTTCCGACTTTTACTAGCACAGAAAACCTCTTTTCTGTGCGACTCTGGTCGCGTAGCGGCAGCAACATATAAAATGAAAAAGTTGAAAAGTAAGTTGACTGACTCTGGGGCCAACCAGCAGCAACTACATGCCAACTACCACTATCGCTCGACGCTCCTACTGCTGCTTCTACTGACCAAGTACCATAGATAAGTGAATTCAAGTAAAGTTTAAATATTGCACGAACATAATGCAAAGAGCTGAACGAGGAAGAGATCGCCGGAAAAAGGCAGCCAAGACAGCAGCCGAGTGTTTTCATTGAGTTTAGCTGAATAGTTGGCAATTTTAACTGCATTTTGCTTTCATTCTCAAAGTGCTAGCTGAATTAACTATTTAATAGCATTTATGGTTTTCATAAGAACTTCCATCTGGGCCAACTCGAGAGTGAAAGAGCGCTGTGGCGAAAGCTATTCAATTGCAAAGAAAGAATTTCAGTCTTTCATAGTTATGCGCAATAATTTTATATATTTTTGTTGTTGTTTTTTTATGTAATTATACGAATATCTATGATTCTATTGAATTTAATTTAATTTAAAAATATATATTTTCTTAATTTTTCTTATCTATCCAAAAGTTACTCATACGCACCGCAGGCCTTGAACAGCACAAGGCATTAAATTTGTATATAGTTACAAGACATATTTTCTACTTTTATATTTACGCATATATATTCATTGTTGACTACTTTTCATGCATTTTAGCTGAAAACATAAGTTACTCATACGCACCGTAGGCCCTGAAAGAGTATCAGTCAAAAGAGTTCAAGCTCACCTGCAAGAAAAAGGAATGAAAATCCAATGTAATAATGACATAATAGACATTTATATATCTTTTGAACATATACACATAAACACATACATACTTATATACTTTACTGCACAACTTATAAGCATTGTATTTTGCTGCTTAAGACTGCACAATTTGCAATGTGAACCTGCAATAAAAGTTGCATTCGATCAGAGCATCCGAGACGTTCGCATGCAGCGAACTGGCAGTGACAGTAAATTGCTTGACATTCGAGTGTGCATGCAATTTGCTGCATGTGCTGCAACAACAACAACCACACAACAATATAACATTTTAATTAAAATTTAAGTTTTCTGTGGTGACGTTGAGTGTCGTCGTCGCTGCAGCTTCTTATGATTTTCTGGAAAGGAAAGCTAACGGTAATCTTATACAATTTTGCTACACTGATGCATGCAATATGAAAATTGTCGAGTAGTTATATGCCAGAAACCGGCAATCATGCGTCTAGAAAATAATGAGTTCAACTTGAGCGCATAATTTCAGAGATATTTTATGATTTTTGAGCAGTTTTGAAGGGGAAAAATAGACAAGTGTGTGCAAATGAGAGGTCCTTATTTATGCTTATGTCAGCATATATGATTTTGTTGGGCTTTACTTGAGTTTATTTCTTGTTTTATTTCTATAACTAAAGTTATGGAGGCCAATAAATTTATTCAGAAAATTGAAGTTGAAGTTGAACTCGCTGAATGTTATTAAAGTTGATGGAAGATAATTTTTCATGACTGAGTTCAGCTGTTTTTAAATGATTTAAACTTAGAAAGTGCCAACTAAGTAAAAGAACTAATGTGCTTTTAAGTAAGGTTTGAAGCAGTAAATGGTTTTAGGGTTCTTCAAACTCAACCAAGGCAGTTTTGGCCCATGAGAGTTAAATCAGCTCACATTCATTCAAGTTGGCTTAAACTCAAAGATTTAAGTTCATTAAGCATCAGTTAAGTAAATGAGCTTATATGCTTCAACTTTAGTCTGGCTTCTAAAGTTTGTTTCCCCAAACTAAAGTAAGCTCACTTTAACCCATCCAGGCTGATTTTAATTCACTCAAGTTAGCTTAAACTCACTGATTTAAATTCATAACGTATCAGTCAAACAAATGGAGCTTATGTGCTTTTAAGTCGGTTTGAACTTAAAATTACTCATTAAAAATTTACTCTCTTTTCTAAAGTTTGTTTCTTCAAACGAAGCCAAGCTCACTTTAACCCATCCAGGCTGATTTCAATTCACTCAAGTTGGCTTAAACCCATTCAAGTGAACATAAACATAATTCAGTCTCTAGCAAACTGTTCATTTAAGTTTACTTTATATACTTTAAAACTTTTCTAGCACACCGCAGATCCTTCACAGTCCTGTCACCTGGTATAAACTTTACATTTGACAATTCAATCCAAATATTGAAAAACTATGAAACAAAACTGCATTGAGAAGTTGACTGAAACACTAACAAGCCAACAACAAATAAAAGTAAGCAACGCTGAAGTAAGATGTCGCGAAATTTTCCCACCCAATTAGTCTGCACTGTGAAGAAGTGCATGGATTGGGAAAATGTTGCCAGCCAGTCACGAACTTTACAACAATTCATGCAACGACGAGCGGCAACTCTACGCTGGTTGTTTGCCCCGCGGTGCCTGGACTGCAAAGGTGCGACCAGCGACATATGCAACAATTTCGAGTTGACCGTCAGACGTTCAAACAGCGCCAGCGGCTAAGCGACATAGCACAAAACACTGCAACAGCAACAACTACATTGGCACTTAATACAAGTTTTAGCTGCGCGGCAGCAAGCAGCAACAATAGCGACAACAACACAACACGTTCAACAGCGACGCGAGCAGCTAAAAAGCAACACTGACTGCCAGACAACAAAAAAGAAAAACAATAACAAAAATACAACAACAGGCAACATGAACCAAGAACACCGAACAGCAAAGAGTGATGAACAGGCATTCAGACTCGTTGATGATATCTTGCAACACTGACACAAGTGCAGCTGCCACAATTGTCGTGTCGTGTCGCGACGCCGATTGACAATTGTGCAGCCGCAATGCTGCGTTGTTGCACTGTCTGCGAACTCATCATAGTGGTTGCATTGCGTTGTTGCTAGTTGATGCCATTGCTTGCTTGGTGCCTGATTGATACAAAGATTCACAATCACTCGCGAACTCGCTACTTGTCTGCTGAATTCTGTGACACAGCATAACCTTCAATGACATATTTTGTGTGGATGTTTCATTGGCAGCAGAGCGACTGCCATGTGACTGTTGTTGTTTTTGTGTGGGAGTGTTGTCTGTTTGTTGAAATCTGCTTCATTTCTGTTCGAATGAACTTCAATGCAAATAAAAATATCTACTTAGGATATTCGATTTTTCATTCAGTTTGCTGTTTTAAGAAATCGATTGCTATGGCAACGCACACACACACACACACACAAACACACAACTGTGCAGTTGCAAATTTCAGTGACTTTTTTAAATAAACAAAACCCATGTGACCTCTGCTCCTGAATTGGACGCGGAGTGAGGTTTTTCTCAAAATTAGCGAAAACCGAGTCTTTGGCGTACAATACAAAGGAATCAAGAACGCATCCATTACCAATTTTTTAATATATTCAAAGACATTAAAAAATGTTTTAATATTAAGAGAAACGTCTCTTCTTACTTTTGTATTCAAGTGGAAATTCAAATTATTGCTAAATACGCTGGAAAAATTCCTTGCACGCCAAGAAGCCAAGAATTTCTTGCTGCCTAATTCGGAGAATTTCAAACTCTGAGAGCAAAGGTAATTAAATTTTTTATTAAATTTCAAATGCTCGAATTCGTAGAATCAATCGATGAATTTGCAAAGCAAAATTGTATTTTTATCAAAGATTGTTTTCAAAATTTCCTCAAAGAGTTCCTTAACATCCGCAACACCTCAGGCGTTCACAAATTATTTTCACTAATATCTGAACCATCAATTGACGTTTGTCGTATCTGCGCCGCCCGCGCACAAATGCAGCTTTATGAAATCCTGCTTATGAAGCAACAACAACAACGTAAAAAAACGCAATTATCAGGTTTTAGTCGACAACAGCTAAACGTGCGGAACAAGTGTGGGTACAGTCGCTGCGTGGATATTTAATTAAGTGGCAATGCCAGCAGCTTTGCGCCATCGCCGAACGAACACATTTACTGACACGAAATGTGGCAGCAACAAAATCAGCAATAACAACATATCAAATCATTGTTGCTGTGGCAAAACATTTCGACAGAAATTGCGTCAGCCAAATAAAACGAAATGAAATGAAATACATAAATCCGTGGCGTAGAAAATTCCATGAAGTTAAGCGCACAGTGGTAAAAATCAACAGAGCAACACGAAATCAACGATGCAACATGTAGATTTCGAATGAAACTGCACACACAAACACACACATGCACCAACTCACCAAGAGTTGCAGATAAAATGTGGGATTAGAGCTAAGCGGCAGATTGCAAATATTTAGTACACCGAAAAAAAAAACAACATATTTTCCCAAATTGTTTGAGCTACTTGAAACAGTGAACTGCAATTACCCGGCAAAAAAAAATATAAAAATTATTTAAATTATTTCAAGAATTTTTTTATTTATTTTATACATTTGCATTTTGATTTTTTCAAGTGTAACAGTTGCATACAGCGCTTCACTTCTGTGCAGTTTATAGTTCCAAAGCAAAAGTCAACATGCATAGTTGTATGCTAAAACAAAAACAACAACAAACAACAACAACAAAAAACCACAACAACAACAACAATATCAAGCAAGCGGTTCACTCTCATTTTTGCATAGCCGATGCTCTCGAGCGCACTTTCATTAGCTGCTCTATCTGCCCAGAATATTGGGTTTGTTTAGTTGAGATTTTTATGTGTGCGTGTGTGTGTGTGTGGGTAAATTTTTTGCAAAAAAATCACAATTTGAAGCCTCATAACATGCGCCAGCCAACCAATGCCGCAACGCGTTTATGTTGTTTTGAATTTGCTGCTAACTGTCGAGTCGAGGCGGCCCAATTCATGGCAGTGCGAAGTTCGGCACAACATTTTTTCTCACTTGTATTTGTTTGTCATGTGAAATACAGTCCAGTGTATTTGTAGGCACAATTCGGCTGCATGAGTGTTGTTTACAAAATTTTAATTTTTGCAGATGTTCCAGATAAACCGAGAGTGGTTTGCTGCGGCTGTGGAATGGAAGCGTTTTGCGATTTTGCGTTTTAATTAGCTTTGGCAAAGTAAACGCTGACAGACGATTTTCGAATTTATTGTGGCATAGACTACACATAAGTATAGCTACATGTTTGTAATAAGCACAAATCAAACTGAACATTCATGAATTTTACTTTATGGCTTCGAGTCGAGTCGAAACGGATACCATGGAGCGACTTTTTTTTTACTTATTCACTGCACTTGGGAGCATGGGGCCGCAACAAGGCTAATGCTTTGTGTTGGTTACGTTAATGGATAAACATTAATGGATAAACGTTAATGGATTAATCGGCCAGGGTGCGTGATTAGCCTATCGCTTGCAGTCTTGGGTGATGGGGATGCCATCTGTTGTACCGTAAGAGAGACGCCGCGGTATGTAACCGTTTATTACTGGGTTGGGTAGAGCGCTCTTTGTTCACTCGTTGCTGCTAGTAGGAGGTGTTGTTAGCAAACGCAGAGGTTGATGTCTTTGATGAACTGATTTTGGATAGAATGAGCACGGCCACATTTTATCATTAGTTCAAACTGGCACTGTTACCGATGTTGTTGTTGCGCTAGACGACTACTAGGTATGAAAATCTGTTGCGGTTGCTCATCAAAATTGATTAATTGAAGTCAATCTAAGGTGAAGGATTGGGTAAAGATGAAAGTGACTGGACAATGCCGAAGCGATGGGAAACAATTAGAAAGAGTTGAAAATTTAGCAGAGTGCAGGATCAAGCCAGGTAGGAACCGAATCCACGACCTCTTGGATGGGGGCTTATTGCACTTCACTTCACTTCCGTGTGACTATTTTGAACTAAGGCACCTGAAGAAGTAGTTCGATCTGTTAAATATGATACGAGTTGTTGTGGTTTTCAACTCAAAATTGCTCACAACTTTACTCTTCTTTGTTGTGTAAGGTCTATAAATCTCTTTCGATAGGATCTGACAAATTCTCTCACGCAAATGGTTCAGTATAACAAAAAAATATTCTTTGCTGACCACTTGTTGCTCTGAACTCAGTTTGTGATGATTTTCAAAGAACAAAAAGAGCATCAACTATCATCTGTTCTGAGTGACTTCTATATAGTTTAACGATTTAATCTCGTCCTTAATTTTCTCCTACATTCTGTCAAGGTTAATAGACTAAAGGTTGCGCATTCCCAACGTTCGCCATGTTGATGACGTAGGCGGGGCCACAATCGAGGTGCCACTTATTGACAACTATACATTTTAAATCCCGTAAAAACAAAATGCTTTGCTGTTTTCTCCATACACTTTAAAATATTTTTAAACCAAAAATGAAGTACTCGGTGGTAAGAATGCATGAACTACAACGGAAAATCGTGCTATTGACTTTATTGCTTCCCAAAGCAACGGAACATATATGGCAATTGGTTGGCCTTCTGTGGCCGCAAAAATTATTTTAATTCTAAAAACGTGCGAACTTGCTCATCTCACTTCATTTGCTCATCTCACTTCGAGACCGAAGACTTCAAGAAGAGTTTGATGGAGTACAAATCCAATTATTTGGATTTATTATTTAAGGGGTATAAATATAAAATCTGGCAACTTCTTACTCCGGACTTGTTTAAACTTTTCGAAAATTTGTTGCTCAAAAATATTTTCATCCAATCAGAGCCAACCTGTGCCTACGTCACGCAAGGCGCTGTCATTTTTCGACAACCGGAATGCGTAACCTTCTATTCTATAAACCTTGACATTCTGTTGTTTGTTGACTTTTTGTTCAGTGTTGCCAGATCAGAAGATTTCCTCCTAGACTTAGGGGATTCTTGGTATTATAACGATGAGGCACTGTGTGCTGTGCTATGCATGAATGCTTTTACGAGCATACTTTTAGGCATGCACTTTGAAGTACGGGCGGCATGCTATAATTCCGATATGGCAGGGATGGTTCGCGAATGGTAATGGAATGTGCAAGAACCATCGGCGCGATAAACCAAACAAGTATAAAAGGCAGCAGTGTGCAGCGCAGGGAGTCAAGTCTGTGTTGAGCAAGCAAAGGGGAAATATGCAATAGTAGTAGTGTAAAGTAGTAACAAGTGTACATTTGTAAATAAAGCGATTGTTGGTTTTTGACTGCGTTTGCGCTGAATAATTGAAGTGGTTTTATTTTCAAGTACAATCCAAAAACCAACCTGGAGAAATCATTTTCGTAACAGTATTTTAGGAGAATTTTTGGGATGAAGAATTGTTTAGGAGAAAGTTTAGGAGTTTTATACTTTGTTAGAGGATTTTTTAGATCCTTGGTGGATTTTTTGGAGATTTTTGGATAACAAAGTATGATTTATTGGGAACACTGGAAACAAGTGTTTAGTAACGTTAATTTTTTCGAAGAAAATTCCACTATCTTGGAACAAGGCATGCAACCACCAAAATATAATAATAAATGCAGAAAATATCCACCAAAATCAAACAAACTGACTCTTGGCAGATGCTAAGGTCGCCAGTAAGTTGTCTTAACCCGAAGGTGCTGGAATTTTTGTTCTTTCAAATGTTGCTATAATATTTTTTGAGCGCTTCAATATGAAGCATAATTGAAAAATTATATTTTTGAAGGCATGACCGAGTTAAGGTTATCAAACACAACGTCACCCACTTTTTCAATAATTTCATGTATCGATGTTGCTTTTCGATGACATCTCAGCCCCCCTTATAACATATAAGTAAACATTATTAAAAAAAAATATAAAAATTATAAAAAAAATCAAAATTATGAATTTTACACCTTTCGATAATAGTTTTGACTCATCCAAGTGTTGATATTATAGGCATGAAAGTAGAGATTATTCATAGTGACCTGATATCAAATGAACGAGCAAAGTTGTCATCTTTTGACAAATTTTTCTATTTTGAACTTTTAAAATTTATCCTTATTATCCTTTATTTTTGAATGTTTTAACAAAATCTTTTGACATGAACACAAGAAGGTTGGGTATGCTTTCTAATGAGTTCTGTCGAAAAATATTCGAAAAAAGGAGGAAAAACACACGCCTCATCTTACATTCACCTCTTCTCATTATTGAGAAGAAGGAAGACTAGTTACAATTGACCAGTCTTCGTAAGAAACTCAAACTGGTTCAATGAGTGAGCGAACTTCAGTTCGATTGATTGTGATATTACAATGAGCCATGATGGCCTAAGTGGACTTTGCCTTGGAGAAGCCATTTCTGTTTACATACCTGCCTTTGGAAAAGGAAAAATGTCAAACTATGTCTTCTACTTATTCTCAAATTTGTTAACTAAAGTGTTTGCCAACGATTTTGTTAGAGTTGTACGTAGGCTTTCTTTTATATTTTTTCAATAGGGATGATCTAGTAAGTTTTCGAAAAATCTGAGATTGCCATTAAAAAGTTTGTCATTTTTTATCATAAACGTGCTTAGAACATTTTGATGTTCTAGCGTTATTTGTGTTGTTTACACAGACTTGAAAAATTCATCTCGGTCAAAAAATGGATTTAACTCGTGAACATTTTCGAGCATCAATTTTTTTACGATTTCCGAAGTGAATTATCTTAACAACAATGCTTCGATCGCCTTCATTCGGCATTTGCTGATGAAGCACTAACTCTCAAGACAATTTATAACTGGTTTAACGAATCAAAGCGTAGTCGCCGGTCGCTTCAGGACGAATTTCGTTAAGGTCGTCCAAAATCGGTCATTGTGCCAAAAACCATCGATGCTGTGCGTGAACCGATAATGAAAGACCGTCATGTGACATACCGTGAGATAGAGGCATCCCTGGGCATTTGTTCCACGGCCGTGCATTCGATATTGCATGAACATTTAGCTGTCGGAAAGATTGTTCTCGTTGGATTCGTTGGATAATTTGGCAATCGCTCAAAAAAACGGTCATGGAAAAATTCGGTCGCGGTACTTAGAGAGACGTTTACAAGATCGTGACACATGACGAATCATGAATATATGCGTATGAGCCCGAAACAAAACAGCAATCGACCGTTTGGGTTTTCCAAGACGAGCCAAATCCAACAAAAGTTGTTCGGGCACGCAGCACATCGAAGAAAATGTTCGCCTGTTTCTTCGGCAAAACTGGTCATGTGGCGTTAGAGCAACGTAGAATGGTCAATTCAGAGTGGTACACAACAATTTGTTGGACAGAAGTGTTCAATGAAATACGGAAAAACAACCGCCGACGCTGAATCATTCTTCACCAGGACAATGTGCGTTCTCACACATCGGCTCAAACAACCGAATGTTTGATCGCCCAAAGCATCGATTTAATGGGTCATCCGCCATACAGCTCTGACCTAACACCCAGTGACTTTTTTTTATTCCCACACATAAAAAAAGTTGCGTGGTTAACGATTTTCATCGCCAGAAGATGCTGCTGAAGCATTCAAAAACCATGTTTTGGAGGCGTCTCAATCGGAGTGGAAAAAGTGCTTCGACAATTGATTTGAATGCAATTAAAAAATGTACAAATCTTCAAGGAGAATAACTTGAAAAGAAACAAAACCATTTTTGATGATAACAAAATGCATTTTCATCCTTTTTGAAAAAATATAAAAGGCAACCCTCGTATGCACAAAAGCATTAAGTTTTTTAAGATCAATTTTTTATTGATTTATTCTGCTCACTTAAATGTTTTTATGCTCGAAAAAAATGGTACAAAAACAAAACAAATAATATAAAATAGAACAAAAATTTAAGTTTAAGTTAAGCACAAAAAAAGAAACATAGCATACAATAAAACAAAACTATAAATCTTCGTAATTTATGAATCATTAATATTCCTTTTTTTTCTAAAATTGCTTTCCCCAATAATTTATGAACCATTAATTGTACATTACCTATTATCTAAAAAGATAATTTTTTATACTTTTTTAGTATAATTTTTTTAATCATAAACTATCTTTTTTTCTATACAACTTCTGAACTTAAAACATGGTGACAGCACATTAAATAATCCAAAAGTGTATGAAAATTGTAAAACCACTTTAGTGTTTCTAATAAATTAGATTTTGTTGCCATAAAATTTGCTTTATCATTTCGGCCTTTTCGACAGCCGAAGTATACCGAAATTAATCAAACATACCAACGAATAAAAAACGCATTTAAACGTATTAAACCAAAGCAAAATTATTTGAATTAATGAGCGAATTTTAGCAGTTAATAAAACTCACAATCTGAACTCCAAGTGAAAATAGTAAAATATAAATCATGTTTGTGACAAAAAAACAGCCAAAGCACCTAAACTACTACTGGAAATAATGATGCAAAAAGCTACCAACAACAACTTCATGCGTTAACACACCACTTATGCGTCATGAAATGCCACCACGAACAGTAGACACAAAAATATACCGCGTACAGCGAACAAGGACCAAGCCGAAAGGGCGCACACAAGCAAAGGAATGTCACGAAATGTGGAGTGGGAACGGAAAAGAAATGGGAGCTGAAAACCACTCCGAATTCCAGAATTAATCAACCGCTACTTAGGCGAGCTTTTCACATTTAATTTATTTCGTATACGCACTAAGCATAAGCGGGCAAATAAAAATAACACACTCACACACACACACACACACACAAAAAACAGTCGCAAGTGTGTTTGAATGGGGACGAAGAAATTGAAGGCACTGCACTGTTGTTGGGGTGTTTCGGGAATTTTCATTTATCTACGCCATAAAAATCTTTCATGTGCCACATGCGTATGTGTGTGTGATGTATATTTTCAACTCTTAACTCCCGTGTCAACAGGCAATTATGCTAAAAGCGCAAGGTGGGTTGTGTTGCCGCCCCCGGTGCGCTTCTGTGTCGACGCACTGGAAGCCACTTGTAACTGGAGTTTTACTAACTAAATAGTAAAGTGTGTGTGGTCGATGGCAGGAGTGATGGGGTGTGGTCTGACAAATGTAACAGTACCGCTTAAATTGCATGAAATCATCGCAACATTCCGAAAATAATGGAATTAGCAAAAATATCCACAAAGGAAATGCGCGCACGACTTCGACAACGATTGGGGGAGTGCACGCGGCTCTGTCGCGTCCCAGGCGAGTGCTGGCGACAATAATGAAAAGGCCAAAACCGGCAATAAAAGAAAGGCAAGCGAAGCCAAAGCAAACGGCAGCGAAAGCGACAGCACGAAAACAATGGCAACGCGCGTGAAACTCGAGAGGTATAAATGCCGGCGGCGACAACAACAACGAATGCCACAAAGCACACATTAAGTTACACTTGGCGCGAGTGTGCTGGCCGGTCGGTCGCAACCCTTTCTATGCGGGTTTTCGACCAAAGTGCCAAGAAGTGGGCGTCCCCGGGCAATTTGACGCTTTGCCGCATTATTGTTGTGCGTTATTGTGCACAATTGTTGTTGTTGTTGTTATTATTGTTGCTGTCGTCGGTTGCAACAACAATGGCCAGTTAAGCGTTGAATTATTGAAGCGACAAAGAGCAGCCAGTCAGACATTTTCATTTTCATTTTCATTTACTTGTCACTGCCGTCCAAAGTGCGGTGGCAATTTTCTAGTGGGGCCTTCAAATTATCGCCCGGGGAGTGTGACGTGCGGCGTCTGCATCCCAAACTGCGCACTTCAAATTAAATTCGCTTTTTTTTCTTCCCTTTCAGCCCCCACAAGCAGCGACGCGACGACGGCCACAAAGAAAGTTTTCGACATTTAATTGCGCAGCAACGCAGCACTTTAATTGACCACAATGCGCCAGTCACTCCCAGTCGCACATGCCGTGCGTCAAGTCAATTCGATAATGGCACTAATAACGCAGCGCCCCTCATGCCGCACAACCGTCGCCGACTGGCAGCGGGCGGCACTTGTCGTAAATGCCAACGCTCCAAGTATGGCAAAGTCCCAACCACAGCAAACGGCCACATGGAGCCTGAAAAAATGCTCGAGAAAACGCAGTCATGCGCCTAAAAGTATACTTTGGATTTACCCTTTCGTTAAGCCTTTTCTTGCCGCTGGCCCTAATTGCCAGTTGGAAATTGCCGCCGCCCAGTCGCTGCGACAGTCGACCAGCCCGTTCGATGGCCATCAATAATTCCCATCATGTGCGTGTCCCATTTTTGACAGCCACAGGTCTAGACGAGTTTTGCGCAAACTTTCCACAACTCAGCGCCATTGCCACACACACTGACGACAGCCGTTCCCAGGGTGCGTCAGCCGTTCGGCCAACTGGTGCGACGCTCGACGCTGGTAATTGGCCTTTTCACAATTGAGCGCACGCTCAAAGAAAAAAATGAAAAAATTTGTGGTTCGTTCTATTAGTGTCATTGCGAAAAATTGATTTCTATATCCTTTAGCTAGTTCTCACACTCTTTGCGTATTTTCAGTTGACATTTATGCTAACCGCTAAACTTTCGGTCTCTTTATGCCACTGACATTTCGCTTAAAGTGTTGAAAATTATTGACATACAAAAAAAAATAGGGTTATTGTTTGATTGGATTTTTGTTAGCTGTTAGCTGTTAGCTGTCGAATGTGTTGATTGTGAGTTGAGCATTTTATTCTTTCAAAAGACCTAAAGATTTGTGAAGCTTGGAATAAATCCAAAAATCACAGATTAATCTTGTTTGAGCTAATTTTTCATACACACAAAGTTTTGATTCATAGGTCAGACTCGTCTACTTTTATCGCCAAGTATTCACAAGAAGCAAATACGAATTATAAGAAAAACACAAATGCGCTTTTGACCACCGAGTATGGAATCAAAACTGCCGATTGCCTATGGACCTAAGTTGTCTCATGCAATATTTCACTAAACTTTCAGTAAAAAATGTGCATTCAATTGACGAACATGTGGCACAGACGAGTTGAAAAAGTGGTTCCTGACGCTCGACGCGCGATTTTGAACTTCAATGTGCCCGCTGCGCGTGTTTGCTGCAAGTTAGGGGCTCAGATTACTCATACGCACCGTTGTACGTTCCATTCAAACTTTAAATTGCTGCTAATGAAGTATGAAGTAATGAGTTGTGATCTTTCAAATTCATTATTTTTCAGCATTTAACAGTGCAGACAAGATGCAACTTAGATTTAATGATAACACCGTGCAACAAAATATTACACACGAAAAAATCAATACACTTACTTGCGAAACTAGGGACCAAATGTAGTAAAACTGTGTTTTTAGTTTTTCTCTCTGATGTCAGGATTTTTTTTTAAAGGACTTTGAAATTTCAAGGACATGTTTATTTCAAAAAATTGTATTATTATTTTTAAAATTGAACGCAATGTAGAATAACAATATGGATATCAAATGAAAGAAAAAAATCCTTAGAATCTTAGAAAATTAAATTTTTTGATGCAAAAGGACGAAGAGGTGTTGAAAATATCCTTTTAAAACTTTATCCCTGAATATCCTTGCAAACTTTCAAAATTTTTTTTTGAAAAAAATATATCTTAAGGACTAATATGTACACCACCACATCCTTGAGTTTTGTCTTTCTAGCTTTATTAGTTTAAGATATAAAAAATTTAATACTTCTGTCTCAGTTTTACTAAATTTGGCTCCTAGTTTCGCGAGTAGAAAGATTTTTTCGTGTGGGGTTAAATTTTTTAATTTTTGTCGCACAGTGTAATAGGAATAAGTATGAAACGTCTTCGAACTACACAATAACTGCTGCCTGCTTCTTGGCTCATATTACGATGGCTATATTCCTTGACAAATATTCTTCCTAAATGACTTCTCGGAATAAAGTCTCAATTTGGCCGCCAAACATATCCGATTTCACACCATTGGATTATTGTTTTGGCAGCCCAATGTTGCAGCAGGCCACCAATGTTCCTTTGCACTCCAAGACTAAATCCTTCATTAAACGAAAACATGTTTCTAGGCTAAACATTTCTACAACATTATCTCACAAAGCTGTAATGAAACTTCAGGCATCTTCCACGAAAGCATTGCTTTTGCAATTCGCCCAATGTTGTTCAATGTTATTTCGATGTACTTTACAATTCTTTCGGCGCAATCTTACCACAAAGTAGTATGCTCCGCTTACAATGCTGCCTGGTCATTCTCTTAAGGAAATTTATACACGCTTGTTTTGGCGCAAATCTACAAGAAGCTGCCGTGCTGTGCAGCGGCACTCAAGCGCAGCTTCATGCCACAGGCGCACAAACACACCAACACACACACACACACACGGACATTTCAGCAGAAACGCCTGCAGCACATAAATTCCACAGCTCGGCAAGCCGGCAGCGGCATGTAAGGATATCTGAGGATGTCAGGATTTACAGCTTGAAGTGCGCTCCGCTCAGCAGCATGCCAGCATATTTATAGCGCTTATGTCCTGGACGGCTACGGCTGCATGTGAGCAGCGCGCCCCGCGGCCGACTGTTGCTCGTGGCCGAGTACAAATATGTTCGGTCGGTCCGGTTTAGTTGGCGTTGCCTGCCATTAGTTGCTTTTATTAATGTTGCGCATAGTTTGAAGTGACAGCATGCGGCGTGCAGTTGCTGCTGCTGTTTGAGCTGCAACATTAGCCGTAGCTGCAACACACACTCACTCACACACACACACACACATACATGCACTGGGTAAGCTATCAGTGGCGGGCGGTGTTGCACGTTTGATTGAGTGTTGCCATAAGGTGATAACAACAGGCTACTCTTGCCTTGTTGTTGTTGTTGTGTGTGTAACTCAAGTGCAACGAATGACTGTAGGGTTAGTTTGCGGCGGAAATGCATCATAAAAAGCATTAGCGGAATTTACTATTCACATTACATTTTTGTGCAACACACTGGAAGTTCCAGGAAAATTCTGCACTCTGTGGCTTTCGTTGTGGTATTTGAGTTTTTAAAATTAAATTAAATAAAAAAAATAAAATAAAATAAATTAGATTAAAATTTTAAAATTTTTTGGACTATTTAAAACGAAATTTGTGCGTCAAAAAATGGCAGCAAATATTTATTAATTTGCTTAAAATTTTCTAACTGAAAATCCACCAAATGCAGTCAAGGACTTCAAAGCCACAAATGATAGCAGAGAGATTAAAGTGGGAAAATTTTAATTATAGCTTTAAATTTTTTCAACCTAACTTTTATTTCAACTTAATTAATATTTTTTTGCCAAAAGCTTAGTCTAAACTTTGTCAGCTTATTGCTCTAAGGTTTCCGGTGGAAACGTTGTAATGTTTCGACGCATATATTCTGTCATAGTTACCAGTTTACAATGAAGCGCCACACCATTCAACATGCGTCCAAATGTTTAAATTTTCTAATACAAAATTTGAGTTATGTGAAAACATTGCAAACAAAATGAGTTTTCTACGTTCGTATTCGTTTGCCATTTTCTTACTAATAAAACGGGTTTTGTAAGTTTTTTCAATTGAATATTGAAAACCAAGTCATTGAGTACTTACGTCTAACATTTTACTTTTCGAAGAGTCTTAAATATTTTAAAAGATACAGGGGTTTTAAAGTGTCTCGATTTTGATGTGCAAACCCTTTATTTTCAGTCATTGAATTCTGATTGAATGTGTTCATGGACAAAAGGAAGAACAATTCATAATGACTGACTTTTTGAATCGAGTTGAATGAACCCTTTGTGATTTTTGAAGGCCATGAGCATTGGGGTGTTTGCTTTAACTCACAGCAGTATAAAAAGCATTCTGAATCAAGACATGATAAGATTGAAAAAGTACTTGAATTGAAATGAAGTGATGAGTGTTATTGTGCACTTGAATCTGAATAACCTGGACAGAACATTCCTTCATCTACTCAATAGTGAGTCAGAATATCTATTCAGCCATCAGCCGGTAGGTCCTTTGTTTCCCTTTGTTTACAATTTTTTGTTGAAAAACTTAAGGTAGATGGTTTTGATCTGATATAAGCTTTCTGTAAGCTGTTAATGGCCTTCTTAATCAAGAAATTATCAAAATAAAAAAGTACTTGAATTGAAATGTAATAATAAATGTCATAGTGAGCCTGTATTTGTCTCCATCCATTCATTCACTTGTGAGTCAT